>OY735266.1:1885832-2294656 GCA_963457715.1 Argyresthia albistria | reverse complement strand
AGACGGCACTTCGCAAAGAAGCATGGGGAGGCGCGGAAGATATTCTGCTCCTTGGACAGCTGCAAACACAAGCCCTTTGCACAGAGGAAGTCCTTCAAGATACACTTAAAAGTGAGATTTATTCATATTCATATTCTTTATTGCACAGTAACATAATAATAAAACTTAAATAACATATAGTGCGCAAAGGCGAGCTTATCTCTTAAGAAAGATTTGTACCCTTACACCTTCAAATGTCAAAGTTTTCACGATACTTATGTAACATGTCTGGTCCAGACAGTTTGTGGTGAAGTTTGTACTGGTAAGATCAAAATATTTTAACTGTTGACCTTTTAAATGCAGAGGTTGTTCCACTCCACTGAAAAGGAAAAATATTTGACATTGAAGATTAGGGGAAATTTAATTTTCATCCCCTTGCAATAGACATTAATGCCGGCCTTCCACTGCGATCGGAACGGACTCCGCCATTGCATATATATAAGTGCTTCCACTGAAAAAGAGTTATTTTGTACGCAGTCCGGTCCGCTCAGTTTGCTGGCTCCGTTTCCGATCATTACCCTCTTTTAGTGTAATCTTGAAGGGGCATCACACCATTTACAACCGCCGCCGGTGATGTTCCGAGGCCTTTAGATTAGATTAATCTTTAGATTAGAAACTACTGCACATCTGTCTTCCGCCGCCCCTCACGACATATCCAACCTCCACCCAATCTCATTCCGACTTCATGTTCAACGTGTTAGATTTATCCATGTAACCCACAGCTATTTCTGTGCATCCCCCATATGGCTGGGCCGGCCTTCTTTGTTCTGCCGTCCGCCTGTCCTCTTCCCGCCTCTCCCTGCGACGCGGGGGTAAAAGTAGAAGCGACGCAACCACAGATATCGATATTTGTGGTCGCAACCTCCTGGGTGGCGAGTCGCGTACGGGTATGGCTTGTCAGTGTCTATAGCGAGAGAGCGGAATTGTTTTGTTTGTGGCACCGTCGACAAGTCAAAACAGTCCGCATTCGCTATTAGCCACTGGCACGCAATTCCGTACGCGACTCCAGGGCCTGGTGAAGTGACACATAATATCCCCCCCTAGGTGATGCACAACCCGCTCTCCCAGCCCCCGCGCGCGGTGCGTTGCGGCGCGTGCTCGCGCGAGTTCGCCTCATCTCGCGCCGCCGCCGCGCACGCCGCCCTCGCGCACGGCGCAGCGCGCTTCAAATGCAAGCTGTGCGAGCGCGCGCTCGCCACGCAGGACGAGAGGTGACCACTCTGTGCCTGGGTCGTGATTCTGAAAGCGAATCGTATTACAGTGGCTATAGCGAGAGCTCCAAATTCCGGTTTTGGCTTTTCTACCTGCATGCTATCGGCATGCGATTCGCTAGCAGAATCCGGCTCCTGCAATAGGCAATTAATGGTTGAGCGTCTACGTCGCATAATAAATAATAATAATAATAAAAATTCTTTATTTAGAAAAAAAGGCATTTTACATTTAAATTTTACATTAATAAATATAGGTGTAATTATATTTAATGACTTAGGTTTTAATCGGTTACCATTTCCCTGACGCCTAAACTAAGTTATTAATAACTTGTCAATAGGCATCAAGTTATATTTTGTTTTACACACATTACCTTTATAATTTCTAGCTTGTTGGCAATTTCATTTTCTTTATAATTCAGTTAGTTTAATTATTTAATTTTCTTGTTTAAAACATATATGTATATGGAGCTTATATTACTACAAGCAGTATTCAATTTTATAAATTAATAAACAGGCAGCTAAAAAACTAACATGCAAACTGTACATGCAAATAAATTTAACCGCGTTCACAACATTAATAATAAGATTTAATTACGTCACATTGTGGGCTATTCTTGAGGTGTCAAAACCACTAAACTAGAGGAACTAAGCGCACTAAACTGACAACCTTCAAATCCGACAGCTCTTGCGCGGTTCCCACAGATTCCATTTTAAAACACACCATTTTAATTAGTTTAGTTAGTATAGTTTGTGTCGCCTTCGGAATCGCAGGCACACTGAGCGGTCATTTTCTTACATATTTGGGCTCCTGATCATGGTGATGTCTCCCAAGACGTATTCGGCTATATTATATAGGTAATATGATAGCACACACGTGCATCGGCTATGTACTCAATCTTGCTGACCACTAACTTAGCATAACAGCGCGCCACGCTATTTCCTATACAGGGTGGCAGGTGCCCACTTTTAGCCTTACAAAACTCAATTTTGCGTGACAGGGGGCTAGCCCAACGCCGCAGCTATGAAGGTGTCCTCGCGATGTTTTCCATTATTAATCATTACAGTACTTAGAATAAATGACTTATTTCATTGGTCAGCACCGAGATTCCTGCGTCTCTTGTGTGAGAGACCCATTTAGACTACGGAGCTCGTTTTGAGTATATTTTTTACTTCCCCAGGAAGCTGCACTACCTGCTCAGCCACCCGGGCCGGCACCCGTTCGAGTGCTTGGTGTGCGGCAAGTCGTTCCCGTACAAGTCGTCGCTGTACACGCACCGCGCCGAGCACAAGGCCGCCCCGGCTGCTAGCCACACGTGCACATATTGCGGGAAGGTGTTCACTGTGAGTTGCGTCTCGACGATTTCTTAATTTATCAGGGTTCCGTACCCGAAGGCCAAACGGGGCCCTATTACTAAGCCTCCGCTGTCCGTCTGTCCGTCCGTCCAGCGTGCAGGAAACTCGTGTTATGTTTCATCGGATTACATAGTACGATTTATGATTTCATCGGATTACATGGTACATTAGGTTGCGGCGTGTGTGGAAAACGATTGAAACTGGTTTCAAACCAATAATTTAAAAAGGGTTTCGTTGCAGTTGCGTTTCACCGTGTGTGCTGGGCCTCAAAGAAGTCTATGGCATAAACTCAAATGAAACTCAAAAGTAACTTGAAGTTGCAGTTTCGTTGCATTTTCGTTTCACCGTGTGTGCTGGGCCTTAAAGTAGTGGCCGACTATTTCATGATAAATAACCAACCATTTTATAAAATTTTTAGCCATACACACATACCATTAAATGGTTGGTAAAACCATTGATCAATATTTATGATCTGGCCACGATACTCTCTACAGGGTGTAACAGAAAGGTGTAGTCATATTTTACGGGGTTGTTAGGGACATCATTCTGAGCAAGTATGACTATGAAACCGATTTGATCAAAGCAACTTCAGTTTTCACTTCTCTATACAAATCAGCTGACAGCCCGGACCAAAATGTGTGGAGCAATAAAAAATAAAGTTGCTCTGATCAAATCGGTTTAATAGTCAAACTTGCTCAGAATGATGTCCCTAACAACCCACTAAAATAGAAATCAGAAATCAGAACATTTATTGTGGATCGTAGTTTTAGATTAGTTCTTACATTTTACATATGTGCTTACGTCCAGCCATTAGGCATACAAACAGAAATACAATAACAAATGCATACATATAAAGTCATAAAATAAAAGAATAAAAAATTTAAAATTGAATGTCAAAATGTCAAAACACATTACACACATAGCTGATTGGAGAAAGGCAATATGACTACACCCTTCTGTTACACCCTGTATTTGAGTATCTCGCGTGCTCACACCCGTCACTTCCAGAAACCTTGTGTTTTGGCAGTCTTTAGTCAATCAACCACTGTGTTTGTAGATTTATAACTACGACTAAGTATCTCACACATACCTGTCTGCCCCACAGAAGAAGGACTCGTTCCGCGAGCACGTGCAGATCCACACGGGCCCGCGGCACGCGTGCTCCTACTGCCCGATGCGCTTCGTGCAGCGCTCCAACATGCTGCGCCACGAGCGCCGGCACACGGGCGAGCGCCCCTTCACCTGCCGCCACTGCAGCCGCCAGTTCGCGGACCAGGGCGCCTGCCGCAGCCACGAGAGGTACCGCAGATCACCGACCGACCATATACAAACAGCTGTCCGACCGCCATTTGAAGAACCTACAAACTATCTAACCAACCAACCAACCTCGCAACCAACCAACCAACGAACGAACTAACCCACCAACCAACCAACGGAACAACCAACCACCCAACCAACATACTAACCTATCAACCTATCAACCAACCTAACCAACCAACCAACCTAACAAGAGCCTTGTGGTCGTACTGCCCGATGCGCTTCGTGCAGCGCTCCAACACGCTCCGGAGAGGTACCGCAGATGACCGACCGACCACATACAAACATCTGCTAATTTAATATTTATCGTTGTGCACATATGTAGGTCTATCTTTTGTTAATTAATCCGGTCCATCCTAGATTTGCTGGAAGAGATTTCTTATTAGAGATAAGCTCGCCTTTTTACATGTTTTTTTTTTTCCATTATTAAGTGCCTGTATTCTGTTTTTGTGCAATAAAGTATAAAGTTTAAAGTAAAATATCTGTCTAACTAACAAATGAACGCTGAGACCGTCTCAGCTCGGCATTGCTGAGCCGGGTCCTATTAGCACTAACTGTGACGCTGTAATCTGTTGTCTGCTCTATATAATGTGTGCTAATAAAGTATTTTTCAATTTAAATTTCAAATGAAGAACCAACTTACCAACTAAGCAACTAACCTACCAACCAACCTTGAAAGTAACATCCAACCAGTTAAACTACAAACTATCATCCAACTAACCAACCCACAAGCTAACTATCCAACCAGTTTATGATGTTATTTATGTTAATATTTCCATTACAGGACTCAGCGTTTCGATAATTAATCTCCGTGGTCTAGTGGGTGGGTCATGCATGCTTCTCACGAAGGAGATGCAGGTTCAAATCCCAGTACTGACCATGTACCAATGAGATAATTAATTTATCTTAAGTACGTTATACGGACGCTCTGACGGTGATGGAAAACATCGTAGTATACCTTCATTCGAAAGAGCGGGGCTTCCTGGTACAGGTATTTCTTACTTAAAAGGAAGCTCCAATCAACTTGTAAACTAAAATTAAGTTTGATTACGGAAATGAAGCTTTTTGTATTTTTGTATTTTGTATTATTCCATAGCTGCGGCGATGGGCTAGTCCCCTGTCACGCAAAATGGATTGTTGAATAACTGGTTAATGGTGGGCACAATAGGCTTGGGGCCAACCAAGGTAATCCAATAAATCTAGGATCAAGTCTTGAGTTGAAGCATTATGTACAAAATAGCTTGACATTCTCAGAATTGTATATTTCCAGCAGATACATTTGATAAAGTCAATTTTGTGCAAAAAAAGACAGCATTTGATGGCATTTTTACATGACGTCATTCTGTTGTTATTTCATAGAACTCTGGAACAAAAGTTCCGTTTTGACAGTTCATAAAAAGTATCTATTTTGACTTGACAGGCCACAAGCCTATTGTCCCTCTGCCATCCCGTATGGGAAAAGGCGTGACGCTATGCTATGTTATGTTACAGGACTCACTCAAAAGAGCGCTCGTTCCCGTGTCTGTACTGCGGGCAGTGCTTCGTTCAGAAGTCCAAGCTGACGTACCACATCCGGCGGCATACTGGGCAGGGTACGTACTCATACATACAGTACGGGGCCATTGTTTTGGCACGTCGGGGCAGGACTCGGCGTTTGACTTGGCAGGAGAGAGAGAGAGAGAGAGAGAGAGCGAGATGAGACCCGACGTGACAAAACAATGGTACGGTACATATGCCCTCACCTTTTTAAACTAGACTCAAATGAGTTAGCTCGTAGCAAAAAGGTACATTAGCTTTGTCAAGACATGCTAGACATTATATGATTTTATTTTATTTTATCTTATTTGGAAAACTTACAGCTTATAATTGATATTTGAGTAGAGGAGAATGCTTATGTCTAAGCCAATTACAAGTTTTCGCCTATATTTATACAAATGAATACTTGCTATGTGAGGTTGTAGTAACTAAACTAAACTAGGGTGCACACTGTTTTAAATATATATACCTACCATATTACTTTAGTTACATTAAAAGAATAATAATTGAAACAAAAAGTAAACTTTA
Source organism: Argyresthia albistria (assembly GCA_963457715.1). Lineage (NCBI taxonomy): Eukaryota > Metazoa > Arthropoda > Insecta > Lepidoptera > Argyresthiidae > Argyresthia > Argyresthia albistria. The sequence goes on along the minus strand of OY735266.1, from coordinate 2,288,672 downwards.
GAAAAAACCGACTTCCACAAACCCGATTTGATTAGATTGAGTTTAATAAAAACTGTAACCCCTTATCCCCCCCCCCTTGGGGAATTAATTTTGTCAAATCCCATATCAGTGCTACCCCACGCTACTAAGGAACCCCTGTACAAAGTTTCATGGCTCTAGGTCCACCGGTTTAGGCTATGCGTTGCCCGTCAGCCACGCATTGTATTTGTACCCAGTATTGAGCAGATCTGGTGGCCATATGTGGTCTTCATCAGCAGTTCCGCATCACAATATTATGCTTACCATGTGCATTTGCACGAGTTATTATGAAAAACACAAAAATCACTATAGGTCTGCCTATAATATTTGAAGAGTTCCCTCGATTTCTCCAGGATCCCATCATCAGATCCTGACCTGGTGTCAATGGGACCAATGGGAAGGTAAACCCTTTCAAACAAAAAAATAATTTTCCAAATTGGTCCACCCGTTTAGGCGCTATCGGGGAACATACATAAAAAAAAAAAAAAACAAACATCCGGACGAATTGTAAACCTCCTCCTTTGGGAAGTCGGTTAAAAATAAAATGTATAACGTACTAGACAAATTGACACCTAACGGCGCTGCCATGCTACTAAGAAAATATGAAGATAAGTTAGGTTACAGTAGATAATTTATTAGTGCCTTTAGTTTCATTTGCGCCTTTTTCGCCAAAATAGCATAGAAAATAGTGTCTATTTATTGTATTACGGAAGATCCTTATCGTGTGGTACAGATCACACTGGGCCGAATACTTTTTGTTGAACAGTTTGCTAACTCTGTACATGATGGCAACACTTGAAGACTGTGTTGTAACTTAGTTTTTCATAGTGTTTGTATGAATGACAAAGTTATCTTTGCGGTTTTTAATAAAGGTTTTATATCTTAAAAACTGCTTATTATATTTTGTTCAAACAATCATCAATGTTTTGTTTTTTTTTCATCAATATGTGACATCAAAGTCAAAGTTTTGTCCCGCGGGGCTATCATGTACGTATCCCACTCACCTTAGTCGCGCATTTTGTCACAATTCAATGCCAAAATCAATGCTCGCAAGTATGGAGAAACGTCATTATGTCGCGAAATTTGACATTTATACGCGACGCGATCGTGAGTGGCGTGCCTCATGGTAGCCCTGCTGCTGATCGTCGTTAAACTTTTTGATACGGAATTAGTGAATGGACACATTTAACACTCAGCATATCCGTTCCAGATCTGGAGACATGCACGATTTGTTCGAAGTTGTTCACGAGTGCGTGCTCGCTGCGTGAACACATGAAGACGCACAACAAGAGCGAACAAGTGCCGTGTCCGCTTTGTGGTAAGAATAAGAATATATTTATTTAGAAGGCAAGACTTAAAGCTAGATTTATTATAAGTTATCGTTTGTGCAAATACAATTTATACAGGAGTTAGACTGCGGCCCCACACTAGGCTGAGCCTGTATCGTGGGTGCCATAGTATGCTTAGCAGAGTGGCAAATGTTGTGCGTAATTTACAACCAAAAAAGTGAGTGTACATAGCGACCGTAGGGTCACGTCTTTGTGGTGAGTGTACATAGCGACCGTAGGGTCACGTCTTTGTGGTGAGTGTACATAGCGACCGTAGGGTCACGTCTTTGTGGTGAGTGTACATAGCGACCGTAGGGTCACGTCTTTGTGGTGAGTGTACATAGCGACCGTAGGGTCACGTCTTTGTGGTGAGTGTACATAGCGACCGTAGGGTCACGTCTTTGTGGTGAGTGTACATAGCGACCGTAGGGTCACGTCTTTGTGGTGAGTGTACATAGCGACCGTAGGGTCACGTCTTTGTGGTGAGTGTACATAGCGACCGTAGGGTCACGTCTTTTCCCATACGGGGTTACGTAATTTCTTTTGTAATTTCGTAATTCCTTTATTGTACTCACATGACAGTAATTAAAAACCTATAATAAAATTAAAAAAATGTACAAAGGCGAGCTTATCTCTAATAAGAGATTTCTTCCAGCAAACCATGTTGGGTAGGAGAGGAAGATGATAGGTAAGGGGAAGAATTGCGCGTACAATAAGACTATTCTAGTCTAATACATATTATTATTACACATACATATAAGAACCTATTGCTAAGGAATAGACTACATACACAGTTACATAAATAAACTCAAACTCAAATGTTTATTGCGTTCTAAGTGTTGTACAGATGTTACATTATATGTAGGAACTTATTATAACGGAGCTGCCATGCTACTAAGAAAATATGAAGTACGTACGTACAGCTTAACAATAAATATCGTATTAATACACTAATACATACCAGTATATATCTAAATTGAAAGTGAAAGATAGTGCTTATTTCGTCCGTTTTTGAAGATATTTAGTGACGGACTGTCCCGTTACGTTTAGATATTATTTTGCGTGGCCGTCGTCTCAGTTAGATATTGTTCTGAGGTCTCAGTTAGGACAAATGAAGGCTTCCTTCCATCCGTTTTCCCTTCGAAACGATTAAAACTCTGATCAAATTGTCTAACGGGGACTATGTTTACCGTTTCTCCCACTTGTGGCGCTAGTATGTGAAGACCTGTCAAAGTATTTGCTCACTTATTATTATAGGAAGTGAATGATAATAATGATAATTTAATTTGGATATTGAATTATTTATTATGGTGTTTTTAACCGCCGCCAAAGGTTTACACTCAAAGTGGCATTTCCCAATCGGGTAATCCAGAACTACAGATTAGACCTGTATTTCCAGACCGCAGATACCAGGACTCCCGCTACATGCTGCGCCACCTCCGCACGGCTCACAGCCGCGCCGCGCACACGTGTCCCGTGGCGCAGTGCGGGAAACGACTGACGAGCCAAGTAGGGCTGCGCCAACACGTACTGACGCACAGCAAGCGCAAACTGTACCAGGTGAGTGAAGGAATACCAACTCGTTCACTCGGTACTCTACTAGGTGAGTGAAGGAATACTAACTCGTTCAATCATTTCATTACTCTACCAAGTGACTGAAGGAATACCAACTCGTTCACTCAGTACTCTACTAGGTGAGTGAAGGAATACTAACTCGTTCAATCATTTCATTACTCTACCAAGTGACTGAAGGAATACCAACTCGTTCACTCAGTACTCTACTAGGTGAGTGAAGGAATACCAACTCGTTCACTCATTACACTTACAGGTGAGTGAAGGAATACCAACTCGTTCACTCATTACTGAATTAGGTGACTGAATAAATACCAACTTGTTCATTCATTATATGTTGTATTTTATCACGTGGCGCAGTCAAGCGCAGCGCAGTCTGAATAATACTAGTTAGGCTAGGTAATTGGGCCATGTAAACCTAAAGTCTTCACAAAATAAAAGGCCCGTTTTGACAGTTCACGCCCATGAAGTTATTAACCCCTATCGCGTAGGTAATAGAAGCGGTTTTTAGGTGCAACTTGTACGCTTTGCTTGTACGCAACAGTTCGATTTTATTACCTACGCATTAGGGGTTAAAACTTCATGGGCGTGAACTGTCAAAACTGGTCTTTTATTTTGTGAAGACTGTAAAATGTGCTATTTCTCCATTCCAGTGCAAGATCTGCCCAAAAGCGTTTTCGTGCAAGCGCTCAATTTACACCCACTTACGCGGCCGCCACCACATCAACATCAACTTTGGAGAGCGCAACATACGCGAGTACTGCAGCATGTTAGACGCAAGAGAATGCGAGCTCGGCCTCAGCGAGGAAACCCTGACGAAAGTCTTCGGACCGCCGAAGCAGACCGCCACTGAGGTCTTGATAAGACAAGGAATCAGCCTGATAGACCAACCAGTGGCAAGTCAGATACCGGAGAGTGACGCTTCGAGCGAAGGCAGCGATTCTGGCGAGGAGGATAATATCAAGAAGGAGCCAGAGAGTGAAGGGGAACTGGAACCGACGGATTTTGTGACCGTCAAGATTGAACCAATGGGAGACGATAATGAATGAATGAACGAAATACTAGACTTAATTTTCCCGATCTCTCTGTGGTGGTATGGTATTCGTTTCTAAAGTAGGAGTAGATTAATATAGCTTCACGAAATGAGTATTATTCGTGTATTATTTCAAAATGTTTAAAAGGAATATAATTTATAGTTATAGGGACCTAAATATCAGGTAATGACCATATAGGTCTTTCAAGGCAGGGAGTGATTGAATTATTTTTTATGCTAAAATCCGTATTGGTGATTACTGAAATGCTAATTAATGTAAGGTAACTGTCTGTAGTACCATATTAGCGTAGCGTAATTGTGTCTACATTTCTTTATGTGCAATATCTATAAGATTTATTAAAGCTGCACGTCTTTTTCCAAACGGGGTGGTGGAAGCTCAATTCATTTACTTTAAGATTTATATGCCAAATAAATTCATCCTAAACTAAACCCATATGATCTTTATTTACTGCATTCTGACATGCTGCTGCGCAGGAAAAGGACAGGGCGAGAAGATGAGAAAAGTAAATTTAAATCCGCGCGTCCATTTGTCGGTACCTACCGGCTGGGAATGCATGCTTGAGTGCTCGAGTTACTCGACGCATTTGTTGTCCTGAGAGATTCACCACGCTCGCGCTATAGATTAGAATGTATATACGGAAACCCACGCTGTCTCAGTGCGGGTTGGTGAAGGGGTTTTACGACTATATAGTCGGTGTCCATCCGAAACACGGACGACCTTATCATTGGTACGTGGTCATCATCGGGATTTGAACCTACCATGTGCGAGGTGGACCGTCACCCATACAAGACGGACGGTGGCGGGGCGTATCGTAGACGCTCTGTAAACAATCTGTAATCGATTATGGCGCTGACGCCGATGTCACGGAACGCGACCCTCGTAAACGTCACTTTGACAAGTTTGACAGCAATATTTATTTCGCAGACTTTGGACTGAAGATAATTCGTAATTAATAGCTATTTTTGCTAAAATCAAGTTTCTATGATTACCAGTATGAGGCAATTATAAAAGAGTAAAATATTTTCTAAGTACTGGTGAACTTTTTATGTAGATAGAAGCATGTACTCGCCGGCAGTGACCGTTCGAAGAATCGATGTTTTGATTCGCATTTTGAGCGGCAGGAAAGCAATTTTAGCTGCCAATCCCGTCCGTGCCTACTCCTCCGAGGGTAAAGTGACAATTGGAGATGTCAGTAAGGAGGTCAACACACCCTCCAAGCCAGAATATGTGCCTAGGAAGTACCGTAAGTTACTGGCTAAGTTATAACCTATAAAAAGTTTTTGCATACTTTTTCGGGCAATGCCGAGTAAGTACAGGTTTGCTCCGCACCACAAAGTACTTTGATTATACTATATAACTCCGCACTGTGCGGTGTTTTTAATGATAGTTACCGTGATAACAAAAAAAAAACACTGTTTTTCCCTTTCATAACGGCCCATGTTTGTAAGTGTGGGATTATTCCAAACAGCGCATTACTTATTGGTTCCAATAATTTAGACTAGATTGTTGTTCTTGATTCTTTAGGAGAGAGTACATATCTTGTGCAACAATTATCCTATTTCAGTAAAGATAGAAGAAGCAGAGCTCAAGAATCTGTCTCAGAGTACACTTAGAAACCTGCGATGGATGATGCAAAAAGATTCTCTTGGACAGGACATGTTTCTTCTTGGAAGACCTGGACCTAACAGGTGATATTAAAATAAATAAAACAAACTTAACATAGTATCACACCGGAAGGTAAGATCTGAGAAAAGAGTTTGTGTGTTGTGAGAGTTTCCATCACTACAGGATGTATCGAAAAGTAGTGATGGGCAACTCGCTCCAAATTGCAACTCGGTTAACTCGGTTTGAAAAACCAACGCAACTCGGTTTGTAAACGAGTCAAACTGGTTTGGGGCCAAACCGGTGAATACATACAAAAGAGAGCGAAAACCGAAGCGCCCGATGCAACTTTTCGATTTGAGAGTGGTTGCGGGACTCGGGTGGATAGGTTTAATGAATATTTTTTTATTGCTTCTAGATTGTCATGGAAGAAATGATGAAACGAGTTTCCGGGCCAGAAAAGTATTCCCAAACTATCGTTTTTTTTTCTGTTCCCTGGCATTGTAGACACTCGTAGAAACAGATTATGAAGCAAAGTCAACAATAACACTCATATCTCTTTTAATATAAAAAAAACTCTATTTTCAAACCTTCACTGCACGATGCAAAGTTGCAAACAAAAACTTCAAGTCGCCTACACAAGTCGCAACGCGCGAAACGACTTGACCTACACAGCAAGCAAAACTCGACTCAACTCGACTCGAAAACGCGCGAACGAATCGCCCTACAAATCGGTTTGCTTTGAACCAATTTGAATCATTGGATCGTCAACCTACAAATCAGTTTGGACCAATCTTTGAACCGAGTTGAACCGTTGGATCGTCAAACCGGTTTGAACTGAGTTGAACCGTTGGATCGGTAAACCGGTTTGAACCGAGTTGGCAAACCGAGTTACCCATCACTAACAGAAAGGTGTAGTCATATTTTAGGGAGTTGTTAGGGACATCATTCTGAGCAACTTTCACTATGAAACCGATTTGATCAGAGCAACTTTAATTTTCACTTCTCTACAAATCAGCTGACCGTCCGGACCAAAACATATGGAGCAATGAAAAATAAAGTTGCCCTGATCAAATCGGTTTCATAGTAAAAGTTTCTCAGAATGGTCTCCCTAACAACCGCCTAAAATATGACTATACACTTCTGTTACACCCTGTATTGAGTGCTAAAAAGAGAGATGCCGTAGACAAAACATATTTATCAATGTGTTGCAGGCGACAAGTAGCCCTCCAGTACTTGGAGCTGACTAAACGCGAGCTTGAGTACGTGGCCCTCTCCCGTGACACCACGGAAGCGGACCTCAAGCAACGGAGGGAGATTCAGCATTCCACGGCCAAGTACTTTGATCAGGTGAGCGGGGTATAGTAGAACTGGGCCTGAATTCTACTAAGTTCACAAGCATACGACAAGAGATATATTCTACTAAAACCGGAATCCACCTCACAAGCGCCAGCGTGAAGCCTTGGACAGTAGAATACAAAGTACGCTGGCTTCACGCTGATAAGTTAAAGTGAACATTCTCAGACTCACAAAGACGCACTGCTAACCTATTTGATGCTGTTTGTGTTTTGTAAACAGACTTAGTATCTGCCTACACCTTTTCCGAGAAAAAGGCGTGAGCATATGTATGTGTATTTATGTAAGAGTATTCAGGATTTCAGACCCGGTCTCTTTACTTCTCATTGGGTGAAATACTTTTTCTATGAATCACCTGAACATGGGTTATGTCTGTATGCAATGAGTTTAGCAATCAGAGTGGTAGGAGCTATAGCTATAGCTAGTTAGTTCCTGATATGAAGCCAAGATGACTCATTGACCATTGACCTATCTGAAATGTTAATTGCAATGTAAGAGTGCCAAATGTCTTTCACGAGCAGTCTGGCTGATCTGCCTGATTATCCAGAACTTATAAGTGTGGTAACTAGGTAGGTGTATATATATATTCTGTCTTTTAAAGTAGGCATCTGTGCTAAATACATCGAAATTGTTGATTTATATTTCTAGTTTCGCATTGAGTTTTATGGCACATCACGGGCAAGATAGGACCAGTGCCTGTTATATTATAATTATAATAGCCTTTTATTTCAGAAAAAAGGGTAGAGTAACAATGTGTTTGTAAAGCATTGAGCAATTAAAAACAGTTTTAAATTATATCCCTAGTTTCTGTGTGCCTTTTGGCCGCATCGCCGCATACAATATCATGCGGCCCGTCCTAATGTGCGCGATCCTCAAGCCGGCTACTCATACGCCTGCTGCAGGAGCAATCTAGGGTGAAAAAGTGTTAATCTGGAGCCGCCTGCTGTGTGTGAGTACACCGCTCCATGCACACACAGCAGACGGCTCCAGTTCCAGCTTTAATCTTAAGAATCTCCGCAGAGTGCAGTCCGCGCCGCCGTGCAAGGCAGGGTGCTCGTTCTAGAAGGAATAGAGAAGGCGGAACGAAACGTGCTGCCGGTGCTGAACAATCTGCTGGAGAATCGGGAGATGCACCTCGAAGACGGCAGGTTTTTGGTGCCACATGACAGATACGATAAGCTTCTGGCGGTAAGTTTATCTGCGTGATAGACAAGATAATGCATTGATAGGTAGATAATCCGGTGGCACTGCGAAGTGTTGCCCTTAACGCGCCGCCTCGGTACGCGATGTTACGATCGCGCCCGCTCTTCGCTACGGGTGTTGTTCGTACACAGCACGCCCGTCACGCACCCACTTATCAGGCACTGACTCTACTCAATGCCTGTGTTGCTCAGCAGCCAGATTTAGATATTTTTAGTATGCCGCTCTATATGTTTTTTAAAATTGTGTACTTGTTTTTAAATAATCTGTGATTTGTTTATTTATATAATAAGATATTGTGTTTGTCGGTATTTCATTTTTTTTTGTTTATTTTTTAAGTTTTAACCAATTTATAATATATATATATATATGTATATATATATGTGTGTATGTCATTGCTATTGTTAACTCTCACATGATTTGGTCTCAAGACTGTAAATGTGACCTGTAATTACGAATAAATCTTTTAAATCTTTTAAATTTATTCACTGTAAAAATACACACACATATTTCTGTGCAATAAAGAATTCTTCATTATCTTCATCATCAGCCTATCAGGGAATTCACAGTTGAGTATAGGCCGTCTTATGTATACAAGACTTCGAACGATCGATGGTAAAAATACCAGTTCAGTTAGAAGCTATACAAATGCACTCATAGTGGTTAGATTTTACTAAGATGATATCCCTGTGTGTCGCGTAGGAAGCGAGCAAGAATGTGATGTCACAAACATTCATAATACAAGACAAAAACTGGTACTGTAATCGGTACACTCTAGCAGATAAATGCCAAAATAAAGTGGCCCTAAACGAATGCCTTTATGTTAAGATTCCTGTCGTAAATCAAAAGATGTTTCATTAGAAACACGGAGCCGAAGAGGTCGAACGCTGGCGGCTGGTTCGAGTGGACGAGAACTTCCGAGTGATAGCCCTGGGTATCCCCGTACCCAGGTACGCCGGCCAACCGCTGGACCCACCGCTGAGGTCACGTTTCCAGGCGAGAGATGTCGCCACTGTCGGTTACTCGGTGAGTTTTAGAGTTAGCAAATTACAGTGGGTGAAGAGTCAAGAATTAGCAGGAAGCTTGATTTCTTGTTCAAACGCTGTTTCTAATGCTGGTTACATATACCAGAAGTACTGTGCTCCTCTCTACTCTCTACTTCTTTTTAATAGCTATCATCAAAAAGCTAAGACTGTAGCTGAATTCAGCATTAGTATCTATAATAGCCGTGGCTTTGTCTTGGACTCAATAGTCACGACGAAACCAATTTCGATTCATGAAATTTTACTACGGGCTAATAAATGCTATCCATAGACATACTACGCGAGAATACAGTACCTACGCAACTTATTAATTTATTCTAAAAATTTCTTTTAAAATAGAAAATGCTATTCTTAGAAATACCAACACACAGTAAAACACTCAACAAAAGCTGAAGATTTTATTAATTAAACTAAGAAGATTGCGAAAGTAAACTACCATTTCTTTTAGGCACAGCCTCCGGCATAAAGATATGGACTTGTTTCTTCGGCTTGCCATAGTCCGGCAATATTTTCCTGCTAACTAACGCCGCATATTGCTTTTCCACCGCGTGCCGCTCAGACACAACCTTCTGTCGTGTTTCCTGCACGTCTCTTCTCAAGTCTCTGGCCTTTATTATGACGTTGCCGGGCTTGGTTGCACAAGGGCTCTCCCGTGGCGTGCCCTTTGCGTTCCGTGACTGTCTCGCGTAGTTCTCAATCGTGTTGGCGGGAGCTGGCACGTAAAAATCGTACCGATCGATAACGCCCCTTTCGGAGTCGGCGGAGGACTCTTTTTGACTGTCCGCTTTTGGCTCCTTGCATTTCAAGTCGACGGCTGTCTTTGATTTTGTGAGATTCCGCTTTTGGATCTCGGGCCAACTGTGGCGCGGTTGCGACATCCTGGCTGCTTCGTTTTCTGGCGCTAGTAAGTCTACTTTGCCGGCTAGATCTAACCATTGTAAAACTCGATCAGACAGATCGGAGTTTTTCTTCACTTCACTTCTGGCAGTTCGGTTGCTTCTGAAAGTCCTCATATCCAGAGTGTTGTATTTCGATCTGGAGCTTTCAAATTCGTACAAAGGCTGCGGTTTGGACTTGAGAACGAATTCCTCTTCAGACTCTTGATCGATGTCTTTTAGATTCAGCTGTTCCACGCTACTCTCGAACTTGTGCTGTGGTACGGTTCTGGACTTATCGCTAGTGATGACGAAATTAAATTTTCTCAGACAACCTGCCAGACCTTCCTCTTGGAAGCTTAATCTGGATTCCCTAGTCCTTCCATTTTGCTCTCTGATGTAGCTTTTGCTCGAGTGTGGACGTTTCTTTCGCAGCTTCTGCAAAATCGGGTCGTCGGTCGTCAGTATAGCGTGTCGGAATCCATCCACCCACACGGTCCTTACGTACATAGGTCGCTGTGAGGATTGCCAGATCGCGGGCATATTACCCGCCACTCCTACCTGCGATGTGGGGTAGACACGCGATGTCTAATGGGGAAGGTGAAGTGTTTGATCTTCATAATTGATAGCTCAACACTTTTGTCGGTGCGGCGTTTACGGTCTGAAAGTAGAGAGAAATAGAGTTGGCTAAATTATACATTCAGTTTTGCAGTAAGAGTTGGATGGAAGACTTTCATCGCGTTAGAGTTCAATCTACTAAAATGTTGAGCCGATTTGTGAAGCGTTTGATAGTAGGACGGGTTGTGTGTGATAGAGACATAAGCACTGAGATGAAGATTACAAAAACATCAAATTATAATGATAATACAGTTATCATTAAAACCTTTAACACTGTTCAAAATATTTTAGCCTATTATTCTTCACCCTTTTCAAAACATAACTAAAAACTCTTACCACCGTCCAGGCAAACTACAAAACTCTTTGTAACATAAAGTTAACTTGTCTAGAGCTAATGAATGATGGGCGGTTGCCTGCCTGTTGCTTCGAATAGATGGAAAATTATTTTTACTCAGAAAGGGTTCTTTGTCGGTCCTGATTAGCGGAGTGATTAATTGAAACGCTTTCCCTTTATTGTGTAATGGAACCCCGCTTTATAGTGCGACAATTTAACTCTGATACTTCACGGCATATAAGTTAGTATCGCTAGAGGTATTCAGCTGAAGTTGTCACTGTTTGTAGTTGTGTAATGGCGCGTTTTTTACCCCCAAACAGTCTAGAACAGTGGTCGGCAGGCGTTGACCTGCAATCGCGTAGTTTAACTGTTTACGAATGGTTTTCGGTTAGATTATTTTGGCTTTTCGAATGGTTTAACAAAAATGGAGAAATTAGTTACTGGCTAATGAATGTGTGACTGTTGGTTTTCTTTTGTTTGGTTAATTTGTAGTCCTCCTCAAACGGATAAAAACTGTTGCTTTGACAAAAACTGTTAAAATCGTAGATTATACTAACCTCGCCTATAAATCCGAACGTCTACACGTAACTTCCCGGTACAACGTACACTTCCCGATCACGCTTCCTCCAAAATATTTGGTGAATATTCAAAACGTAGACTATTCTATCCCCCTCATCCCTTTTGCACTCAACAGGAAACTTCAACTGAAGAATTTAAATAGCAGTTTGTTTTTGAAGGATTTGTGGATATCTCGTGATATTTCGAACGTCTCTACATAAGTTGTTGGTAAGACGTCGTTTCCGATCGGCGATGGTTGTGTGACTGCCTGATGCGACGCAGGGATGGAGGACGAAGGTTCTTGTTGTCACAGTCGCGAACCGCGGAGTGAAAAAGTGCTTAAAGGTAAGACCGCACTAGGCGGAACTGCACTGCAGCGGAACTGCGTGACACGGCGCGTCATTTTTTGGTAAACCGCACTTGAACTGCAGCGACGCGACAGTTTCACCCGCCATTTGAACAAAGAACGAAAGAGATAGAAAGAGGTGAGAGGGGCGGGGGCGTGAGGTAGCGTCAGTTTTGCCTAGTTGCCCAACTTTGCCGCGCAGTTCCGCTGCAGTGCAGTTCCGTTGCCGCGTAGTGCGGTTTGCTCCATATGTTTGCCTTGAAAGAATATTTTGTCGCGTCGTGTCGCTCAGTTCCGCTGCGGTGCAGTTCCGCCTAGTGCGTTCGCACCTTTAGTTTTAGGGCACCTGTATTTTCTATTCACCTGGCCTTTTCCCGGCTCTACCCAACTTCAGATTTGCCAGAAAGAATATTCCATGCAACGTTGATGTCAATATTTGTTTCCATCTAGGACTAAAATCGTGACCTGAAATTACTGTTTGTGTATCTTGTCTCTTGTCTCGTCCTCTGACAACACTAGCCATATTAATTGATAACTACATCACGAATTTTAGTTTCATAAGGGTTGGAATGCTTCAGTGATTCTGTATTTTTGTAATGGATTCGTCTAAATAAGCTTCATTATTACTTTACTACGTAATTAACTTGTCTCAACTTGTGGGACGTTGAGTTATTAATGGCAGGAACGAAGTGACTTTTTAAATTTCATTTTCTTACTATTAGTTGCGATTTCCTGTTTTCTTTTGTTTATTTTAATGAGGTCGATATTTAATTAGGGTTAAGTATAATTGTATTTTGTTGTAACTGAGTAACATCTTTTTAATTGTATTTTATTGTAACTGAGTAACATCTTTAAGTAAGTGTACTCACGGGTGGTATTTAAATGCGGCCGCTGTTAAATTTCACAATGGTTGTTCGCATAATTTCAGTTCAAAATTGAAACTGTTGTGTCTCACGAACACCGGTTTTATGGTAGAAAATTATTGGTTCCTAGAAACTTTGCCATTAACGTGAAGAGCGATACGATCTTGTCTATTCCTTATTTTCTTAGTTTAAATTGGTTGGTTCGTCGTCATAGACGAATGGCGCCTGAATAAAGGTGATACGCAGTCGCAAAAGAAGATACCTAAGATTTTCATACTTTACAGATCAGAAGTTAACAACAGGGAATATTGTAAATATTTAATGTATCGACCAGGTTAATGAGCTGGTTTGTATAGCGTTTTGGTGGGTACATAAGGATCAATTTAAAACCACGGAAATATATCATAAATAGTATAGAACAAAAGACGCCGTGGTGAAGGGGTTAATTAAATTACTATTCTCTTTGCGAAATCTCTTACTTTGATTCTATTCGCCTTGCTTATATACCAACATCAACAACCCTATGAGTTCTGCTGATCTTTCAGTTATTCTTTTTGCCATGCTTATATACCAAGATCAACAACCCTATGAGTTCTGCCGATCTTTCCAAAGAAGTGTCAGTAGAAATGTTGAAAGATGCTTCAACACAGTATGTGTTATTTTATTATTCAAATGAGTGCGCAACTATACGATCAGATACGTCGCATCGTATCGTAAAGTTCCACTTCTAGCCTAGAGGGAATTAGATATTGCCTTCCTTATGTAAGATGTGACTTGCTTTGTTAGTTAATTTTACTGTACGAGCCTTAACTATTCCAAAACTTTGTGTCTTTGAAATTGGGTCAAGAAAGGTATATGTGCCCTTGACACCATCTTGATCATCAGAAATATTCGCACGTGGTCCAAAATTGGTACACATATTGGCGTCCAACTTGAGTCCGAATTGGCGCCCAACTTAAGTCCAAATTGGCGACCAACTTGAGTAAAAACTGGTGCCCAACTTGAGTTCAAATGTGCGCCCAAACAGGACCTCGATTTTTTGGACATTTTAATCTTATTCCACTAATACATGAATTTGTATGATCGTATTTAATTTTAATTTCAAGCCTGAGATTGGTGGACGCCTTTCACGCCACCATGAATTATTTTTATTCAGATTTGGCACCCAACGGGTTTGTGCCCAATATAATTAGCGCCCAAACAGGTTCTTTGGAGGATCACATTTATTTCAAGTAAACTGTAAATATTACTTACAAGCTCAAGTAAAGTCTTCCGCAAACTAGAATGAATTCGCGTGTAATTTCATTTGCCTGTGTTTCAATCAGGCATAAACGAGGCTGGCACGAAGGCTGAGATTAGTGGATTCTCGGGCTAATAAGTTGTCGGCTCAGGCAGGTGAATAATGGCGGGAAATTGTTTCCGTGTCGTATTCATTTCAGACAAGGACCGCATTCTGGTATTGATGAATACAGTCCAAAGATTATTAGAGCCATAATAGAAATGACTACTTTTGTGTTGTATTTGTATTTTATCTATTTATTTGCATCAGCGCACACACATACAGCATAAAACATAGAAGATACTTAGCGCTAAACAAAATAACATATAAAACATACAGACAGATAATTATGTATCTAATGTGACTTATTGGAATCTACGGACTAGTCGCATAACCTACCAATTTATGACATCTAATTAAATACAAAGGGCATCAAGGATCAAGATCAAAGACAACGATTATCCGTTGTTTAAATTAAAAGAAGACCTAATAAAAGCGTTTTAAAAATAGTGCTTTGTCTAAAAACTACTTCCGGTATTATTTTGATGAAAACTCGGTGTTTAATTTTCACACGATGCATCATTCCAACAACCCGGAAGCCATCCTTTGAATATTTTAAGAATGTTAATATTTATTTATTCCTGTGTGTCGATCGATGAGAATGACGCCCTACGTTGTTGCCCCTAGATGAGTTAATAGCCACCAGTCATGCTACACCGCCTGCGGGGTAAACAGTATACCGCATAGTGATAAATGGAGTTACTTAGACGAACTTTCAGCTCACTATTGATTTGATAAATTAGCGCTTTGTTTCCCCGCGCACAGGCTTGGTCCAACCGATTTGCTCCTACGGCGACAGACGTTGCGGGGAGGGGGAGGGGGGAGGGGGGGGAGGGGAGGGGAGGGGAAAGGGGGGGGGAAAGGGGAGGGGGGGAGTTCAGAGTTCAGAGTTCAAAATTTTTATTGACCATAAAATCATACATATTACTTAGTCAACGTCAATATAATATTAATATTTTTGTATACTACCGCCCGTTCGGAAGTTGTGGGCTTAGGGATGGAGCAAAGAAGGGCAAGAAACCTCCCCCGTACCTCTTTTAAAATATCAGAGCCTTAAAAATACAATGTTATGTATTTCTACTTAAGTCTAAGGAAATACACCGAGGAGAGACGTACTGACTCAGTCCATCGCCCCTCTTTGGATTTCTGTGCGCTGAGATGGTAAAGACCATGCAGTTTTGTCATCTAAATATTCTTTTACACTGTAATATGACTTCTTCAATAGGCCGTTTTTGACATAGTTTTTGAACCTCCTTTCTGGTAGGTCCGTTGCTTCATTAGGTATTTTATTATAAAAACTAACACATACTCCCATAAAAGAGTGAGCAACCTTACTGAGTCTGAACGCGGGCATAGCAATCTTATTTCTATTTCTAGTGCCAATACTATGATTATGACCTAAAGTCTTAAATAAACCTATGTTTTTTCTGGTATACATGATATTTTCATAAATGTATTGACAGGTAACAGTAAGTATATTGATATTTTTGAATTTGTCCCTTAGTGATTGCCTAGCATCTAGTTGATAGATAGCCCGAATGGCCCTTTTTTGTAAGACAAATATTGTGTTTATATCTGCCGCTCTCCCCCAAAGAAGTATTCCGTAAGACATAATACTATGGAAATAACTAAAGTAAACCAATCTGGCAGTTCCTACATCTGTGATGTGTCTGATTTGCCTGACCGCATAAGGGAGGGGGCTTGCATGTGGCTTGTGTATATTATGCACAGATATCTGTGATATTATGTATCTTAACATCTTAACTATTTGTTCTTAAACCAAGTTAACTAAGCATCCTTGAATGCTGATCATAAAAAAGGGGCTAAAGCTGATACCTAGCTAGGAACATATACTTAACATACTATGGTTGGATTTTACCAACAAAAAGTTATGCGAAAATAACTAGGTATCCCTAGGTATAGGTATAGGTATAAAAAAAAACATACGGGTCGAATTGAGAACCTCCTCCTTTTTTTGAAGTCGGTTGAAAATGAGGTCATTCTATGAAAAAACTAGAAGATATTCTCGAGTAAAAAGTTACTCTTCGTTGGTAAAATTCGCTCTAAGGCAGGCTTATAATGTACCTATACAGGGTGTAACAGAAAGGTGTAGTCATATTTAAGGGGTTTGGTAGGGACATCATTCTGAGCAACTTTCACTACGAAACCGATTTCATCAGAGCAACTTTAATTTTCACTTCTCTATACAAACCAGCTGACCGCTCGGACCAAAACTTATGGAGCAATGAAAAATAAAGTTGCTCTGTCGGTTTCATAGTAAAAGTTGCTCAGAATGGTCTCCCTAACAACTCCCTAAAATATGACTACACCCTTCTGTTACACCCTGTATACTACGTATTTCACCCCTTGGCCCTCGCGAAATTTCATCAATAGTCGCCATGTAACTCAATACTTGTTATAGATATAATTTCAAACAAGTAGGTACTTACGAGTAGTTTGCCGCATGTCATAGGAAATATTGCCAATATCCTGAATTATAGTCCTGTAAAAAATAAAAAAGATCTGGAATGGAGACACGAAACAGCTAAACTCAGGTTAGGAAAACCGATTCCCGATCCCATCGTTTCGCAATATTTGCATTTTCCAGAACTCCAGACACGCAATTGGGCTCGATCAAAAGTTCATGTGATTTATTAAAGTTAATCGTATTTCCTAGTTTGCGCCAAAAATAAAGTGAAAAAAATCGCAAAATGGCACATGTAGGCCAAGACAAAGTTAATAACGCTACGAAAACGAAACGAAACGAAAACTCAAAATGTAGGCGATTTGACATTTGGTAGCGTGACCAAATGTCAAATCGCGTACATATTCTTAGCGTTTCGTAAGAACGATAATAGCGTTTTGCGTCTTGTCTAGGGGGGCTGCACTGCTTAGCACCAGGGTTATGTGAGCCGGATATTATAGAACAGCTGCAAGAAAAACATGCGTCACGTCACGCTTGGCGCCTGTTCTCACCGGGGCCGCCAGAGTCACAGTGGTGCCGGCTAGTCCTTTTTAACCGACTTCCCAAAGGAGGAGGTTTACAATTCGTCCGGATATTTGTTTTTTTTTGTGTTTTTTTTTTTTTTGTTTTTTTTTTTTTTATGTATGTGCCCCGATAGCGCCTAGACGGATGGACCGAGTTGGAAAATTATTTTTTTGTTTGAAAGGGTTTACCTTCCCATTGGTCTCATTGACACCAGGTCAGGATCTGATGATGATGACCTGGAGAAATCGAGGGAACTCTTCAAATATTATAGGCAGACCTATAGTGATTTTTGTGTTTTTCTTAATAACTCGTGCAAATGCATATGGTAATCATAATATTGTGATGCGGAACTGCTGATGAAGACCACATATGGCCACCAGAACTGCTCAATACTAGGTACAAATACATGCGTGGCTGACAGGCAGGCAACGCATAGCCTAATCCGGTAGACCTAGAGCCATGAAACTTTGTACAGAGGTTCCTTAGTAGCGTGGGGTAGCATTGAGATGGGATTTGACAAAATTAAGTCCCCAAGGGGGGGGGGGATAAGGGGTTACAGTTTGTATTAAACTCAATCTAATCAAATAGGGTTTGTGGAAGTAGGTTTTTTCTAAAGTTTACTTTTTGTTTCAATTATGACGTGACAAGTGCGAAGTCTATCGCCGCAGGTATGGAGAAAAAATACTTCCCCACGAATGTTTTCATCACCTTTAGAACGAAAGATCTCCGGCACTAGTCGTGTTATTTTGCACTACGATCAAGTTTAAATGTGTTTTGAGTCCGACTTGGATTCGAATTCGCGTGTCGTTGACGTCGCAAGTTTTAATTGTTCAACTTTTATCGCGATGCTTACACGATTATGCAAAGTTCTGGAGTAACTGGCACGAATGGAATTCCAGTTACGTTTGCGGTAGTGGTGCTAGGCTAAACTCCTTGCATGATTTTATTGTTAGAACCCGTCCTAGGTGCGACATCTACGCCACGCCCCAGGTTCACTTCAAACAAATCAACGAGATCAGCCGCACACACACAGCTACATTGCATTCCGTATAAGCACGCGCCGCCAAACGCGCACATTGCCGAATCTCGCCTCCTTCGCGTGCTACGAGACAGGGCTATGCAAGCAATGCATGCGACGAGTCAACGTCATTCGGCACGTGTTAAGCGACAACCCTAGCCGTTTGAGCAAGAGTAGGTAGTTATCATGCGAACAGGGGCCTAGTGAACTTACTATTTCTTATTTATACTATGTCTACGCCGAGTCAAATGGCGAATCTTTTGTTCTCCAAAACGCGGACATTCAACCGGACTTCAGTCAGATTAATATGGGAGCTCCAAAATATTTTTCTACCATATTATGTTTCTTGGGGAAAGTTGTTCATATTGAGGGAACGATCATTCCCCGAAAGGAACAAAATGAATATACACCGTGTATTGAAAATTGGTCCACCACACAAACGGAATTCCGATTCAATTTCGGACTTCCGAAACGGGATCCAATTCCATACAAATCGGATTTCCAATTTCATACCTAGGTTTGCTGGACGAAATCTCTTAGTAGAGATAAGCTCGCCTTTGTCATGTGTTTTCCACTTTTCATTGTAAAATGTATTATTTTGTGCAACAAAGTATATGAAAAAAAAACCGGCCAAGTGCGAGTCGGACTCGCGCACGAAGGGTTCCGTACCATTATCTATAAAAAACTGCAAAAAAAAAAGTATGGGAGCCCCCTCTAAATATTAATTTAATTTTAATTTAATTATTTATTTTTAAGTAAATAATAGATATACTCAATATATTGTGAACATTTTAAGTGTCTACCTGCTACCATTATCAATATCGAGCAAAAATGAGCAAAAAAAAATCACGTTTGTTGTATGGGAGCCCCCCTTAATATTAAATTTCTTTCGATTTTTAGTATTTGTTGTTATAGCGGCAACAGAAATACATCATCTGTGAAAATTTCACCTGTCTAGCTACCACGGTTCATGAGTTACAGCCTGGTGACAGACAGGACGGACGAACGGACGGACGGACAGACGGACAGCGAAGTCTCAGTATTAGGGTCCCGTTTGGCACCCTTCGGGTACGGAACCCTAAAAAAGAACTGAGAAAATTTCGAACGGAAAACTTCCGTTAATAGTGGTTTGTACGGCTTTACTGCATTCGGGATAATTCCGTAACGGAATTCCGCAGTATATGGCGGCCTAACAGATGTTCCAACATTCCCAGGAGTACCTCACCGCCCTGCGCGCGGAGGCGCCCCTGGCCGACCCGGCTCAGCTGGAGCTGCTGCTCTCGGCCGCGTACGCGCTGGTCAGCCCCGAGCTGCAGCAGGTCAGCCTGCCAGACTTCCCCGTCGACAGCCTGCACGCTGCTGCACTCATTTTAGTGAGTAGACTGTAATATACTGTCCAATACTGTTGTAACCTAACCTATGAAGTAAAGTAAAGGTAAATGTAGCCCATTAATGTCCCCACCGAGGGGCATCTAACATCTTGTATAGCAAGGTGTAAATTAATTAACGCAAAATAAGAAACTAGGTACTTTGTTAGGGACTACATTCTGAGAAACATTTATTATGAAACCGATATTTGATCAGAGCAACTTTATTTTTCACTTCTCCATACAAATCAGCTGACCCACTCAGCCCAAAATGTACTGGGAAGTGAAAAATAAAGTTGCTCTGATCAAATCGGTTTTATAATGAAAGTTGCTCAGAATGATGTCCCTAACAAAGTACTTTCTCATTTTACACGTTGTATACATAACTCAATCCCAACCCGACTGATCTTTGGCCTCCTCTTGACCACTAGCACACCTCGGACACTTCATAGAACGCTCGTAAAATAATCACCTATTACTACTACATAACCAAATGATGTTTGTATACGTGCAAATGTGTGCGTAAACTTTGCTAGGGCTGGTGGCGCGGCAAATGCGGCGATATTAAAGTATACGCGTCGTCACTCGTCCGGCGTTCAGCCCTGTCTATTGATCCTTTAACCAATCCTTTGACGGCAGGGGTGGGGTGCGGTATCTGAATCAGCGCGGGGAAGGGAGTGGCTGTTCTGTACGGAGTACTATTATCTCTTCTGTGCCACTAGGTTATCTGCCGTGATCTCGCCTTGCCAAGTGTCTATAGTCAAGTGACAGTACATTAATGAAACCTTTTCACTCGTATGCTCAATCATTTCCTCTACCTGATTTACCCTCGACGCAACATAACTCAAGAGATACCTAATAAAAATCGGTTAAGTGCGGGTCGGTATCGCACACGAAGGGTACCGTACCATCGTACAACAAATCAAAAGCACTCAAAACAATAAAAAAATAAACAAAAAGAAAATTTAAAAAGTTTATGCCTTCACGAGATTTGAACCGACGACCTCCGGATTGAGAGTCTACATCATACCGGCTGAGCTACCACAACCATGTAGGTTGACGCGAAATATGCTATCATATTTAAATGTGTAGATAGTATATGTGTCTATGACATGGTTGCTATGACAATAAATAAACAGTTTCAGTCAAGATCTCCATTTTGAAATGCGTAAGTGTATCTAAACACGTCTCTTGTATCGGGGCCCCCTTTAATTTGCAATATCTCTCGTATTTCAGTATTTGTGGTTGTTGCGGCAACAGATATACACATTCTGTAAAAATTTCAGCTTTCTAGCTATTACGGTTCGTGCAGACGGACCCGGTGACAGACAGGACGGACGGACGGACGGACGGACAGACGGACAGCGAAGTCTCAGTAATACCCTAAAAAGTAAAACTTTAAGGAGAATTTAATTAATTGACTGTCCGTGCATAATACGATGTCTCTTCACTTTTGTACCTGGTTATTACATTACCCAACATTGACAGCGTCTTAACTAGATACGACCGACCTTTGCCTAAATTATTATAGTAAAGAAATCTGAAAAAAAATATTTAATTGAAAATGTATTTAAAACTCAACGACCATTGTTTATGGTTCTCTTATCAATTCTTGATCTTCGCTATTTATGGTTGTCTTTAAATACTCCATTTGTATTACCACAGATAGATACACAGATAGATACAGCTACAGCGCGACTACGACAGATTTGTGAAGCCTAACCTACCTATTAAAATGAGTAAAAGTAAATGTAGCCCATTAGTATCCCCATCGAGGGGCACGTGCCTTTGTCCGCCGCACCACATTCGCGCGTGCTCCAGTTAGTTCTTGCATTCATTGAAAATCGTTATCCTCTACAATTTTAATAGTGCCCATATTTTTTTGAGCTCGTCCAAGTGACACTAGTAGCACTGTACGCACACTTAGAATAATTATTATGTTTCCAAGGCCTTGAAACTAAAACCCACCATTTGACAGTTTCGAGAATGACACTAATACATTATACTGCACGCAATACTGTCGTCAGAAAGTAATGTTTGCAAGTTCAAGGCTCAAGGTGAATGGTAACTATAATGAATTTAATGTGTGAAATCATTACAAAAGTTTTTTTTAGAAAATAGGGCGGCTCTAGGGCGGTTTTAACATTTACGACCCTAACTGCACGACACGACACAATAGCATAGAAGAACTAAATGTACTACACGATCGATAGTTGATAGGTGTAAAGTTCATACTTTCCGCAACACCCCGTCATAAAACTTTAAAAACGTCGCCATATTTGGCATAAATATTGCCTGTTAAGAACCTGAGCGATACTGGTAGTTACATCTTCTCACATTCGGACGATACTGCCTTGATGTTACAACAATAGCACAGATAAAACTTGAATAAAATGACCATAAAATAAAACAACAGCGGTCGCGTGAACGAACTCATATTTGTTTTACGTTCACTGTATTTGGCACAATTCGACATTTGAAGGTGACTTCGGTATTTCAGATGTAGCACAAAGTGCCAACATTCTTATTTATTCGCACGCAATAGTATCTTTTATGTACGTACGGTCGCCTGCGTCATGTTAGCGAGTGAATACTTAGGCATTTATTATATTCAGTAGTTTAGTAATATAATTTATTTATATTTTATTTTTACTTTAGCACATAGGCCTACCCGTTTTGAGTTTTAAAATGTATCCTGTCCATCCTGGGTTTGCTGGAGGAAATCTCTTCTTAGAGATAAGCTTGCCTTTGTTCATGCCTTTTCTGTATTGTTTGTGTTTTTTTCTGATATGTGCAATAAATATATACGATATACGAAATATATACGAATCCCGCTTATACTGCTTGTATACTTTTCGGCGCAGGCGCCTACGTAACGTGTGGTTGAAAATGAAAGGTAGAAAGAAATAGTGATACACTCAAAGAAACGTAACAAACTTACAAATTTTTTGATTCCATGTAAATCTTTAGTAAAGATATTTTAGGCTATATTTTTCTATCCGTTTCAGGAACGCAACCCCAACATACCAATCCACAAGTTGCTTTATCTCCTATACCCATACGACACATTTTTGACCAAAGACCACGTCAAAAACGTCGTCACAGTCCTGAGCAGCTTGAAGATCGAGACCAAACCCAGATGGAATATTTCTCTTAGCGGCATCGAGAGCAAGGGAAACTCAGCCTTAGTGACTATGGATATCAACGGAGATAAGAGCCAGTTTGCCGTGCCGTGCGGAGGGGGGAAACGGGGAGATTTCAGACAGAAAGTGGTGAAGACTGCGTATCAAACGGAGCTGCTGAATGAACTGCTGTTGAGCCACAGTGTTGCAGATTTTTGTATTGTTGGTGAGTATCAAATGGTACATGACACTGGGAAAATATATACTTAGCAATCGGAATACTAATAAGGCCTACTGACTAAGCCACCTAGTCGCTCAAGAGCTTCTGGCTCAGCTACGCTCAGATTCTGAAAGGATTTCTGTGAAAACTTGTTAAACTCTTATCTAACTCATTTCATTTTAGCGTTAGGTTAGTTACAAGAGGTAGCTGCGCCTCCACATATCACTCTATATAGAAGGACGTCTGCCTTTTACTTTACCCGCCGCCATTAGAACTAACAGATAGGTTAGAATTTGTTTATAAACAAATTGTTTTGTTCCATAAACTTCTTAAATATGATAGGGCTTCATAACACATATCTGAACGAGCCGTGTTATTTCCTAGGTCCAAAAGGCTGCGGAAAGAGTCTTCTCGTCTCCCAACTGGCATCCCTACTCGGCTACACTATCGAGCCAATAGTCTTATACCAAGACATGACAGCCCGCGACCTGGTGCAACAACGCACAACGTTGGACAACGGTGACACGGTGTGGCGCAACTCGGCGCTGGTTGAAGCAGCGCTGAACGGACGGTTGGCAGTGTTGGATGGCCTGCACAGGATACATGCCAGTACGTTGGCCGTTTTGCATAGGTGGGTGATTTTGATCTTCTTTCCTTTCACACTCGCGCCAAGACTGGAGAATAACAAGACATGATGTGATCCAACATCGTTCAACGTTGGACAACTACGACACATTAAGAAATGACGTTAAATGCTTGAATAGAACAGGAGCATGATTCTCGCGCCTTCGATATACGGATATCGAGACCTATATTGACAGATTCCCATACACAATCACTCGACATAGGTGTAGATATCGTATATCGAATGCGCGAGAATCATGCTCCTGGTACCAACACCTCTAAATGGGCTCGTATTTAGAAGTGTGCGAAACCTCTAAATATCGGTAATCGACTCATCGTATACGGATTTCTTATTAAATTTTCTTATAAAGTAGTGACAATATCGATGACGCTCAACTTTCGGTATCCATTATTTGGCGTTAGGAGTTACCAATCAACCACTTACTTTATACATGACTATGAGTCCATAATACGTAGCTTTGAAACGACGTTCCGTTTCCAGACTAGTCCACGACCGCGAGCTGCAACTGCACGACGGTACAAGGCTACTTCGTCACGACCGCTACGACGATCTCTTGGCGTCTGGCTTGACGGCGCGAGAGTTGGTGGACAGTGGCGTAAAGAGGATACACCCTGCTTTCAGGTAGGCTGTTTTGAAGGTGCTCCTATACGCACACACATACACCCTCACACCCTCACACACACACACCCTCACACACCCTCACACGCACACACACAACCTCACACACACACACCCTCACACACCCTCATACACCCTCACACCCTCACACACACATACACACCCTCACACCCTCCCTTACACACACACACACCCTCACACCCAACACACACACTGCACATAATATTACTGTACACTGTACCCCACCTTTAAGCACATAGATATTATTATTTAGAAAGAACTTATGAAAAATGAAATAAGTATTATTTGCAGGATCGTAGCACTAGCGGAGCCGCCCGTCTTCGGTCGCGGAACGCAGTGGCTCTCACCAGAGATCCTGAGCCTCTTCCTCTTCCACGAGATGAGGAACCTCAGCAAGAACGAAGAGATCTTCGTCATCAACTCCTTGGTAAGGGTTCCACTAAATGGTAATTTAGCTTGTAAAGCGCTGCATGTAGCTAAAGAATAGAAAGTACATTTGCTCCGATTGGCGCAAAACGCTGCATTTGACGCATAATTTTGAGCTCTTGGGAGCAGTTACGCTATCGCTATTTGTGTACATTTTCCTTATCGGAATAAAACCTTGCTTCTCCGCGTGAAGGTTTTTGAGCACAAACCATGGTAACTGTACCAGTGATTTTGATTTTCAAAGTTCTTTATTAATGTAAGATAACAAGTACACATCCTTAACACTGTCGAGGGTATACAAACAAGAAAAATTTAAGTTGTTTTGCAGGATAAATGCCTTTAGGAAAACTTATAAAATTATACATAAAAAAAAAAAAAAACTTAATTACTTAATAATCACTATTGATTTTCCGCACTTTCAAAGTAAGTATGCACACTTGTATGTGTTACATTTTTTGACATCAATACCTAACTTGATAGGTACCTACACTACAATACAAGTAGCAAGTAAACTGTACCAGTAGTTTGAAGATATTCGCGGCTGGATAAAGAAATACAAGTATTTTGATTTTATTATTTGGCAACAGCTAATGCCAAGAAGAGCTATGCGGTAAGCATAGCATAGGTCCATTTCTTTCGATTTTAGTGCGGCATTTTTAGGGTACCGTACCCGCAGGGTGCTAAACGGGACCCTATTACTAAGGCTCCGCTGTCCGTCTGTCCGTCCGTCCGTCCGTCCGTCAGTCCTAGGGTCCTAGACAACGAACCGTAATAGCTAGAAAGTTGAAATTTTCACAGAATGTGTATATCTGTTGCCGTAACAACAATAAATACTGAAATACGAGAGATATTACAAATTAAAGTGGGTCCCCATACAAGAGACGTGTTTTTAATTTTCTTTTTGTTTTATTGTTTTGAGTGCTTAAGTCGTGTTGTACGATGGTACGGTACCCTTTTTGTGCGATTCCGACTCGCACTTGGCCACTTTTGGTTAATTTACATCATATTTCGTTTCATCATTCCAGTACGGAGACATATCCCAGCCCCTACATTCCATCATCAACTTATCCGATGCCCTCCGCCAATCAGAAGACGCGACACTCAAAAACCTCTCCACATCACTTTCCACTCGACAACTGCTCAGAATCGCGTCCAGAATGGCCCAGTACCCCACCGACTCAGCCTATGAAACCGTACAACGAACATTCCTAGCGAAATTCCTGCCTAACCTAGCTAGGAGAGCACTAGATGGCGCCAGCAAACAACTGGACATAGACCCCCCAGGCAGAGTAGGAATCTTTGGACGCAACCCCGAAGAAAAACCAGTAAAATGCACGATAAACAACGGGGTTTTAACTATTGGTAACACAAGCACAGAAGTTTACAAGACAACCGCCTTGACAAAAGTACCTGACATACTATTCTACGATGTGCCACAGCATATGAGATTACTGGAGTGGTTATTGCAAGACTTTTTGCTAGGAAACCATTTGTTGTTAGTCGGTAACCAGGGCGTCGGGAAGAATAAGATCGCAGATAGGTTGCTACAGCTACTGAACAGGCCAAGAGAGTATATCCAGCTACACCGAGACACGACAGTCCAGTCTTTGACAGTACAACCGACGGTTAAAGATGGCATCGTGGTGTATGAAGATTCCCCACTGGTGAAGGCTGTTAAATTCGGACACGTTTTAGTAGTTGACGAGGCAGATAAGGCCCCCACGCACGTGACCTGTATTCTTAAGACGTTAGTGGAGAATGGTGAGATGATTCTCAGTGATGGTCGACGGATAGTCCCGAAGAATATGTTGGAGTCATCAGGCGGTGATGTGGCGACCTTCATACCGGTTCATGATGACTTCCGGATGATCGTGTTGGCTAATCGACCTGGATTTCCGTTTTTGGGGAATGATTTCTTCGCTTCATTAGGTAAGTCACATAACCACACCGCTGTAGGTATGTACTGTTAATTGTCTATTGCGTGCTATTAAAGTATTCACAAAATAAAAGGCCCGTTTTGCCAGTACACGCCTATGAAGTTTTAACCACTAACGCATAGGTAATAGAAGCGGTTTTCCTAGATGAAACCTGTTCGCTTTGCTTGTACGCAACAGTTGGCTTTTATTACCTACGCATTAGGGGTTAAAACTTCATGGGCGTGAACGGTCAAAACGGGCCTTTTATTTTGTGAAGACTTTAAGTGTTGTCTATATAAATGTTTTTTTGTTGTTTGTTATTAATTTATGTGTGTGTTCTATGTCCTTCGAATAAATTATTTATCTATCTTTATCTATCTAAGTTTCTGTGATATCAATATCTATGGCGATGTGGTTCGAGGTTCTGCCTCCTAAGCGAGATGTCCCGGGTTCGAATCCCGGCTGGTGGAAGAAAATATAACCTAATCTCTAGGTCTTATATGTTTATTTGTGTGCAAAGGTGTTTCTGGTTCAGCAATCATATGTCTGTGTGCTGTGTATAAATGTTTACTGTAAGTGCTAATGTTCTTATGACCATCAATTCGACCAACAATTCTTCGTACGCTGCCTTTCAAAGTTAAACTCTAACTCAACATTAATAACGTGTATATTTATCCAGGCGATCTCTTCTCTTGCCACGCCGTCGACAATCCCTCGATCGACTCAGAAATGGAACTGGTCCGCTCCTACGGGCCGGACGTACCACATGACGTCATGAGGAAACTGGTGCAAGCCTTCTCGACGTTGCGCGAGATGGCGGACAGCGGGCGACTGGCGTACCCCTACTCGACGAGAGAGCTCGTCAATATTGTCAAGCATTTGCAGGTCAGTTGGGACAGTTTGACGAGTGCAGTGCCATCTAGTAATAGTAGCCTGAACCAACATGTGCCCCTCTAGTGGTGGTCATAACGGCTATATTTTGTTAACATGCTAAATGGAATATGCTAAATTTATTTAGCATGTTAATTTATACGCTAAGTTATAACGAAACGAACGCGTCGAACGCATTGATGATTCGTCGAGAAAGCGCGCGAAATCACGCAACATCCAGCGCGGTCGCAAGCAACCGGTCGACTGATCACGCCGCGCTGTGCTATTTTTAACGTAACACTACAAAAAGTCCGCTGGCGCTAGCAGCGCGCAAAGCGTCGCGTCGTCGGTCCGTTTCGTTATTATAACAGCTCTATCTGATTCGACTAATAGCACGCGCTTTTCGTTACAAGTAAATAACATGCTGCTTTTAACGGCTTTACGTTATATTAATCACCACTATGTCCCTCCAAACATCGTCGGTTCGCACAAAATATGTAACAACAGTCACAAACGTGCTGGCTGTTGGATGGGTGTTGGGTTAGTTAGTTAGCACTGGCTGCCACTGTACACTGGCCGGTCAGGGAGCATGACTCTCGCGCATTCGATATACGATATCTACACCTATATCGAGTGATTTCGTATGGGAATCTGTCAATATTGGTCTCGATATCCGTATATCGAAGGCGCGAGAATCGACCCGCTGGTCCATCCCGCGCTACTTTTCACTCTATCTCACTCCCACAAGTCTCACATGTGTCAGGATCGCATTCTCTCAGCGGCCAGAATATAGGTATTCGCACGTCGGGAACTTTTGGCCGTGAGGGGCGTCGCTATGTGGCATTTGTAGCGTGCGCTTCCATGTTTCGGAAGACACGTTAAGCTGTAGGTCCCGGCTACTATCGCTACTTGGTAGTATGTAGTAGTCGTAAAAAACGCCTCCACCTACCCGCACTGAGCCAGCGTGGCGGAGTATGGCTCAATCTTACTCGTATATGGGTAAAGGTCTGTGTCGGTGTTGACATTAATGTCCTACATTTACTTACATTAAATAATTACATGTCATCGCACAGAAATACCCCAACGAAGACCTAGCGACAGCCATCGGCAATGTCTTTGACTTCGACCGCTACAGCAAGGAGATGTCAGACACGCTGTTAGAAGTCCTTCACAGTAGCGGTCTGCCGACAGAGGGCGTGCTAGAAGGACGGTCTAAGGAAGCGCTGAGGAAGTTACAAGCCACCATTGAGAGTAAAAGCGGGTAAGGGCACGATAACTAATATAATATAGTGTCACCGCTTTTCCTATCTGTGGCGTTGGGATAGCTCTGTCACGCAAAACGGGGTATTGAAGAACTGGCTGAAAGCACTGGGTGCTCATCCCATACAAATTAGAATTAGTAACCCTTCGTAAAAAAGAGATGGCGTGAGGAATAAGATTTGTACTATAAACGCCATGGTTTCAGTTAACATACTTGTAGGTGGCGCTAATCTTAGAATAAATCCTATACAGGTGTAACAAAAGAGTATAGTAATATGTTAGGGGGTTGTTAGGGAGACCATTCTGAGCAACTTTTACTATGAACCGATTTGATCAGAGCAACTTTATTTTTCATTGCTCTACGTTTTGGTCCGGGTGGTCAGCTGATTTGTATAGAGAAGTGAAAATTAAAGTTGCTCTGATGAAATCCGTTTCATAGCAAAAGTTGCTCAGAATGATGTCACTAACAACCCCCTAAAATATGACTACATCTTTCTGTTACACCCTGTATAGAGTATTCAGTATTGAAGTAGTAGACTATGTATAGAGATTGGAATGAAAAGACAGTGAAAGCTGTTTAAAAGACGCTACAGGGGGCAATGCTACTGAAAATAAGCGTCCCATTAGCAATGTGCAACGCTGAGAGAATGCCTCAAAAACGCCTTGCGAAAACTGGCAACCCATTGTGTTATCGGAATAGAGCTCGTCTAAGTTGAAATGACGCGCCCCACTCCTTGGTTTTGTATTTACTTGTCATACAAAACCAAGGAGTGGGGCGCGTCATTTCAGCTTAGACGAGCTCTACCAAATGACGCCATTTCGGGCGTTTAAGAAGCGGTCGAGATCCAATTGCAATGGGTTTCCCAGTGCAGCATAGGGCGCCGGGGTCTTTGTATTCTAGATAGACATATTCTATAGTGTACTAAGCTTATCTAACGCAAACCCACAGTAAGGACGTGTCCACCCCAAAGCACGGCAAGGAGGACCCGAAGAACGAGCCGCACGTGGGCGGGAACACTTGGGCGGGCGGCTCGGGCGGGCGGGACACGGCCGGGCTGGGCGGGAAGGGCGGCCCCTACCGGCTGGACAAGGGACACGATGTGCATCAGGTAAGAAGGGGTGGCTTGTCTGTTGTGCGGTTGTGAGTTTGGGTAAGTAAGTAAGTAAATAAGTAAGTAAGTAAGTAAGTAATCTTTATTAATAGTAAAAATATGCATAACAAGGAGATAGTTTTGTCGACTACTATCATAATTCACTACTATTATTTTTTATATTTTTTTTTACTTAAGTATTTGATGTTGTACACTTGGATCTACCTATTGTTGATTTATTTATCCTTTCCATCCTTGGTTTGCTGGAAGAAATCTCTCGATAGAGATAAGCTCGCCTTTGTACATGTCATTTCCATTTTTTATTGTCATAATGTATTGATTTGTGTGCAATAAAGTATAAAGTAAGTAAGTAAAGTAATTCATAACTACTGGGTGTGTGTTTCACGTCAAAACTACTGAATCGATTTGGCTGCTTTTTTCTTTAAAAAAAAAAAAAACAAAAAGTTACCCGCCCGCCGTACAAAAATGTTCGGTTCCTGTCCTGTAATTCAAATAGATCGTCAGGTCAAAAGAGAAACGTACCTACTTACATTATTTTTTAATGGAAACGTTTCCACGTTTGCAGACTAGTGCATGGTTTTATTTAATTGAATTATTCGATTTGTATAGTAGAATCAGAGACTATATATCCAATTGACTGCGCCTGCGGGGGGAATGCGGCTCGCCAAACGCTTGTCGTATTCAACAAACGTTCGCATACGCAACCTATGTACGATGACGGGCCGCCAGACAGTTTCGCAGCGGCTGACCAATCACAGCTCTCTTACCTCGTCCCCCGCCGCCCGTAAATTGGTGAGTTGCGTTTCAAAAGAAAATGTATCTAAGCGCTCTCCACTGGATAAGTGCTCCGTGACTAGAATAGAACACGCGAGTCTACTAATGTGTTACTTATATTTGCCATCATATATTTGCCATCATATATTTGCCATCATATATTTTCTAGCATTTCCTGCCATGGTGTAGTTGTTTGCTTACTTTAAAACAGTAGTAGTAATAGTAGTACTTCACAAAACAGACATACAGAAAACGTATAATAGATAGATCCACGTACAAAGGCGAGCTTATCATATAAACAGTAAAGTAAAGTAGTTTATTTGCATGAATATAGGTGTACATCAGGTTTTATAACAATGTCACTTAAATAGTCTACCTATGTATAAAACATAAATTCCCTTTTTAGCTGTCAGAGGCGGAAAAGGACGATATACCAGAGCACGTGAAGAAAGCAGCTCGAGACATGAACCGCAAGGTGTTTGAAGAGAGGCTGAAGGAGATCCGGATGAGCGAACATGATTCCAAACTGTACGGGCAGTTCTACCGGGCTGTGCAGCCACAGGTGAACATTTATATTTAACTTCAGGCACAGAAGAGATAATAGTACTCCGTACAGAACGGCCACTCCCTTCCCCGCGCTGATTCAGATACCGCACCTCACCCCTGCCGCCAAAGGATTGGTTAAAGGATCAATAGACAGGGCTGAACGCCTGACGAGTGACGACGCGTATACTTAATATCGCTGCATTTGCCGCGCCACCAGCCCTAGCAAAGTTTACGCACACATTTGCACGTATACAAACATCATTTGGTTATGTAGTAGTAACAGGTGATTATTTTACGAGCGTTCTATGGGGTGCCCGAGGTGTGCTTCAGGTACAGAAATGTGTCTCTCAAACTAATAGTATTCTTAACGCTGAGGTTGTTGATGCCTATAGTACAGGCACAGATTACTAAATAGTTACTACGTAACAGATACTTCACTCAGTAGGAAATTTCCAATCCTACTGCTATAATAGCCTACTCCGATGCGTCCACACTAATCGCAGGGCTGGCAGACATCGCAGATACTCGTACGATACGAACACAGTTCAAAACGTGCGTGCGCTTGGCTTGCGACAACCATACTGACGTTGAGCGCAGGGCCATAGCCGTGAGCTCCGAGAGCTCGGGCGGGCGGTAGGTAATTATAGCGCGCGAGTGCATTCAGTGACGGAGGCCTGGTTTAGGTGTCAACAGACTATTATTGTGTGTTTAGAAAACAAGAACTTTAGATATGACAAAATGTACCATTACAAAAGAGTCCAATAAACACTTTTTACTTTTTTTTTACTTTATTATTTTAGTAGCCTCCTGAGTTCCGGGGTAGTGATCCTGCCCTTAATTTAGAACATCCAAAAAGTTGTATGTTTTGTCCGGAATATGCTGTACCATGCCAAAATATGTAGTTTCAAGAAGAAATTCGAAATGTACCTACCCCGGGACTCAGGAGCCAATACTTAAAGATACCGATATAGGCATCACAAGTGTAATAGCAGCAGTGATAATGAATATTTTGGCTGACTGAGTCATCAACGCCGGGTCCAAACTAAAGCTAGAAGGTTGAAATTGTGAAAGTTGCTTTTTGTATTATGCAGGGACCCACAGTAAACGGTTTTGTTCAAATATAATCCAAGTCAAAAACTTAAAAAAACGGGCCTTTTATTTTGTGAAGAATTAAAGAATATGATAACATTGATTCACAGATCAGCGCCCTCCGTGGCGTGCTAGCGGAGTTACAAGCCAAGAAGAAGGAGAGACAATGGAGCCGCCACCAGACCAGTGGCGACTTAGACGACGCCAAGATTGTCGAAGGTAGGGTTCGACTCGAGGATATTACCCGGTACCCTTTGTATTAATGAACAGTCTATTCGTGATAAGAATGCAGTGAAATTAAAATTTAAATCTGTTAACACACCCACAGGACAGGACACAACCGTTCGCGTTCGAAAGTTTGCCTTCAACTGGTCACTGTAAACTTGGCTTGGTAATTGGAAACGATTTGATAGCTTTATAGTCTTTTCGTGATAAGAATGCAGTAAAGTCATCACTGTCCGGCGGCCTAGCCACGCCCCGTAACCAATCAAATAGTTTCTAATTATCAAGCCAAGTTCACAGTGACCAGTTGAAGGCAAACTTTCGAACGCGAAGGTTGTGTCCTGTCCTGTGAGTGTGTTTTAACAGATTTAAATTTAAATTTCACTGCATTCTTATCACGAATGGACTAGCGACATATTTCAAAATTTCTTACGATAAACGATATCGCAGACAGTACTTATAAATCCTCTTTTACACTCCCCACAGGTCTGACCGGCGAACGGACGATCTACCGGCGCCGCACGGAGCAGGAGCCGCCGCCGGGCTCGCCGCCGGACAAGCCGAAACGGCTGCGCGTCCTCGTGGACGTGTCCGGCA
Source organism: Argyresthia albistria (assembly GCA_963457715.1). Lineage (NCBI taxonomy): Eukaryota > Metazoa > Arthropoda > Insecta > Lepidoptera > Argyresthiidae > Argyresthia > Argyresthia albistria. Next base: position 2,255,752 of record OY735266.1, on the reverse strand, counting down.
GCATGTACCGGTGCGTATCAGCCCTGAGCCAGCGTGCTGGAGTATGGCTCAGTGTTGGCTATGTGACCCTGCTGAGGGTATTTGTGGGCTACTCTTTTAGTAACCGGGGTTGATTTTTAGGGTTCCGTACCCGAAGGGTGCCAAACGAGACCCTATTACTGAGACTTCGCGTCCGTCTGTCTGTCACCAGTCTGTATCTCATGAACCGTGGTAGCTAGACAGTTGAAATTTTCACAGATGATGTATTTCTGTTGCCGCTATAACAACAAATACTAAAAAACAAAATAAGTTTAATATTAAGGAGGGCTCCCATACAACTAACGTGATTTTTTTGCGGTTTTGGTGAAGGTACGGAACCCTTCCTGCGCGAGTCCGAGTCGCACTTGGCCGGTTATTCATCATTCAATCAACATTTGTACTCAATAATAACAACCTCATAAAATATGTTAGGCTGGATTTTACCAACAAAAAGTTATACGAGAATAACTATCCCGGGAATAATTTGTATGACAATGACAGTTCAAAATGAGGTGATCTGATCTGGTGTCTATAAAAAAGTAGAAGATACTCTCGAGTAAAAGTTACTCTTTCGTTGGTAAAATTCGCTCTTAGTACCATTTCTTTTACAGCCTGTATAAGGCGATGAATAGCTACCATACCACTATAGCAAAATATAATGATGAATTTGTGTGTTTGTTTGGTCCGTTGGTTCGGAGTATGTTTGCCGACCTCTGGGGCTCTGCGTTTGTTGCTCTGCCTACCATGCAAGAGGTCCCGGCTTCGATTCCTGGCTAAAGATAAAGAAAACAAAAAATAATCCCATGTTCGTGATGTCGCTGTTTCTGGTTCCCAAGACACAGGGTATCCTAGTGTGGGGCCTGAAGCAATTTGTGTACCTGTATATGTAATTTTCTTGCATTATTTAACTGTTTCCATCAATTCGCAGGTTCAACTCTTACGATGGTCGTCTGGAACGATCTATGGAGGCCGTGGTCTTGGTCACCGAAGCGCTGAGCGGGTGAGAATCTTGTTCAGTACCACAGGGTGCTCATTTCATAGAGCTTAGACTTAGTAACCTTTCATAATAAAGAGATGGTTTTACAAGTAATATTTATTGTACTTTATATGCCTGGATTTCAGTTAACATACTTCTAGGTGGCGCTAATCTTAGAATAAATCCTATATATCTTAGCGCCATCTCGTGGTATTTGTAATTTTTCGATGGTGCTGCACCAAGCGATAAAACCCTCGAACTAAAGAGGCTTCCGTAGCAGCTCAGCATACGCCGGTCACATATTATGTTCTACGTGGTCTGTAAAGAAAATTACGGCGAATTGTAACTGGTTAAGTCAAGAACCACAATAACTCGTCAAACGTAACTATGTTTTGTGCCTCGCCGAACAGAAAAGTGCTTGATGCTGTGTGACTATTTAAGATTGTGTACTGACACAGATACTATAATAATATACTAATACAGATATACCACCTAGAACAAAATATGTGACCGGCGTAAAATGAGATGCTACGGAAGCTTCTTTAGTTCGAGGCCATTATCGCTTGTTGCAGCACCAACGAAAAATTGCAAATACCACGAGATGGCGCTAAGATATATAGGATTTATTCTAAGATTAGCGCCACATAGAAGTAATTTAACTGAAGCCATGGCGCTTAAAGTACAAATCTTACTCCTCACGCCATCTCTTTTTTTATGAAGGGTTACTAATTCTAATTTATATATGGGATGAGCACCCTGTGCCGGAACTTAGTAAACTGTCGGAACTGTAGGAAGTTTTAATAAATCTTTCTGTTTCCGGTTTCATTAAAATCGTAATTTTAGTTCATATAAGTATAATCAATACTAACATAACATGTCACGCCTTTGCCCATATGGGGTGGCAGAGGCACGATCGTACCCACTTTTATCCAGTTATCTCCTTCTACATAGTATAAAACCAAGTCGCTTCCCGCTGTCCGTCCCTATGTATGCTTGGATCTTTAAAACTACGCAACGGATTTTAATGCGTTTTAAAAAAAATTAGATACAGTGATTCGAGAGGATACGTGCATAATATAGTGCACCGTGCATTGTCCCCGAGCGAAGCCGGGGCGGGTCGCTAGTTCAATATATAACGTAGAAACGAGCAATCGAGTGGCTTCTTAAAATTAAATGTCTAAAATATCTCAACTAAACCTACTCTATTGCTTGATTACAATGTCCGCTGCAGGTACGAAGCCCGCCTCCGGTACGACATCTTCGGGCACTCCGGCGAGGATGACGCCCTCGAGCTGGTCAGGGTCGGCCAGCCGCCTGCTGATGAGAAGCAGCGGCTGCAGGTAACTGCAGGGCATGCCCAGTTCCAGTGAAGAAATGGAACTGGAAGATGATAAGTAACAACTAGGGTGGATAGCAGCTATGATGGTGCGAAATGTCGTACGAAACATGGAAGACACCCAGTTACTCACTGTGTTACGCATCCAAGTTACTCATTCGGATTCACAGAAATCCAAAGAGGGGCGATGGACTGAGTCAGTACGTCTCTCTTAGGTGTATTTCCTTAGACTTAAGTAGAAATACATAATATTGTATTTTAAAGACCCTCACATATTTTAAAAGAGGTACGGGGGAGTTTCTTGCTTTTCTTTGCTCCATCCCTAAGCCCACAACTTCCGAACGGGCGGTAGTATACAAAAAATATTAATATTATAAAATAGAATAGGAAGCACATTTATTCAACTGTCGCAATACACAAAACACAGCAATAACAAATAATTATAAACAGAAACAAGTAGGAAATAAAATATACACATGAAAAAAATAACAGTAAGTAAGAATAGTAGACGTTGACTAAGCAATCTAAATGATCAAATCAATAAAAAAAATTGAACTTGAACTTGATACCATCGTGTTACCATTGATGATGATGTCCTCCTCGTCTGACCCTCGACGGCGACCCCTGGCGTGTGCTCGGATGTGACTCGCAAAGCAGATCTTGGTTTTGAACGTGCAGCTGCATATGTTGCACTGTAACTGTCGGTATTACTATTAACGAGTCTGTCAGAAGTCGCTTAATCCGTACGATCGGTAAGACCAGAAAGCCACCTATTCAGTTGGCTATACAGTTAGTTAACCACCCAACTATCCATCCAGTTACCAATCCAGTTACACATCTAGTCTATCCAGTCACCCATCCAGTTACCCACGCAATCACCCATTCAGTTACCAAACCCATGGCTCCCGCAAAATTCAAATGCACAAACGCATTTAATTCCAGGTAATACGCACGATGCACGCCCACGCACAGTTCTGTTGGTCCGGCGACAATACGCTGCCGGCGACCAAGAAAGCGATCGACGATCTGGCGAAAGAGGAGGCTGACGAAGCTGTGGTTATTGTCCTGTCCGACGCGAACTTGAGACGGTTAGTACACGATCCCGACACTAGATGGCGCTGGGAGTAGTTGTCTGTGTTTCCTAATAGATGGCGTAACTAGATTGAGGACACGTCATGCAGGTGGTCTAAATAGCTATCGACGACCTGTCCAAAGAAGAGGTGGATGGAGATGTGGTTTTTGTACTGTGCGACGCCAACTTGAGACGGTTAGTGCGAGATCCCGATACTAGATGGCGCTGGCAGTAGACTATACTAGGTGTCGTTACACGATCTCGCCATTAGGTGACTGCCTATTCCCTAAAATGGGATGCGAGAGTTTCACGCCCACGATCACGTTGTACGCTGCTGGTGACCAAAAAAACAATGGACGACCTGGGCAAAGAAAAAACTGATGGGGTGGTCATCATTATACTGTCTGATGCCAACTTGAGATGGTTAGTTTACGATTTAGACAATAGGTGGCGCTGGGAGTAGTTATTTGTCCCCTAATACTGGCGTTACTAGATATATGGGAGGACATGTCATGACCAAAACAGCGATGGTCGCCTTGGAGAAACAAAAAGGATTAAGCTGTGGTCATTGTACTGCCCGACGCACGACGCCGCCAATTTGAGACGGTTAGTGCAAGATCTCGATACTACATGGTGGTCGTACTCGTAATCTATATAATAATTGAAACAAAAAGTAAACTTTAGAAAAAACCGACTTCCACAAACCCTATTTGATTAGATTGAGTTTAATACAAACTGTAACCCCTTATCCCCCCACCCTTGGGGAATTAATTTTGTCAAATCCCATCTCAGTGCTACCCCACGCTACTAAGGAACCTCTGTACAAAGTTTCATGGCTCTAGGTCCACCGGTTTAGGCTATGCGTTGCCTGCCCGTCAGCCACGCATTGTATTTGTACCTAGTATTGAGCAGATCTGGTGGCCATATGTGGTCTTCATCAGCAGTTCCGCATCACAATATTATGCTTACCATGTGCATTTGCACGAGTTATTATGAAAAACACAAAAATCACTATAGGTCTGCCTATAATATTTGAAGAGTTCCCTTTCTCCAGGATTCCATCATCAGATCCTGACTTGGTGTCAATGGGACCACCCTTGAGGTATTACCTATACGCCGAAAAAAGATTTGTTCAAATCGGTTCATAATTGGCGGAGTTATCGCGTAACAAACATAGAAAAAAAAAACATACGGGTCGAATTGAGAACCTCCTCCTTTTTTGAAGTCGGTTGAAAATAGACGTTGTATAACACGATCTCGTCACTAGATGGCTCTGCGAGTACCCTTTAAAAAATACGATGCCGATCACAAAATATGTCTGCCACCAAACTACTCGCTTTTTACCTGACTGTGCCGGAAGGAGGGCATTGTTTTTGACTAACTCCTTCCATGATTGTTGCAGGTACGGCATACCGCCTGAGCGGTTTGGCACCATCCTGACCTCGAACCCTAAAGTGCAGGCGCATGCGATATTCATTGGCAGCTTAGGCGACGAAGCTAACGAGTTAGTAACTCTTAACCTACCTACCTACCTACTGTACTTTAAAAAGAACATGGCAATATAACAGAAAGAATGAAGAGAAATAGTTTATTTTGCCTTAGAAAAAATACATAAAAAATACAGTTACATAGTACATTAGTTTATGAATGTATGTCTCAATCTTACGTATCCGGGTAAAAGCCCGTGTCCCTTACTAGGGACATTAACACTACTTTTATTAAGTTAAGTTTTTGTTTTGTGGCTTGTATCGTGCGTTGCCACAATAATTCCGCAAAAGCCACGTGTTGAGAACTGCACAGTAAATAATTAGTTTTTCCCGTAGTTTAACTTATAACCCTTACGTCACTTCCGTAGACTCCTGCGCCGGCTGCCGGTGGGCCACGCGCACATATGCATGGACGTCGCGTCACTGCCGCAGATCATGCAGCAGATATTCGCGTCATCGCTGCTGGAAGCCGACTCGTGATTTCACAAGCCGATAGTTTATTGTTAAGGGCTCAACTCACGATGCAATCTGTCTTGCAACTTGTCGCTGCAACTTGTTGCATGCAACCTGCAATCTGTCTACTCACGATGCAATCTGCCTGCAATCTGTTGCAGCAACAAATCGCGAGACAGATTGCATCGTGAGTAGAGCCCATTAGCGAAATAAGCAAACGCGCGGCTAAAGACAAGCCTGCACGCACTTATGGCCTGTTTACATTGGTCAAGGACAGTGGACAGTAGCGATATTATGTGAAAGCCAAGTCGACTCGCCCCTGTCCGATCCGTTTACGCCACTGTACTGTCCACTGTCCACGGTCCACCCACTGTCCACTGTCCAATTGATCAATTTAGTACCATCTTATGAAATAAAACACTACTCTGTTGTTATACTTCCTTACTATCCAATCACGTACCGCTATTATTCAAAATGGCGGCGCGTGATTGACCGAAACTGATATAACCGGTTGGTTAAATCAGCGCTCAGGAAATCGGGCATGTGAGCATTTACTCTCAGGTTGAACACAGAGTAAGATACTTTTACTCTGAGAGTAGAGTAAGATAATGCTACTCATTCCTTACATCACGTTTATTGGCTTAATGATTGGAGTAAAGTTACAACTTTTTTAGCCTGGATTTACCAACGAAAGAGTAACTTTTACTCGAGAGTATCTTCTACTTTTTCATAGACACTAGTGACGCCCAGATCATCAAGCTTATTCGCTAACTCAGTGATGATCACTCAATGATGATCCGTAAAAATTAAGAAGTCATTGCTAATATTAGCCGACTTATTTTGATATCCTTGGTTACACGATAATTGAACGACACCAATAACTTCTTAATTTTAACGGATCATCATTGAGTGATCATCACTGAGTTAGCGAATAAGCCCGCAGATCACCTCATTTTGAACTGTCATTGTAATACAAGTTATCCCCTGGATAGTTATTCTCGTATAACTTTTTGTTGGTCCACCCTAAGTCTGTGTTTATTAATAAGACGGTTAGAATCGTGTTGTTGTCTTTGTTATTTGAAGAAGTTGTACAATACAGGTTAAGTTGTACAATAGTTATCTACCCACTTACTAATAAAGAATAGGCTTGTGGCCAAGGTAATCCAATAAATCTAGGAACAAGTCTTAAGTTGAAGCATTATGTACAAAATGGCTTGACATTCTCAGAATTGTATATTTCCTGCACATATATTTTATAAAGTCAATTTTGTGCAAAAAAAGACAGCATTTGATGGCACTTTAACATGACGTCATTCTGTTATTATTTCATAGAACTCAGGAACAAAAGTTCCGTTTTGACAGTTCATAAAAAGTATCTATTTTGACTTGACAGGCCACAAGCCTATTGTGCTAAGTACATAGGGCCAGCCGAAAGGGATAGAGTATAGCTCTATCCCGCTCCTTTGCCCAAATAAACCGTTCACAACTTTTTATGAGTAAGGGGGATAATAATAGTTAGTACTGCACATACAGTATAATAATACAACTGTAATATTTTATACGGGTAATTTTATTGTATTTTTATTGTATTACAAAGAGATTTATTTATTTAATCGTATGGCAGAAGTCGTCGAGTCGTTCTTATATAAATAATCTTGATTTCTGCAGTTATTCAGCTGCTTCGTCAGTTAGAGCGAAGAGGTCTGTGGGCTTTCCATGATTACAAAGATAGGTATTGATCTGTTTTGATCAAAGTGGTGGTCTATCATAAACTTCGTCGGGAAGCAATACAATATATTAAATTAGGAGATGCATGACATAATATCAGGGAGAGAATATTAATTCTTTTTCGTATGGTTCTTTTTTTATTAGAACGGTATGCTTTTGCGCACCTACATATTCTGTCGTAAATGATGATGATGACAATGGTCACATCGTGAATGACGTCAATTAATTTTTAATAAATAATAGAATTTGACCTATGAAAATATTTATATACAATTTGTAACTACTCTGATAAGTGAAAATATACAATTATATAAAAACTTCATTGTTACCTATTTTTATTTACCCAAAATGTAACCCAAACAAAGATATAGGGCATCAAATAAATAATTTATCAAGCAGGCCACATGATGCTATAAGCTAAGTAACTTTGAGTCACCAATGGGCATCGTAACACCCATTTTTTTTATTCTATAAATCGAAAATATAGACAAATATAAGAAACTAATTTGAATATTTTTTATTTTTTTGATGTCATTATTTTTTTATTAATTATTTAAAATTTCTGAATTTTGTAAGTATGACGTCACCACTGGCATAATTAGGTAAGTTCCTTTGCATTCAATCATGCTTTTAAAAAGTAAAAATACGTTGACGTTTGACAAATGTCAACAAGAGTTAATATTTAAATAATAAGTCGTTGTTATCCGATGTCGGTAACGAGTTATAACATTTTAATTTCTAAAATTGCCAATAACCAAGAATTAATAAGAAGTAATTAGTAAGTATTTAACAAAGAGACTAAAGAATCCTTACTTCCAAGTGATCTTCACAGCAATACTGTGTGTACACCTTGAAATATTCCGCCTTAGCTTGACGACACCATTTTTGACGCAAATCTTCTCGAATGCGTACAAACAGTTTAGTTGGGCTATTTTTCGAATTGTTTTTGCAGTTTGGAACGAAGCACTCTCTAGATCCCATGATTATTTTAGTATTATTCGGATGTTTATTTGTTGCGATGCGAAGGTTAAGTTATTTTCAGCGGTTATTTCTCTGTTTGACACTTTTGACAGTTGTTGTTGTTGACAAATGTATTTTTTTAAATATTTGTAGGCAATGGAACTACCGCATTAGAGCCAACGATGACGTATTTGAAAGAAAATGAAATTAACAGTTTTTGCGATAAATATTAATAATCCGTTTTAATTTTATTTATTTAAACCCCTTATAGTAATCAGTATCCCTATTCCTCTAAATGGTTTTCACTTTACGACAATCGATGCCTCCCTGATCAATGCCCATTGTGCATCCGAGTGCACCAAAGTAGCGGTGACTTCACGAACTTTTAAAAACTTGTTCGTATGCATCAGGAAAAGTTGGAAATCCAAGTTACGAAGAATTCTTACCTTGGAAACGGTAGGTAGGTACCGATATCTCTTCACCAGAACAACTACAGAAAAATCTAAAGTTTTACAACAAATTCAAGCTCTTATCTGGCGATACCCTTGCATCGACCACACATCCCCGACAGGCTTTATGTAGCAAATAGCTGCATCAGCTTGCAAAGGCAATTAAACATTCAACCGAATTGAGAACCCCCGATTTACAATTCGGTTTAAAAATACAACGGAATTGAGATAACACAAAAATATAAAGATTATTTATTTTCAAAAATTACACAGCTACGTATACAAGTGAGAACGCTCCTTTCTTGCGTCGTTTGAAAAGACCACCCAAATGGATTGCCGGCAATACAAACTCGCGTTTTCAACATTACCACAGTAGAGATAATAGTACTACGTACAGAACGGCCACTCCCTTCCCCGCGCGGATTCAGATACCGCACCTCACCCCGGAGTCGGGGAGCCTCTTCGGGAGACACTTTGTTTAGGCGCTGAACGCACACATTCACAAACGAACGAGTTTACGCACACATTTGCACGTGTACAAATGTCATAGGCTATGTAGTAGTAATAGGTGATTATTTTACGAGCGTTCTATGGAGTGTCCGAGGTGTGACATTACACCAAATACCGTCACGCCTTTTCCCATACGGGGTGGAAGAGGCACGAGTTGTAATCTTTTTTCCCTTACGGCTTTTTTACGCTATGATTATGTTGCGTTGTCTATTATCTCAAAAACGACAGCAGATACCGGTGCCATTCTAATACGTGTTCGTTGTGCATTGCATAACAACATTCGAATTTGCATATCGAAATTACATACCCCCCTACCCCCCGCACCGTCCCACACCCCCTCGGATCACGTTTAAGCCAACGTGGATATAGAATAGTGACTTCTGAATTTGACTACACTATATTTTTTTCAGTATTTTGACCGAATACAAAGACTGTTGCTCAAATTAAGTGCCACTTTAATGTCTCCGATAGACATCACAACTTTGAGTATCCATAAAACTTGAGGTACCTATCTTTAGGTGAGTGAGATATCTATGCTAATCTACATTTTTAATGGAATCACGAGTCAACTTCGGCCGTTGTTTGAAACAAGTTTCCGTAGCCGTGACAAACGGAAATTAAAAATATGTATTGAATATCGAGATGCGTAACCCCGTGGTAAAGAGTTGTGTTGGTTCTGAAGCCGGCGCTGACCACTTACCAATGAGCTACAGTCTTCACAAAATAAAAGGCCCGTTTTGACAGTTCACGCCCATGAAGTTTTAACCCCTAATGCGTAGACAAAAATATTTTTATTCTTTCGGTTGCGAATTCGTCATATTTGTCTATCTAACTCTGCATATAGCAAAATATTGCCTCTCCATTATAATTATACCTCCATGATGTTTTGGAACTTAGATGACACTGATAGGGGGGGCGCCACTGCAACATTGATCGATTAAATGATTGGATTGATTGCGTTAGTTTCGACCCTTGGCCACGTGCCAAAACATCCATGTACAACTATACGTTGAGACGACAACACGCAATGAACTGCAACTAACGGAACTACTGGGAAATAAAAAGTCCCATACGTCAACACTGTTACCGTATGGGTTTATTTCCCATTCGTCGACACTGTTACCGTGTGGGTTTTTTTCCCATACGGTAACAGTGTGGACGGGGCGGCGGGGTGTGGATGACTGGGAATAAACGCACAGTCCGCGATGCGGCCCGTGAACGTCAATTGTGAAACGCGACTACTATTATCGACATTTATTGGTTAATTTCTTGCTAAAGTAAGAGCATTGAATGAGCATTCTGTACCAGAATTGGGCCCCAGGTCGTCTGTACAGCGTAATACTTTACTTTTTGTCTCAAAAATAAAGTTATGATTTTATGAATGAGTCTCTCACTTTGATAAATCTTCTAAGAATTTCGCAAAGTTCGATAATCTGCGCTTGAAAGTAATGAAATAAAAAATTTCGTATAATAAAGGTAGAGAAGATGAACTTAACGAAGCTCTAACTTCTTACCGAGTCTAATTAAGAAGTTAGTAAAACTTGCAAATAAGGGTACCTATAAACAGCCTTTTTAGTGTAATTTACTTTTATGCAAATTGCCTTTCTCGAGTAACAGTTGCTTGTGGTAACTAGGCTTGGTTTATGACTAATTTCATAACTAAGTACAACTAATAGTTTTCGAATTTTCCAATCAAGCAATCGGGTTTTAAATTTTAAAGTTTTAAGAGGAGATTTTTAATCCCCATTTGCTAACGTATTTTTTTTGCGACATGCTTAATGTGACAAAGATCGTGAATCCGTAAATAAATCGTACGTCTATTTTATTCTATACAAATTCAAAATCTTCAGTCCCGTTGTACATTTCAGATAAGAATAAGACAAATCTGTCCTTGTAAGTGTCCAGTCCATAGTGGGAATTCTCCTGTAAGTATTACTATCTACCAATCTACAAGCGATTTTACTGCTTATCACCGATGCATAAGGTCGTGCAGCCTTATCGTATTCGAGAAGTTTCCCCGGCGACTTTAGGAACAAGGAATTTATTGCATTGGTACGTGAGAAACTGTGCAACACTAGAAACGGGGGAAAACTTTTATTACCATGAATGTTTTTATGCGGATTGATTGTTTAGCAACTGATAATGAACTAGAGAGAGTAGTAAACAAATCTATCAAATATTATCCCCAATAGCCGCGTCAGGGCTGGTCCGAGCCGAGCGGCAGCCATTACATAATACGAGGAATATTTGTATTGTATGTATGTATGTATGTAACTATTGCGGATCTAGTCAACATGCAAAACGCAATTAACGTTCGCACAGAATATGTATGCGATTTGACAATTACTCACGCTACCTTGCGTCTCGGAATGTCAAATCGCATACATTTTTATAGCGTTTCGTGCGAACGTTATTTGCGTTTTGCATGTGGACTAGACCCACTAATATGTTATCTTGCGACTCAAGCTTATCAATCTTAATAACTTGACTTAACTTTGTCAAACTTTCATCGCAAAGTTATTAAAAGTGCTTGCTTAAATCGTAGCCGAAACTTAACTCTCTCGATACGATAGTGGTATGGTAGGTACAAGCTTAAAGCATTGTAATTTTGCTGTATGAAGCTTCACGCGACTAAAGTGTGTCGTTGTAAGCTTAATGTTCGCGCAGCGCCGCTGTGGCGAACTTTACCGCCCGTAATACTGCTTGAATTATTGTGGGGTAGAATTAGTTTCTGGCGAATTTTTAGACAGAAACAGAATACCAACAGAGTAATTGAAGCGTTCAAGCGTTATGTACATCGTATAGACGTTCTAGCGGTGATGGAAAACATCGTGTGGAAACCTTCAATCCCCTGCGTTGTCGATGGGCTAGCAGTGCCTCCTGGGCCCCCAGTCATGCAAAATTAAGTGTTGACTGGCTTAAAGTGGTCACCACTGTGTCTGGTTACCCAGAACGGGACAAGGCTTAATACAATATATTGTAATATGTGGTACAATAGTTTATCGCCAGATGGGTGAAACCACTAGATATATTACATACCAAAATCTAATTTAGATTTTTACAGATGAAAATGGGTGAAGGTCCGGGTACACCACCTAATCTTTGAAGTACGGCCCAGGACATACATGGTGTCATACGAGCGGCATTCTACACTCGGACAGGCTTGTGTCCTGTCAAGTCAAAATAGATACTTTTTATGAACTGTCAAAACGGAACTTTTGTTCCTGAGTTCTCTGATTTTCAAAAGTCTTTATTAACGTTTTAAACATTACATTACACCACATATCGTAAATAAACAACTATATATGGATTATATTAAATCACTTAATGCTTTATCGGGCTGTAGTCGCCTATGAAAGCTTAAATAACAATAAATACTAAAATCAACTAATAACACTATGGTGCAAGGTACTAACAATACATCAGATAAATGAGGTTATTGACATTGCAATCCTAAGTGGTGGATATACATTCTAATCAGAGGTAAAAGAGTGACTGAGTTCTCTGAAATAACAACAGAATGACGTCATGGAAGATTGCCCTCAAGTGCTGTCTTTTTTGCACAAAATTGACTTAATAAAATATATCTGCTGGAAATAGATATACAATTCTGAGAATGTCAAGCCATTTTGTACATAATGCTTCAACTTAAGACTTGTTCCTAGATTTATTGGATTACCTCGGCCACAAGCCTATTACTAATCTCGTAGCAAAAAGTCAATCAATTAAAATTAAAATCGTTCAGTTTCAGTTCAGTTAAAATTTTATTGACCATAAAATCATACATATTACTTAGTCAACGTCAATATAATATTAATATTTTGTATACTACCGCCCGTTCGGAAGTTGTGGGCTTAGGGATGGAGCAAAGAAGGGCAAGAAACTCCCCCGGACCTCTTTTAAAATATCAGAGCCTTAAAAATACAATGTTATGTATTTCTACTTAAGTCTAAGGAAATACACCGAGGAGAGACGTACTGACTCAGTCCATCGCCCCTCTTTGGATTTCTGTGCGCTGAGATGGTAAAGACCATGCAGTTTTGTCATATATTCTTTTACACTGTACTTCTTCAATAAGCCCTTTTTTGACATAGTTTTTGAACCTCCTTTCTGGTAGTTCCGTTGCTTCATTAGGTATTTTATTATAAAACTAACAATGTACTCCCATAAAAGAGTGAGCAACCTTACTGAGTCTGAACGCGGGCATAGCAATCTTATTTCTATTTCTAGTGCCGATACTATGATTATGACCTAAAGTCTTAAATAAACCTATGTTTTTTCTGTTGTACATGATATTTTCATAAATGTATTGACAGGTAACAGTAAGTATATTGATATTTTTGAATTTGTCCCTTAGTGATTGCCTAGCTCGTTTCCTTCAGACCTTCATATTCAAGAACAATGACCGGTACAAAGAATTTAATTTGAACGTCAAATTCAAAGGAAATAACCATTTAGTTTACTGATTGCTACGAGATTAGAAGTTCGAATTTGTGACGAAGTCATCGAATGTAAAGAATCGCAGGACACACCACTCAATACGATTAATGCGAAGTTAAAATAAACAGTTGATTCTCGGAGTCTCCCTCTGATTCAGGGAGCACTTATCCAGTGGAGAGCGCATAGATACATTTTCCTTTGTAACACAACTCACCAATTTACGGGCGGCGGGGGACGAGGTAAGAGAGCTGTGATTGGTCTGTCTGGCGGCCCGTTATCGTACATAGGTTGCGTATGCGAATGTTTGTTGAATACAACAAAAGAGCCGCGATCCCCCGTAGGCGCAGTCAATTGGATATAGTCTCTGCTCTGATTGTATCAGTTAAACAAACAGCATAATCCTTGGCTCTGTATTTTCTTTTCCAATTCACCCACCCCGCTAATCAAAGTGCCTGTTTTTCTTTCTGTCTGGCCCCTGTGGGAATCAACTACATTATCGAACAGAGCCTTACCTCGCGTAGCAGTTAGTTAAACCCCCTAGAGGTTATATAATATAGGTTTGAGTGTGCCGTAAAGCGATTCATGCTTCTATCTAATCTAACTTTCAAAATCTGATGAAACTAAGATACAAATAACTGATTTATGATTGCAGTTCTGGAAGCAGAGTTCAGAGTTTTTTTGTCATATCTCCTACGTTTTCAGTGCAAAATGTGACTACCGTCTATAGGTTTTAGCCTAGCATATTTTAAAGGGTTGGTAAGTAAACCAAAGTAAAGTAAGTAAAAGTTGTTGACGACGACGACGTGTCCAACTTACCGTAAGTTAACAAATTTTCCCGGTTTAATCACCGGTTTAATCACTCATACATAAAAATAGAGTCATGAAGGCAAAATGAAATGCAATTAAACGCTTAAAATTAAAGCAACTCTTAGAAGGATTAAAATCTCATCCGAACATCAGGGCCCGAATTCTACTGTTCACAAGCAGACGACAAGCCTGGCACAAACTTCGATACGAGGTATTTGGTATTCTACTAAAACCGGAATCCAATTCACAAGCGCCAGCGTGAAGCCAGCGTACTTCGTGTTGTACTATACAAAACGGACTTACGCTGGCGTTACTACGTTTTGGACAGTAGAATGAAAAACGCTGGCGTCAAACTGGCGCCAGCGTAAGTACGTTTTGGACAGTAGAATACGAAGTACGCTGGCTTCACGCTGGCGCTTGTGAATTGGATTCCGGTTTTAGTAGAATACCAAATACCGCGTATTGAAGTGTGTGCCAGGCTTGTCGTATGCTTGTGAACTTAGTAGAATTCGGCCCCTGACCGTCCATTTATAACCGAAAAAAGTCTCCTGAGGCAAAACCTTTGCACGTGTATATGATTATAAATTCAGTAAGGACTTCAGTAAGCTCCGAGAGATATCTCAGCTTTATAACCCCCAGTTTCTGAAAGCGTGGTCCAGGAGAATAATCGATGATTCATTCAAAATAGCGGCACGTGATTGGACGAAATTAGTTTAACAAGAGTTTAACCAATTGTCAACGCTAATTTACGTTGTGGAAACCGGACGTAATTAAGTCACGTTGACGGTTCCGCCTTATTTACTTTGGTTAAGATAGCTCTTAGAGCTGAGAGCAGTTATTTATTTATTAGTCATAAACACAGCGGTGTAAGAGCTAAATGCTCGACGAGTATGTAGAAATTGGATTAAAGTTTTAACTTGCACTTTGATGTCGCAGGCAAATGTACGGTGACACGTAGGGACCGTAGTCTGAACTAAAATAATTTATCTTAGTTTTGACTGTCAGTCGGAAATTACGTACGCTTTACAGCTTTGTAGAGGGGTCCACAAGGAAACACAAAACTGATGATTAATTGTTTTAAGCTCGTTAGGGTTCCTCTTTCCTCCGCAGATTGGACTGCTCAAGTGTTAACGGGTTCATTGAGTTCACAAAATAAAACGTGGCTAAGGCAAAATTTATCCAGTTATTCAATTGATACGTCATGGCACAGGGTGCTCATCCCATACAATTAATTAGAATTAGTAACCCTTCGTAAAAAAGAGATGGCGTGAGGAGTAAGATTTGTACTTTAAACGCCATGGTTTCAGGTGGCGCTAATCTTAGAATAAATCCTATTCTATCTTAGCGTCATCTCGTGGTATTTGCAATTTTTCGATGGTGCTGCAACAAGCGATAATGGCCTCGAACTAAAGAAGCTTCCGTAGCATCTCAGTTTACGCCGGTGCGTTGTCATATCTTGTTCCAACCCACATCTCCTGCATGAGAAGTGAGCGTGTATGTTACGTGCGGCTAATGTTAGAAAAGCGACTATACATAAGTTTAGCCGGCTAATGTGAGGTGTTCATTTTAAACGTAAATGGACACCTAACAATAGCCGACATTTGTTTTTGTCAACCTAAGTAACCTAAAACGAAGGATAATGGGGGATTTGCTTCGCTCATCCCCTTTATCCTTCACCTATGCTGACCCACCTCTGCGCCCTTGTAACAACAGAAAAACTAATATTATTATTAATACTATAGCATTAGCCTCTCTCCTTACATTAGCCGAAACTACAAAAACAACGTCATACGAATAATAGTTACACCTTTTTGTAAGTGCAAAGAACTCACCAGTGGAAGAAGGAGCGAACGAGACACGAACATTCGCTTGGGTTGCTGATTCACGGGGGGGGGGGGGGGGGGCTGGGTTCTCAGATAAGAGGCTTACCGCTCGCCATTTACCCCACAATAGGGAAGCGTGTGGGAACATATTGAAGATTCTCTCGTGTCGTATAGATTACTTCTTTGTTGGGTAATGTCCTGGCCCTAGTGCAAGTACCCTTTTTATTGGGCTCGGGAAAAAATAGGGCCCTGTGATAATGCTGATGATCTATTGTGTTCTTGACTAGGAATATTAACCCATAAAGGACTGGATAAGACCAGAGCCAGAGGTGGCACAGACCAGGGAAGTGTGGACGAAAGAGGGGTGGACGAACACTTTAATGGCTACATAAAAAAAAGGACTGGATATAGAGTCAAAGTTTTTGTATTGGCCAGTGTATAGCATTTTACTATGAGATTAGTATTTCGGTCCCGTTGTCCCCATAGCCCGTGTCCCCATGATTTTTGGACAACTAAATTGTAATGAAATAATTATTTTTTAGTCCCGTCTCAGAGAAACCGATCGAAAAGTCGTTACGGCGTAGCATGTCCCGTAGAAGTTTCGTAGCATGCGAAATGCTACGTACGATTAGGTTGTGTATGTCGCAGGTAATAAACTATAATTATTCAGACCAGAAAAAAACCTATAAGTATAATAAACTGCAAGGCCCAAGTGTTAAATTCCATAAATCATGTTTAACATTTTATTATATGCGGCAGACATTTTGGTGCGGTCCTAATAGACGCGTTGAGGAGGGTCCAACATCACTACGACGAGACTACGACCATCTGACACACACTAATGTCATTATGGCGCCGCGGTGAAAGATGATCGGAGAAATTGTAGTTTTTGCTTCGTCGTCGCCTACTTTCTCTTATTTATTGACCTACTAGTTCATGCCCGTAACTTCGTCTGCTTGTACCTAGGAATTATCATTTATCGGGAAAACATTACACTCCTTCTGGCGCAGTCAGATTAAAAGTATTCTATGTGTTAACCTAGTTCATAAACTAAGTAAATTACAAATAAAAGTCACAAACATAAACACACACACGCATAAACTTTCGCATTTATTTAGTACTAGTGGGATGGGATGGGTTTTTTTTTAAAATATTTTTATTAATGGGATGGGATGGGACATTAGTGGAATTTTAGACCCCCGAAGAAAAAGGAGTATTGTGTGAAGCGTCTGTTTCTCTGTGTTTCTGTTGTGCGGTATACTTGTGTCCGTATGTATACCAGACCTTATTTGTATACCAAGACTTGTATTAAGTACTCGTTTGACCGTCCAAAGTCCACTGCTCGCGATTTTAAATCTACCTACATCGAGATAAAGTCTAAATCCTATGAAAAAACATTACTGTTGAAAGTGGAATGGATGAACCAGCGGTCCTTTGATTGGTTAAATGGTGATGGTGATTTTGCGAATCAGTTTAGGACTCTCAACTAAATCGCAGTTGTAGTAAGCCTCCTGGGGCCTTACTCGAACCTTTTTAGCAATTCACGTTAGGTACTCTCCTGATCCGAAAACTCTTGGTATTGGTAAAATAAAGCTCGATATGGAGTATGCGATTGAAACTTTACATTGCACAAAATTAATGCACGAAAAGATTTAAATAGTTACATAAAAAGAAATCACATGTGTAAAGTATAGCTTATGTCTAAACAGAGACTTCTTCCAGCAAACCAGGCGTGATTGGAAAGATTATAAAATGGTTGCCACGGTGATGTATTTATAAAAAGATCTAAGCTGTATATATTATGATTTGAATCCCATATAAAAAGGTTGCAGTAAGCCTCGCGGTCTGTCTACTTTGTATTCTCCTCGTTAGTCTGTCCACAACCAGTGCTAGCAGCAGTGGCTTTGAAACTGGACGGACAAAGTAATTTGCGGTGTAGACTGTTCTGTATCGGAGTATGGAGTATGCCGGGCATTCATTGTGACGCCAATTTGTTAGCGGAATCGGAAACCATTCAGATTCAATTTTAATCTAAGATAGATGATACTTATTTTTTATTTGTTAAATGATGGAAGAGCCAGGATCGAGGTGTTGAAGTGAAGAATACGGGTTTTTGTCTATACTCCTCGTCACTAGAAGTTTTATTTATTGTAAATACACATTTAGGGGCTCGCAACCTTTAGATCAAAATAATAAATACAGTTTCACAAAGATTTAATAATTTTATAAAGGGATATAATTATGAAACACACACACATCTAATGGCTTTCGTCAGACGATTCCGTCTATTCTGTTTCAGAATCAGTTAAACGGATAACAAAACTGTCTATCGTGATGTCTATCATTTCAAAAATCATGCCATAAAATTTATTTTCTTCCTTGATTACGTGCTCCACACAACATTTTAGTAATCTGCTGCATTCCTTGTTAGAGCTACGACTTCACCTCAAATTTATGCGATTACTATGAAAATCCAACAATTTTACAGCATAAACGGTCGTATCGCTCGATTGTGTTGCTACAGACGGACGGACGGACAACAAAGTGATCCTATAAATAAGCTATAAGGGTTCCTTTTTTCCTTTTAAGGATCGGAACCCTAAAAATGGTCCAAAAAGCAGCAAAATTTCTTATTTCAAAATAATTCCACTACTCTCTGTTCTATCAAAAGATAAGGTTTAAGAATAATTTATGAAATACGTGCCTCGCGGCCGCTGAAAAAGGGGATGGAATAAATCTTACATTTAACTTACTTGTTGGAAAAAAATACTGTTTATTAATTTACCGCACTGAATGACTTTATTATGTTACAAGGACTGTACAATGTGCGTGACTCGCATTGAACATTGTAAAAATGGCGTAGTTAATTATTAGGGTTAGGGAAGGCGTCTAGAGTCTATAATTCTAGATTCACAGTTGTAGATGGCCTTAGAAGATGTTGGATGATTTTGATAAAATTAATTCTGTCTCTCTTTCATCCTATGCGTGAAAAAGAGGTTAACACCCACGGTACCCTTGCTGAGAGCAAAAAAAAAACTTGTCACCACTGTACCCACTTCCTTGGAACTCTATCGATATTTTTTTACCTCCCTTTTATTAGGTTGACTTATAACTTAATAACGGTGTGCAACAAGTCTACTAAAGGAAGTTCCGCCCACTTCTAGTTCTACGTGGTATGTTTCATACACATACACGTCCAGATGAAAATAAAATAATATGGTAAACTTGTTTTATACTTGAGAATTATGCATCTATGCATCCTGAGATAAGTTTATTTGGGTAGATCAGTAGCAACATAACTTGATTCTGTTTTATAATGTTCAATTAATTGTTATGGAGTGACTTTCTTTCGAAAGGGGCTACTTTATATTCACTTTCGTTACGTTTTAGAATTCATAATAGTCGCAGAAAATATTCGCGCGAGATCTTTAAGAATATAGGTGACTGAAGGGCAAATAGGTTGACCATGAGATAGTGTGCGATAAGTCTCATTTGGAATTTAGTTCTGTAATTCAAATACAGTTGCAATTCGTTGCTCGAATGCTGCCAAATCGTTGGGCTAAGAGAACCACAGACTGGCTCCCAGTAAATGCAAAGAGAAAGCGTGGCCGACCCAGGAAGAGATGGAGTGATGAGTTGGGTCTATGGGATAAAGACTGAAAGGAGACCGCTCAGGATCGAATGGAATGGAAGAGGGGGGAGAGGCATTTGCCCAGCAGTGGGATATTACAGGCTCAAAATAATAATAATAATAAATTCAAATACAAAACAATAATTATCTGTGTTAATTACCATAGTGGTATGGATAAAAAAGAGTCACGCACGGGTAGCTTTTGAACAAAGTATTACTATCGAAACATCTACATGGCTTTGTACGGTGTTTGTAGGTTTATTTTGAAAATGTTTGCAGAAAAAATTAAAATAAAAAGAAAATTACAAAAAGTCGTGAAAATGTCTCTATGTGCATGTATGTGTAATAATGTGTGTATGTATGTAGGTAGGTAATGAAACATTGAAGAAGGTCATGTAATAGAGTCAGGCTAGTGAAAGAAGGAATCCTATATTTGTTGAAAAACAAAATAAACTACAGTAGAGCCAAAAGCTAGGAAGCGACTTCACACAAAACTAATGTCAGATTTTCCATAGTTATTTTGCATGGGACGTTGTCGTTAATTTGAGATCAGTCCGAGATTATTTATTATTACACCCGTGTGATTAGTAGTTTCCTCCACCCAATTTACAGTCGACTCAACCTCATTTAAGATACTGTTGTCAATATAGCATTCAAATTGAGCTCTTTGAGGACACTTTGACATAAGACTAATACCAGTTTTGACTAACCATAGGACACGCCTAGATCAGATGCCTAAATATTTAGGAGTTGCCTAGAGCAATAACACGTTTCACTAACCCTAAGTCACGACTAACGACGTTGGGCTGACCTAAAGCTACGGCACCGATTTGGGAGGGCGTAGTGCTTAGGTGCCCCTAAACTGACACATGTGACAGTCTCATGTGTTTGAGAGAGATATGTGATAGATTGACGGACTCAGAACAATAGATTGTTCTGAGTAGACGAACAAAACCATGGACAACTGTCAAAAAACTAGGCTACTCTTAGGATAGGACAAATCGATTGGTGATACGGAACTTTATGCTAAGCATTGCCTTAAATTAGGAGTTACTTAATAAGGCGCTTCCTTGTTCGAATTTAGTGAAAACGGGCGTAAGTCAAGAAGCATAAGGGTGCCAGTCTTGAGCAACCCAACCACCTGGTCACCCTCCTGGTCCCAGTCACGACCGAGTACCGAGCACGATCAGAATACAGATGCGGCAGTATTTGTGCTATCTCTCCCTTGACCTTGTGGAGCATTATGCTAGGAGGTCGAGGGTTACGTCACACACTGGAGTGAGTGCTTTGTTTTCAAGACAATACGTGGAAAAGAGCTTGGTCTATGGGTTTCAAGCAAGATACTTATTGTTCTGAGCAAGATACTTATAATATTATGTTTCAAGCATGCTTATCTGTTATCTGCTCTATGTCTCCGTTTTTTTTCTGAGCTAAGT
This sequence comes from Argyresthia albistria, assembly GCA_963457715.1. NCBI lineage: Eukaryota > Metazoa > Arthropoda > Insecta > Lepidoptera > Argyresthiidae > Argyresthia > Argyresthia albistria. The sequence continues at coordinate 2,234,626 of OY735266.1, read as the reverse complement.
AATTTTTTAAGCAAATTGTCAAATAAAGGACTTGGATAGTTTGCCTCTGAAGCCGTAGCTTCATATCAAGATCATCTATTGTGGAAACTAGCAAACAACAATACCAACATAGAAGCGTACTCCTACAACTTGATTCAAATAAAGGGCTTTCCTAGACTTGCATAATATTAATAATATCTAGTCGCTTTCCTAGAATTGTTTATTGGGATTTCTAGTGCGCAATGTCTCTCAGGTCTTTTGCATATGGAACTAGGTCATCTATCTTTTATGGTATTACTTAGAAAATTAATTCTATCTGACCGCGCCTTTATAACTTATTAAAGCTACGTTAACGAACATAAAGTCAGGAAAAATAAATCGCCATAATTAGGTAGGATGCTCCATCAGGATCGAAGTAAAGATCGAAAAAAATCTCCACTGCTTATTTTCGGTAACGTTACTTATTCTAGGTATTTATTTTAACTGTTCCAAAAACCCTCTCGCAGGTATTTGAGCAATTCGAAACCGAATAACTTTACTAAGATAGAGATAATTAATAAAGGCCAGCAGATTTGTAACATTAAATCTATTCCGGGAAATACAAGTAAAGCAAGTCTTTGTCGGTTGGTATTTGCTAAAACTACTTAAACCCAAGTTGAATCTAACTATTTGTTTGAGTAATCTACCTTATGGCCTTCGCACACTGGGACGGCATGGCAAGGGATTTTAAGTTTTTACCTATGGACATTCAAACGTATCCCTATAGAAATAAGACATAAATTGATATGCTTTCAAATAATGCCGAAGCATCTCGCGGGATGCCACGGCATAATTTTAAACCATAGCAATTTATGTCTTATTTCTATATCGATAGGTTTGAATGTCCATTGGTAAAATCTTTCTATGCCGTCCCGGTCTGCGTAGGCCTTTATAGTCCTAACCATCGTCTCATCGCTTCGGTGGTGGACCCTTTGAGTATGAGTATGAGTAATACTAAAGCCAACGGCAAACAATAGAACATGTGCTCCTCGGTGAGGACGTTAATGGGCTACATTTTATTATTATTATTATACTTATTGATTAATTCTATCGATGAAAGGTTCGTCAGATTGATCTGAAAATTTCAGGTTCTGAAGAATTTGGCTGGATCGGAGAGTAGCTAATTTGTATGCATATTTATGGTGCGTCTGGAATCCCGGTTCTGAACTCAGTTACTGAATTCAGGGTGCACAAGTCTAAACCTGTGGGCCCGGCCTAAAACTCACCCCTTCTGAACTGCTCTACGACCGCACGAACCTACTCAGTTATGCGCTATGGTCTAGCTAGATTTATAATTTAGCCTGAACAAGCTAAAATGCATCCGCCGTGTTAACAAGCTCTTTCATAGTGTAATTCCCAGAATATTTTATCCATTTATCATCCGCTTATTAACTATGCAAATAGTGGAAGCGGAAAGTAGGTAAGCTTTTACGGTACCTACAAAAGAAGGTTGTAAAGAACTCTGTCAGAGTTTGTTCTAACTTGGAGTGAGTTGTCTGACAAAATTAAATATTTTATCACCCGCCCACCCGACATCACAAGTATTTTGAGAACTGCGAGAAATATTATAAAATTATTATTCTGTGCCTACACAAGAGAAGAAAGGTCATACATAACTAAACCACCCTTTAATTAACCCAACCTTTTTTTAATTGTATTATTTGGTTTCTTAGTTTACCTGCGCTGTTTACTTATTCATTAAAGAACCATAACAGGAAAGTCTACTACCATTCACAGAAAAACGGCATTCAAATCCGTCCATCCGTTTCAGCGCTTGAGTGCCACAGACTGACACAACCCACCGACACCCCTCTTTTTCTTAGTCGGTGGTTAAAATATGGTTTTAAAATATAGTAGGTATTTTAAAACCGCGCTGAAACGGATGGACGGATTTGAATGTCGTTTTTCTGTGAATGGTAGTAGACTTTCCTGTTATGGTTCTAAAGCATTTTTTATTTAAATCAGTTTTGTGGTTCTGAAGTTATCACCTTACCAAGAAAACTAGAACATTGTTATGATTATTAGGCTGGATTTCACCAACAAAAAGTTATACGAGAAGTATCTTCTACTTTTTCATAGGCACCTAGATTGATCACCTCATTTTGAACTGTCATGTGTCATACTGTCAAGTTATCCCCGGGATAGTTATTCTCGTATAACTTTTTGTTGGTGAATTCCAGTACTTTCTTACTCTACTAGCTAGACCATCAGGGGCCCGATTTTCCCCCATGCGAGTTGAAAGCGTAGACGTAAGATATTGTCATTTTCGTATGAAATGTCGTAGACTATTCGTACGGGCGAGAACTGGGCCACAGTTTGTGCAATCTGGACGAGAAATACGGCCTAATCACACATCCAGTGCAAAAATACTAGGAGTAAAAGGCATTACCTCGCATTGCAAAGGGGTTGTTCTGGTAAGTGCTTCTTTTTGGTGGTTCCCAGGACCTCTATGGAAATATTTAAATAAATTACGATTTCCGTATTTTTGGTACATACTTTGTACTTTATTGCACAGAAAAAACATATTACAGACACTTAATATTGGAAAAAACATCTACAAAGACGAGCTTATCTCTAAAAAGAGATCTCTTCCAGCAAACCTAGGATGGAGGGGATAATTTATTAAAAGGTAACCCACATATTATGTGCACAACGATAAATATTATATTAATAGACTATTTACTAATAAGTACATAAATACATATAGCATAACAATACGAATCAAATAATACATAAATAAATAGAAAATTAAGCATATTATGGTAGAGAAAGATAGTGTTCTATCAAGCGTTTGTTTTTTTTTTAATTTTGAGTGAAGGACTGTCGTTGATAGCACTGGGAAGCTTGTTCCAGAGCCTGATAGCGCGAAGTCGGAACCCATGTTCAAAAGCGGCTGTGTTGTGTTGCGGAGTTACAAGTTACAAGCACCGACCGAGTGTGAGATCTACTGGGTCTATCCGAAGACAGAAATTCAAAACGATCTCTCTAGAAGCTAGGGTAGCGTGGGTTGAATAAGATGTTGACATATCCTGCTGCGTTTGGTACCTATCGTAACGAACCGCCTAATAACACTCCAACCGAAGTAAGAGTTCCGTTCCACTTTCCCCCCTTGTATTAACTCAAGTATAAGTCTGCGTCTTAAAAACTTTCGGCACATTTGTCACGGAAGTTTACATCATCTTATGTGGGCACACATCGTCTTAAAGCAGAATATTATAGTGGATTAGAGACCTTGTACACAGGACGCCCTGAACTCTTCTCCAGATACCACGCGATGAAATGTATAGACCGCCAACTATTACATTTTCTCTATAGCAACTACTGTTCAAACTTGACGGAGAACCGGCAGTGGATAGAGAAATAGAAAGGAAATTGAGGACAGGAACACATGCATCAGTAAAAGTGTAAATTCAATTCATCCTGATTCCACTTTCCGTCCAACCAGACCCCTGCTAAAGCGAGAGAGCTATAGAAATCCTCGAAAACGTGACTTGATCCCCCGCGCGACTTTATTCTCTATACCGTTGACCTTGGAGTGTTTCTCCTGCGAATATTTTCGCGCATAAGCCTTTGCGTTTCGCGCATCCCGTTTGTCCTTACTACCCCAGAGGTCTACACCGATACCCAGCGTATCAGTCGCGAACAAACCGTCCGATATACCACTCGCTTCTCACAAAAAAAAACTTATTATCAACATATTATTTACTAACTATACACATTTTGTTTATAACTACACAATCTTTAGATCCGTAGCTAGGTTGTAACAAATAATCGATAAAAAAGTGCAAATATTAGTTTACTAACGAGTAGTGAAGTGCGTTATCAGTCCACTGGTGCAGACTTTTCTAAAAGTGAAAGTTCCATCTGAAGAATAAACATGAAGACGTCATCGTTTTCGCTCCGGGTGATGCGAAGGGTAAGTGTCAATTTGGTGCTATAACAGTTCTATGTAGGCTGTATTGGCAGTGCTACTGGGGTGGTGTAACAGGTTGCTGATCAGCCCACGCAGTCTTGACGCCACAGGTAGCGTGAGACTCTGGTTGTACAGTCGATAATCGCCCGCCACACCCAACTGAGTTCCGATTACGACTCGAGTCCGATTCTCTATCGGCGGTCATCCAATGATTGATTGGTTTGGTCCTAATCGGGTTGTAAGAACCAGGACTGCATAGGTGACACGATGTGATAAACATGTGATAGGGTTGAATGGTTTAACCCTGTCGCTCCGACGTCTATCGTCGTCTCTCCATTGTAATTTTGATCGTATGAGAGTATACCGAATAATTATGCAAAACTTAGGAGGTAGGTATTTATTAAGCCTGCTGGGAATCAGCGGCCCAATTCTTGCCCAAGCGAATTGAAAGCAAATTATCTACGACATGTTATACGAAAATGACCATTTTTTTCCTTTATGCGCATATTGTGACCTTTCAAATACACTTAACACTGGCATTGCTATGCCCGCGTTCAGACTCAGTAAGGTTGCTCACTCTTTTATGGGAGTATGTGTTAGTTTTTATAATAAAATACCTAATGAAACAACGGACCTACCAGAAAGGGGGTTCAAAAACTATGTCATAAATGGCCTATTGAAGAAGTCTTATTACAGTGTAAAAGAATATTTAGATGACAAAACTGCATGGTCTTTACCATCTCAGCGCACAGAAATCCAAAGAGGAGCGATGGACTGAGTCAGCAGTACGTCTCTCCTCGGTGTATTTCCTTAGACTTAAGTAGAAATATATAACATTGTATTGAGATATGGGGTGCAGCGGCGAAAACAAACCTGGTTCCACTGCAGATTGCACAAAATAAAGTCATTAAAACTCTCTTTGGCTACGATTTCTTAACAAGTACGACTAAAATCTATACAGAAACAAAATTATTAAACATATCACAAACATACATATATATGCATACTTATACGAAAAATCCTTACAAAAGACATTCATACCCAAATTACTTTCACAAAAAAGATAGATCTACGAAAACGTTTGACTAGACAAGCAAATAACATTGTTATACTACACCACAGGACAAACTACGGTAAAAACAGCATAGTTGCAGATGGGGCGCGACTGTATAACAAACTACCGAAAGATATAAAAGAGGCGAGATCACTACCAATTTATAAAAAACTTTTAAAAATATACATCTCAAAGTCACCACATTCTTAACATAAATATTTACATTTTTCAAGGACTACCCTACTTTAATGTCTCGCGCGATGGAAGAAATCTATTTGTGTAATTATTTATTTGTGTTGTTTCTCAAGTAAGTGAATATTGTATTCTTTTTGAGAAATAAATATCTTAAACCTTAAACCTTATTTTTAAGGCTCTGATATTTTAAAAGAGGTACGGGGGAGGTTTCTTGCCCTTCTTTGCTCCATCCCTAAGCCCACAACTTCCGAACGGGCGGTAGTATACAAAAATATTAATATTATATTGACGTTGACTAAGTAATATGTATGATTTTATGGTCAATAAAAATTTTGAACTGAACTGAACATAATTAACCTCAAAACAGAAAGGACGCCTTTAAATTAAAAGAAGAAGACTAAAGGACCTGTTACACGGCGCTAAATTTAGGGCCCTTGTGGAAAGGAGCCTTTTCCCCTTTTAGGGAAACTTATTCCCTTTTGCTAATTACATTGGCCTAAATGAGGCAGAAAGTGCACTCATTTAGCGCAGTGTAATAGCCCTTTAACGTAACTTGTCAAACGGACTACTTGTATATAACTATACTACAACCCAAAAAATAACCATTATTACGAATCCCACCCACTATCATACTTTTCAAGACTATCATTAAAGTCACCGTAAAATTATCGTAAAAAAATATGTGAACGTATGAATGTATGAACTACGAAACGAAAAATAGACAAATTGGTTGCGTCAGTAGAAGTTTATAGAATAGAGAAATTAATAATATTAGGCATACAGGGCGAAATGTTGGACAAAATGGGTAAATTGGATCAACAGATAATAATTCGCATAGAGTAATTAGCTTTTACCAATTAGTTTAATGAATGTCGCGTAAATGCCGGCCCTAGCCAATGGAAGAGTCCCTTTGGGTAAAGTAATAAATTGGGTCATTTAATTAATCGAGTCAAGGTGAAAGTGGTAATATTGTAACTTAAAAATACTCCACACAGTGGCAATGAAATATATAGTTTATGCATAGCAAAGAAACAACAGTCTATTCGTGTTAAGAATGCAGTGAAATTTAAATTTAAATCTGTTAACACACACACACACACACAGGACTGGACACAACCTTCGCGTTCGAAAGTTTGCCTGGTCATTGTGAACCAAGTTCACAATGACCAGGCAAATGATAATTGTAAACGATTTGATTGGTTACGGGGCGTGGCTAGGCCGCCGGACAGTGATGACTTTACTGCATTCTTATCACGCATTTTATTGACTATTTCTTAACATAAGATTCTTTTGCAATTATTAATTATAGTCTGTTTCAAGAAGTCTAGCTAGATATATACATACATACGTTATGGAGTATTGGAATGAAAATTGTGCCATGGTGATGTCGTTACTTCGATAGATTAGATATCTAAACTGAATCAATCAGCCTAAGAAGTTGTGGAAATCCCGGGCCGTATAGTCCAATCTCCAACCAATGTTGTCCTGATAGGTACGAGTACATACCTAATCTGATCCGAAAAAATGGTAATGGGGTTACCATGACCGTCTTAAAAAATCTCTTGATTTAGCTAAAATAAAGCTCACTATGAAGAATTCGATTGAAAATTGTTACCTTGGTGATGTATCTTAACTGTATCGGATCTGAATTGCTAAAAAGGTTGCAGTAAGGCCGCTGGTGACTTGAATAAACAGTTTTGTCGAGCCCTCGAACACCGGTGTCAGATATGTAGGTCACTCAGCACATGACCCAATAAAACCGGTGTCAATCAACAACACGGCCGATTGAAATCCTCGCCCGTGCTGAAAGTTTTCCTGAAATGGTTTTGCACAATAAAGCAGTAATTTCGCTGACAATAGACGCTGGCAGGTGTGCAGTACAAGAGAACAATGTCGGGGCAAGGCGGAAGGGAATGTATCATGTATTTGGAGCTACCGAATAATGTAGATAGGTATATAGGATAGGTACCGGGCCCGAATTCTACTGTTCACAAGCATACGACAAGCCTGGCACAAACTTTAATACGAGGTATTTGGTATTCTACTAAAACCGGAATCCAATTCACAAGCGCCAGCGTGAAGCCAGCGTACTTCGTATTCTATCTGTCCAAAACGTACTTACGCTGGCGCCAGTTTAATACCAAATATCTCGTATTGAAGTTTGTGCCAGGCTTGTCGTATGCTTGTAAACTTAGTAGAATTTTAGCCCAGGTCATGCCTTTCATGGCACTTCGGTGCGTGGGGGGGGGTAATACATGGTAATACTACTTGGGTGCAAGGGAGAGAAAATCTCGCTCACTTGCCAAGAAACGTGGAGCCTATACAATTTATATTCTCTCTCTCACCCTACGTTACCCTGTGCGAGAAAGAGAGGTCACAGCTCGTACAGAGCCAAAGAAACATGGCACGACCTGTATTTTGCTATGTACAGTAGACATGCCATAATTAGCAGGATTTTCGATGTAAGTACAAATATTATGATGCGGAAGTGATCATTCTGTCACTGTTCCGGTGAAAGGTGAATTCAAACTATTTCAAACACTTGATTTACCACAACTGTGTAAGTGTTTGAATTCCACACATATTATGTCGCTAAACAGTTGTTTGAGAAAATGACCTCATCGCGTGTGGTCTTCGATTTGAAGCTTTTTGTAATGGGTATTAGCTAATAGACGGTTCAAACTTTTTAGTATAATTAATTTTGTTTACATTATTCAGACAAAATCCAGAGGCGTGTTATGTTAAAGGTGTTTTACTCAAATAAAGCGAGTAATGTGCTCCTTATTTTGACAACCTTCTTTGAGCAAAATCGACGTTGCCGTGCTCTTGGAGGAGACAGACAAAGTGACCTGCAATTACCATTACAGTCGTGCTGTAGCGACCGGCAATTACCATTACAGTCGTGCTGTAGCAACCGCCAATTACCTACCTGTCAAAATCAATGATTGTCGAGGTTTGTTTAAAAAATGGTAACAAAAAAAGGTAGTAGTGCAAAAAGGTTTTATTCAATCCCCCCGTTCCGAGTCACGCCAAAATCGATTACAGCGTCTACGAAGCCGTCCGAGTCAGTTTTCAACCGACTTCAAAAAAAGGAGGAGGTTCTCAATTCGACCCGTATGTTTTTTTTTTTTCTATGTTTGTTACGCGATAACTCCGCCAATTATGAACCGATTTGAACAAATCTTTTTTCGGCGTATAGGTAATACTTCAAGGGTGGTCCCATTGACACCAGGTCAGGATCTGATGATGGGATCCTGGAGAAATCGAGGGAACTCTTCAAATATTATAGGCAGACCTATAGTGATTTTTGTGTTTTTCATAATAACTCGTGCAACTGCACATAGCATAATATTGTGATGCGGAACTGCTGATGAAGACCACATATGGCCACCAGATCTGCTCAATACTAGGTACAAATACAATGCGTGGCTGACGGGCAGGCAACGCATAGCCTAAACCGGTGGACCTAGAGCCATGAAACTTTGTACAGGGGTTCCTTAGTCGCGTGGTTTAGCACTGATATAGGATTTGACAAAATTAATTCCCCAAGGGGGGGGGGGGGGGATAAGGGGTTACAGTTAGTATTAAACTCAATCTAATCAAATAGGGTTTGTGGAAGTCGGTTTTTTCTAAAGTTTACTTTTTGTTTCAATTATGGCGATACAAAACGATGGCATTGTAGACGTTGTAATCGATTATGGCGCTGACGGCGATGTCACGGAAATTTGTATCTGTGTGACGACAGGGAGCCAAAAAAAAAAAACAAATGAGCGGGATTTCATTTTACAATTTTCTTTCCGTGTTCCAAATAAATTGTGAAAAATGAGTTCTACAACCAAAGAATACTCTAATTCAATGTGTTTAACACCGCCGAACATTAACCCTTCTGCTTGTTCTCCTGGCCGGAAAAAAAATATATTTGACATTAAAATTAGGGGAAGTTATGCTTTCATCCCTTATCAATAGATGTTTTCAGACGTCTTGGTGTCACCTGTCATGCACCCTATGGGGGTTGTCTTACTTCTAGGCAAGGGGTGGAAGCGGAATTAGTGATAGAAAATTTTCCGCCGAAGTCAAAGGAAAAAGCGAGCTTATTAGAGATAAGCTCGCCTTTGTACACGTTTTCTATGTTTTTTACTGTCCTATGTAACTTTTTGTGTGCAATAAAGAAATTATGAAATTATGAAAAATAAAAATTTGCTTACGAAAAGTTCACGCAGTGGAAAATGGACAGAAAATGAAAGTCTTTGGTGGAAAACGATTTTCTAGCCTGTTTTAGCGAACTTTCAAAGATAGTGAAGCCCTAATCTCTCTGTAATACTGACTCCATGCTGAAGAGCACGGTTTTGTTTTGATGAAGCACAAACGGAATGGAATTTTAGTAACTGTACATTTACAAATTGTTATTTTTATTAAATTATTATTAAGTAGCTTTATTTAGCTGGTTTTATTTCATTAGCATTGTCTTTCATATTACTAGCATTGTTTGAGTAAAGCACTATACAAGCCTTGGTCCGCAATGACTGCACTGCTGGCCACGCTATGATGGCATCGAGCTTAGCTTAGCTACGATCTCGGCCTTTAAGCTTGGTCAGCATTGCAACCTTTTATGTCCGCGCTATTAAAGCCTCGACCTTCGGTCTTGGCCTTTATTCTAGCTTGTCCATCAAAGGTTTCAATGCTGACTGCGCTGTATAGGCCTTGAGCTGCGCTGCGCTACGCTTTCGGCCACCAGCAGCGCGACCAGCAACGCCGCCATTACAGACTGTGGCAGTAATGTACTAAAAATCAATTCATTTGACCAATCTAATACCCGTTTTCACTAACCATAGGACACGCCTAAATCAGATGCCTAAAAATTTAGGAGTTGCCTAGAGCAAAAACACGTTTCACTAACCTTTAAGTCACGACTAACGACGTTAGGCTGACCTTAAGTTACGACACTGATTTGGGAGGGCCCGGCCGTAGTGCTTAGGTGCCCCTAAACTGACACAATGTGACAGTCTCATGTGTTAGAGAGAGACATGTGATAGATTTACGAACAAAACCATGGACAACTGTCAAAAAACTAGGCTACTCTTAGGATAGGACAAATCGATTGGTGAAACGGAACTTTATTCTAAGCATTGCCTTAAATTAGGAGTTACTTAGTAAGGCGATTCCTTGTTCGAAGTTAGTGAAAACGGGCGTAAGACAGGGTAATCTAGAGCACATCTTATAATATCATACCCTCATATACTCACACCGTCATACACGCAATACACAAATCAATGATAGTTGAACCATAGGATTAACTATCTATTTTTATTAAATTTTTTTAGTCTTTGACCAGTGTCATACTATAGAACTTACCTACGTTTTAGATTAAGTAAACCTGTAATTAAAATTCCTGATTAATAAAACTTTTGAACTTTGAACTTTAATATTAATTACACAACAGAACAGAAAACAAAAAAAAAACAGAGTACTTAGCTCCTTCCTGATTTTCCAAAAAATATAGAACAAGCAAAGGAAATGCAAAAATACTATGCGAGGACACGTTTAGGATAATGGTATTACTTACTTAGGTTGACAATATGTAAGTAAATAGATCCCAAATGAAACGTATAGGCCCCTAATTGTAACAAACGAATGACACGCCAATTGCTATAGCGAGGGCGCAGAAAACAGTTTTGTTAATACGTTATGACATTATACTTTTCAGATATTTTCATGTTGTAACCAAACTACTGGACCTATTCCTGTTTTTTTTTTAAATGCGACCAAGCTTATGAGTAACTCTTTCAAACATTTTTTTTTTAAATTGGTTCATAAATAGTACAAGGTTCGATGTAACACACATTAAAAATAATAATGATGAAAAAAACATACAACCGAATTGAGAACCCCCTCCTTTTTTGAAGTCGGTTAAAATACATTTCTGTTGCTTGACCATATGGCGAATTATTTAATGAATTATAGAAAAATACGATACCACTTGAAATTCCTGATATAATGTAGGTACCTATTATGTCCTATATATTTACCTAACTATGTAGGACAAGCGATCAAAGAAGATAGGCAAAAAATGCAAAAAACACATTCTTTCGACGGTCTTTCGAAACTTATAAAACAAAAGACTGATAGATTAGATATCTTCGCAAACTCACTTCCTAGCTATAAACGACCAATAAAATAAATTCTATTTAAGTAAGTAGGTAATTTAACTACAAACATGCTCGATTATTTTCACAACACTTTAATTATTTTCACAACACTTTAATTATTTTCACAACACTCCGAAGGGCACAGGATTTGGCAATCAGCCTCCAAGCATAAAAGGGGCTACCGACAAGCAAAATACGGCATTTGACGACGGCAATACGCTTCTTTTAGTTTGAAATGGCCCGGTGAGGCGTCAACACTTCAACTTTTGTTTTCCTTTTAGCTCCGGGTCTGTTAGTTTTGTCTGTAATTTTTAGCAAGGTGCCAAGGTTGCTAAGGCTGGATTTTACTAAAAAAAAGTAATGCCGAGAATAACTATCCCTGGGATAACTTGTATGACAAATGACAGTTCAAAATGAGGGGATTTGCTCTAGGTGTCTATGAAAAAGTAGAAGATACTCTCGAGTAAAAGTTACTCTTTCGTTGGTAAAATCCGGGCTAAGAGTTGTACAATTTTCTCCCGCTTACAGAATAAATACAAATACAAAAACCACTGTTATTTAATATCCTAAAACTTCTCATAGACATTTTTGTTTTGTTGAACTGTTGAAGCATTAAAATGCATTTGAATTTTAATTGTAATTGTGTCAATGTCTCATTTTAATTTAATTTTATGTACATAGTCTGGTCATAAGTTTTGTCACATATGGAAAGTTAAATAAATGACACAATGAGTTACGCACTACAACCATTTATATATCAAATGAAAGGGTACAAAATACAGATTTAAACCACACTAAAATTATTCAAAATGTCCTCCTCTGGCTTCGATACAAGCCTTCAATCTGCTAGGCCAGTCATCAATCCAAGTACGCACGACATTCATGTCAATATCGGCGACTGCTTTAATCAGAGATGCTTTAAGTGACTCCAAATTGCGATGGGGTTTAGCGCAGACCTTCGTCTCTAAGTGCTGCCATATTTTATAATCCAAAGGATTCAAGTCTGGACTGGAGGAGGGCCAATCCTCGTGCCTGATAAAGACGATTCCATGGGTCTTGAGCCAGTTTTGGGTACTTTTCGCCTTATTGGCCGGTGCAGAATCCTGCTGGAAAACCCAGTGCCTATTTTTGAACATTGTTTGTGAAAGAGGTTCCACAATTTTTGTTAGGACTGTGTTTTGATATACGAGGGCACTGGTTTTCACTCCTTTTTCACAAAAAAACACCTCTGTTGGACCAATATAGGAGACCCCAAGCCAAACCATGAATGCCGAAGGGTGATGGCCACGCTGAACACGTGGCACACGTTTGCTCGCTTCTTCACTAGACTGTGCATACACTTTATCATTTTGTTTGTTGTAACTCTCCTCAACATTAAAAAATTTTTCGTCCGAAAAAAGTATTTCGCGGTATTTTTTACCTGCGTACCGTCTTAACAAAACCCGGCATCTTTCGAGTCTGATTTTCGTCAGCCGTGCGTTAAGAAGATGTGCTGTTCTTTTTCTGTAAGCACGCAGTCCTAGGTCTTCATTCAATACTCTTTTAACAGTGGTTCTGCTTAGTCCCATCTGCAGAGCCAACATTTTTTGCTTGCGGACAGGATTTCGTTGGATTCGCGCCTTCACTGCTTTGATGACCGCTGGAGTCCGAACAGTACGAGGTCGACCGCTTCTTTGTTTATCATTTAAACTTGAATCTTCCCTGAATCGTTTGATAGTACGATAAATGAATCTCAGTGGAATTTTCAAATTTTTCAGCAGTTTAAAAATCACTGTTGATGCGTGGCCGCAACGATGCAATGCAATTATTGCGACTCTGTCTTCTTTGCGCGTCCACTCCATATTGGAAAATGAAGAATATTCCAGAAAACCTATATTTTTATTTTCTTGAAATATTCAAATTTCGAATTCCCATAACTTTTTTTGTGGCCTCTATTCTAAATTCGAAATTTTACCCATGTGACAGAACTTATGGCCCGACTATGTATAATGTGATTAAATTTTATTTGTTTTGGTTAAATTTAAGTAATAGTTTAATTGACTTAATTTTATTTGATTTCATTTAATTTAATTGTATTTAATCTGAATTTTACCTTATATGATCTAGTTTAAATTGAATTTTATAATTTTAATTTTAAGGATATTTTTAGTAAGTACACTATGGAACTCTGTGATCCGAAATAAAATTTTGATAATAATAATAAAAAATAAGTAATATGTAAATAAGAACAAACTATGGCCCCTTTAATTTAAGATAGTGGCTAAAGCGCGGTTACCTCTTTAGGCAAAATCTAAAATGTTTCATGGCTAATACCGAATACATATGCAATACAAATCAAAACATTTTCTGCACCACCCTTTTGGAGGTTAGGTAGGTAAGGTTCTTTTTTTGTGCTCCCTGACTGTACTATTAGACTGAGGTATACCAAAATGTGGTAAATGGAGTGGAATGTTCACAAGAAACAGATGGAAATATTCCTAACGGCTAACGTTAATACTTTATTGAAGTTGCTTTAGGTTCCCCAAGGAAGATTAGATGTTCATAGTTCCCGATCAACTTTGACAAGTTTGACAACTGCCGAGGGGAAATTTCTGGGGCAAAGGAAAATGAGCTCCTACAGATTTTGGTTCCTCGACCAAATTCTTAGTGGGAATATTCTAAACCGGCAAATAACTACGTCGCAAAATATATATATAAATGGCACAGCACAGAATGTATCCAGAAATAGATCAAATAATAACCGAATAAGGAAAGGAAAGGAATTCTTTCGTATTCTTTAATCTATTTCTGAAAATATCTCATCAAACAAATCATCATCATCTACCGCCAACCTCCAGCAGTAGAGAGGCACTCTGAGAAGAAAAGAAGGACTTATCTTGACGTAAAAGCCATTTTTAATTCAATTTAATTCAATTTTTTATTGCACACAATAATTTAAACAGTTACATTAAAAGAGAACACATGTACAAAGGCGAGCTTATCTCTAAAAAAGATCTCTTCCAGCAAACCAGGCGTGAAAGGAAAAATTATATAATGAAAGGGTAGGCAGTGCACAATAACAAGTTTAAATAAAATATAAACGTTCAAATACTAAATACAGAAGAACTACTACTATACATACTGATACTACATACACTTTACATATAATAAATATACATACAATGACTTTTAGGAAAGAGAGAGGTAGTGCTCTTTAGTACGTATTACGATTTCTATATTTACACGCAAATAATAAGATCAATCATAGTAAGATAGTAAGATTGATCATGTTTTGTAATTTCACTGCATTATGAACACAAGCGATTGGACGTACACGACACTCGATACTTTTTGCAATATTTTTTATCTGTTTCCCCTCTAGATGAATGCGCCATATTAGTGGTCTAAACTAAGATTTTAGATACTGATCACCCATATACTAATTATAAAATAACATAGCTGTCCGAAAGAAATCAACTATCAAGTTCGCATCACACATAACAAAAAACGTGCTACGGTCGTTTGACGTAGCACTGCGTAGTAAGACTACGGTACATGCTACGCCGTAACGCATGTAGTCAAATCCAATAGATTCCAGTGCTTTCTGTGAAAGCCTTGTAAAGCATATTTTGTTATAGCACGTATCACGTCAGAGTATTTTATTGTACATCGTAATTAACATTGTTCGCCTGCATGTTATATTGTGTTCCTAAATTATCCAGAAACTTGTTAAGGGACCGCTGTCGTCTTGATAAATGACATGATTGATGTATGAAACCTAAGAACAAAGCCTTGTTTTATGTCGGGTAAGGTTATTACCCTATATAGTGAAATGTTATACGATAGAAGATACCTACAGTCAGGCATTTTTATGATTACATTTTGTTCCATTTTATATTCCTAAAATCAAGTATTAATATCTATTCTGTTTATCTTTCTAACAACATAACATTAAATCTTAACTGTTTACACGAATGCAAACACATTTTGCCTGTTACCACATTAGGCCGGGACTCCACCAAAGCGGAGATGTGCGGAGATGTGGAATATTTGTATGGCGCCATGGAAGCGGAGATGTGAGCTGTTTCCATCGCGCATACAAATATTCCACATCTCCGCTTTGGTGGAGTCTCGACCTTACAGGGGCTGATTCCAAAATCGCCACGAACAGACTATCTAAAGTCTGAACTAACAAAAATATAATAGACTGGACAAGAGCTGTCGGATTTCTCAAGCTTTCAATTTAGATTATTGGTACTAATTGATCATAGAGCAACACGGCCTGATACATCCAAAATTTTATTTCACTTGAGAAGGGGCATATAAAGCAAATATAGTACTTACTGACATTTTCACGCAAACATAGCATTCGTACAGTACACGTAATACAAACTTAGTTACACCAGTGCTTATCTCCACAACAGACAGGACTAGACAGCTGTAAAACTCTAGTTATATAATCATCAGGACAGCATGAATCTCGCCGGGTAGCATTGTGGTGTTTTTAGAGGATATAAAGCGCTTGACGGACCTAATTTAACTTGGCAGTACTGTAGAGTCACCGTGGTGTATTGTAACTTGAAAAAATAACGCATTTCTGTAATACTGTTCCTTCGAAGCGTCTCGCCTTACCCCATGCGAAGAACAAAATTGTGTCCATGCTGAGCCAGTGAAACCGGATTCGAAACTATATCTCTTGCATGAGAAGCAAGCGTGAGACCTCTAGATCTCGAGCAGTACTCTCTAGGAGTGGGTCATCTTCGATTTTTTCAAAGACGAAACGAAACTGGTTTTCCCGATTCGAAAACGGGTATTCAAAACGGTTTCGTTGGCGACTGGTTTTGATTTGAAGAACAAACTCGAAGCGGTCGGCCTAACCGGACGGTGCCAAACAGGTCGGCGCGAAAATAGTCGGTGCGTGGACGAGGCAAAGCGGTCGGCGCTTAACCGGTTGGTGCCGCCGACTGGTTTAGAAGTACTGTTTTCCCTGAGAACGTAAAACGACTTTGTCGTTCCTGGAACGTAAACGGTATTTTTAAACGGTGCTTCTTCGAAACGCTCACTCCTAGTACTCTCTTATCAGTTACTATTAGTTATTACCATCATCGAACGTGAGATAAGACTTCATTCCCGGAGGAATAATTCCCGGTCTCGGTTCCTCATACAAGAACTCGTGTCACGCGTTTTTCTTATCATCATGCGCGGGTGGTACAGTCGACCACACGGTAAAATAAAAACGATTTCTACAAAACTTTTATGCTCGATTTCACCAACAGTTAGGGGACACTTAGTAACTTTTCTTAGCCGCCTAGCGATTGTTTCGGAGGCCGGTTTCTGAAATTTGGGGGGGGTCCCTTAAAAGCCTAGAAGACCCTTAAACTTGGATCAAAATAAATCTACCGCTAGAGTCTTCACAAAATAAAAGGCCCGTTTTGACAGTTCACGCCCATGAAGTTCCGTACCCGAAGCGTGCCAGACGGGACCCTATTACTGAGACTTCGCTGTCCGTCCGTCTGTCTTTCCGTCCGTCCGTCTGTCACCAGTCTGTATCTCATGAACCGTGATAGCTAGTCAATTGAAATTTTCACAGATAATGTATTTTTGTTGCCGCTATAACAAAAAATACTAAAAACAGATTGTAATAAATATTATAGAGGCTCCCATACAACAAACATGTTTTTTTGCCGTTTTATAGCTAATGGTACGGAACCCTTCGTCGCACTTGGCCGGTTATGTTTGTTCATGTTAGTTACTACTAATTAACTAACTACTGGCTAGTAGACTAACGCATGATCTCTTTTAACAAACTTTGTAGGAAAATAACATTATAATATGTATAACATTCACAGATTATACCTACGGTAAGACAAACGATACAGATTCTCAAATGTTGATACAGTATTCCCCAACAAAGAAGTTTGATGACCTTGAAACATATAGGATGATTTTTATAAAACCAAGGAGCTTAATCGAACGAAAATTGGTTCAAATATAAAGCCCTCTTATAATTATTAACCGTTGAACTTTGATAAAGTTCCTTATTTTATCAAAATCATAAAGTACGTTTCAAGGTCAACGGACTTATAATAATGTAGATCCATCTTTAATCTAAAACCAACTACCTACCTTAACACTCAATAACACAACTACACAAAAACATTTAAAATATCTTGAAAAAGAAAAACCAGTCTACAAGTCCCAGGGCAGGTCTAAAGGCACGCTTGAGCTGTAAAGGGCCGTGCTAGATTTACCGTTGAGTGTTGCCACTTTCGGGTTTACAGTCGTCTGTCCTCAAAAGATACGAGGACACCTTCACACGAGCGACGTACAAATCACGTGTATTTGGAGCTTGTAACGCTATGTACTGGAGCCGCCTCATGCCAAAAAGATCAACCTATAATCTGGGATTACCCATTGTGCTCTATACAGAATTCATTGGGATGTAAAAGTTGGCTTTAGTATCTGCCTATTACTATTTCAGGAAAAGCGAGCGTATTTATTTATTTAGCGTTTGGTCGCTGTCGTCTACGTCACAAGTCACAGCTCATAAAGGTGGCAGCTTGAGCAGCCATTCGATAGCCTCTACATCAGAGTATGATATGTAGCGTATGTATGTATGCCATGACTCAAGATTTTGATAAGTCTCTATCTGTCTTTCGGCCCTTGTTAGTGGATTAGATTTTAATATTGTTGTAATTTGAGATCTATTTACCACATACAAATAAATAATCACCGATGCAATTTAGAATAACTTCAAAACATTACTGAGTAATACATTGCGCATTCGCTAGTATATATCATATGCGTATAGTATTTGCGTTCTCATGTAATATCCATCTAACTAATGTTAAATAAATAAACAGACCTACCGAAATCGTTATCCCACACTATGTCCCCCAGAGGAAAAAGAATAAGAGGAAGGGTTAGCGGAAGAACGGCACCTCCATTGCTAATTGTTTTAACATTTGTACCGGGACGTTGTACCGCGAGAGTCATTTCCAGTGGAGATGGCTCGTTATGGCTCACCGGTAGAGAAAAAGGTCGTTACCCAGACTTCGGCATCGTGCACATAAAGTTGAATGATAATACTATCCTGTCTTTAAATTATACATGAACATGTACCCAATAATGTATAATGTATTGAATAACTAAGGACAGGTCTGTTGTTTGACACTTTAGTGACATTTCCACGTACCCACTAGTGAGAGCCTTTCCAGAACGACCTTGATGAAGCTTACAGATGTAAGCATATATAGCGTTACCGTGCAAGTGTCAAGTGCAAGTGCTGTCGATAAATTAACCCGAATGGTATTGTAATTTCTATATTCAATATGGTCTCTGATTATATGTAGGGAGGTACAATCACTTGAAAATTTTGAAACCTGAAAGGTTAACCGCCGCATAATCGCCGAGTTCAAAAGGTTACGTAGGTGATTACTGGTTAGAATATACATAGTCTGGTCATAAGTTTTGTCACATATGGAAAGTTAAATAAATGACACAATGAGTTACGCACTACAACCATTTATATATCAAATGAAAGGGTACAAAATACAGATTTAAACCACACTAAAATTATTCAAAATGTCCTCCTCTGGCTTCGATACAAGCCTTCAATCTGCTAGGCCAGTCATCAATCGAAATACGCACGACATTCATGTCAATATCGGCGACTGCTTTAATCAGAGATGCTTTAAGTGACTCCAAATTGCGATGGGGTTTAGCGCAGACCTTCTACTCTAAGTGCTGCCATATTTTATAATCCAAAGGATTCAAGTCTGGACTGGAGGAGGGCCAATCCTCGTGCCTGATAAAGACGATTCCATGGTTCGTGAGCCAGTTTTGGGTACTTTTCGCCTTATGGGCCGGTGCAGAATCCTGCTGGAAAACCCAGTGCCTATTTTTGAACATTGTTTGTGAAAGAGGTTCCACAATGTTTGTTAGGACTGTGTTTTGATATACGAGGGCACTGGTTTTCACTCCTTTTTCACAAAAAAACACCTTTGTTGGACCCAAATAGGAGACCCCAAGCCAAACCATGAATGCCGAATGGTGATGGCCACGCTGAACACGTGGCACACGTTTGCTCGCTTCTTCACTAGACTGTGCATACACTTTATCATTTTGTTTGTTGTAACTCTCCTCAACATTAAAAATTTTTTCGTCCGAAAAAAGTATTTCGCGGTATTTTTTACCTGCGTACCGCCTTAACAAAACCCGGCATCTTTCGAGTCTGATTTTCTTCAGCCGTGCGTTAAGAAGATGTGCTGTTCTTTTTCTGTAAGCACGCAGTCCTAGGTCTTCATTCAATACTCTTTTAACAGTGGTTCTGCTTAGTCCCATCTGCAGAGCCAACATTTTTTGCTTGCGGACAGGATTTCGTTGGATTCGCGCCTTCACTGCTTTGATGACCGCTGGAGTCCGAACAGTACGAGGTCGACCGCTTCTTTGTTTATCATCTAAACTTGAATCTTCCCTGAATCGTTAGATAGTACGATAAATGAATCTCAGTGGAATTTTCAATTTTTCAGCAGTTTAAAAATCACTGTTGGTGCGTGGCCGCAACGATGCAATGCAATTATTGCGACACTGTCTTCTTTGCGCGTCCACTCCATATTGGAAAATGAAGAATATTCCAGAAAACCTGTATTTTTATTTTCTTGAAATATTCAAATTTCGAATTCCCATAACTTTTTTTGTGGCCTCTATTCTAAATTCGAAATTTTACCCATGTGACAGAACTTATGGCCCGACTATGTATATACCTAATACCGCCCACTTTTGAACACCCTACCTAAACGTGTACTACACCAAATGTGGTAACTTTCATCATCATAAAAACTCGCTACACTAACTAGTGAAAAAAGAGACAAAAGAGATCCCATTCTTTGACTCTTTGACTGCGGAACCCGGAGTAATAAATCTACTGCTGTGAGTGATGGATGACCTTCTATTTTACCCGCGTGTTGTAATAAAAATCTGTCATCTGCGTAGACAGAATTTTATGTGCCGGGTAATGAGAGGCATTCAAAAAACCTTTCTTGCATACGTATGGGAAGATCTTTGGTAAAAGTAAAGTAAATGTAGCCCATTAATGTCCCCACCGAGGGGCACAGGCCTTTACCCGGATCCGAGTAAGATTGAGCCATACTCCACCACGCTGGCTCAGTGCGGGTTGGTGGAGGGGTTTTTTTACGACTACTACATACTACGAAGTAGTGATAGTAGCCGGGACCTACAGCTAAGATCTTTGGTAATAGGGGATTTTGTGACAGCTAAATAAGAAACAAAAATAGTTCTGAAAGCTGCGACTGGCTTTGATTCAACAGGGGTGTCATTTAGTGGCCTGAAAAAGTGATTTGTGACCTCATTTTATAGTGGTTTGAAAACCCTCGCCTGCCAATTAACGACGAACCTACTCTAATCTACTGAAGTTATTATTTAAAAAAATCCATTTAGCTATATCATGAAACAGGACGCAATATAGAGCAGCCTAATTTTAACTCCTTCACTGGCAGAGGCACACCGCTCGAACGACCGAACAATGGCGAACTATTGTTATGTAAGATGTGTCGGCGATCCAGTTACGGGGTAATAGGGACTCATATATCCGTATCGCCATTGTTGTATGAGAGATGCTTTCATGGGCCGATCTCCAACCGTTTTAGCGATGCTGATTAGTTGCCTAACTTCTCATCAGTGGGTACTTCATTTTATTTTATTTTATTTATTTGGGACGAAAAACAACTACACAATAGATTAATGTAACTATTACAAAAATAAAAAATGTTTTATTGTGGAGCCCACAGCATCATCCACAGGTACATTTTAGTTGGGGCTGACTGTTAACAAAATAATTATGATGTACTTACCTAAACCAATTATATATAGCATACCAATTAATTTTCAATTGTTATCTGCCCGATTCGACCATTTACACTGACGAAGGGCTAATCTTATAATGATTTACAATCTAACGGAAAAAAACGTTAGATTTATAATCTGTCAATAAATTGTAAACAAGATCGACAGAGAAATGTATGCTTTCTAGGGTTCCGTACCCGAAGGGTGCCAAACGGGACCCTATTACTAAGCCCGCTGTCCGCCTGTCTGTTTGTCCGTCAGCGGGTCCTAGAGCACGAATAGTAATAGCTAGAAAGTTGAAATTTTCTCAGAATGTGTATATCTGTTTCCGCAATAACAACAAATACTGAAATACGAGAGATATTACAAATTAAAGGGGGTCCCCATACAAGAGACTTGTTTTGATACACCCATGCATTTCAATATGATGGTATATTTCGCGTCGATTCAGACCGCTGTCGTGGCGCAGCCGGTATGTTGTAGGCCCTCAATCCGTAGGTCGTGAGTTCAAATCCTCGTGAGGGCATAATCTGTTTAAATTTTCTTTTTGTTTTTGTTTTATTGTTTTGAGTGCTTAAGTTTTGTTTTACGATGGTACGGTACCCTGCTTGTGCGATTCCGACTCGCACTTGTCCGATTATTTTGGTACTTTATTAGTCAACCTAACACGAAGGATAAACGGGGATACGCTTCGCTTATTTACCCCCTTTATATCCTTCACCTACCCTGACCTGGGACCCAGACGCACCACTTTGCCCAGACATTCAGCTTATCTACTTACGCGTTATAGTGTAAGAAGTACGGTACAGTTTACAATTTATCGACAGATTACAATCTAACTAATTAAAATTCGTTAGATTGTAATCTAACGGGTTTCCCAATTTCACGGTGACATATTCATTGTAATTCGACGAGCAGTAAAATCGGAGAGCTTCCATTCCCTGATTAATATTCAGATTGCTTGTGTTGTAGACGATAGAGCTGAAAATCAATATTTACGTATAAATCGTTATTTGTACTTGATAAGATTTTTTTATACCAGCTTAACTTAAAATACTTTGCTCTTTTTGCATATTATCATGTTAATCATCGGATTAACATGATAATATGCAAAAAGAGCAAAGTATTTTAAGATAAGCTGGTATAAAAAAATCTAGGTATCGACCTAGATTGGTAAAGTCGCAGAGTGTACTATACTGTTAATAGTACCTATCTATCTATTACCTATAGTACAACTTTATTAAAACAAAGACCCAAATTATTTCGCCTTAAACGCGGCTTTTAATAGCATAATTAATTCTAATTTGAGGCACAAAACGGCCCTGTGGGGTTCATCCTTATTTTACAAGGAGTTAAGAGTAAAGGAAAACCTTCATAGTTAAGGTAAGGCGAGACTCCTGTCACGCAAAATGAAGTACCGAATTTCTGGCTAAAAGTGGGCGGAACGAAGTGGGAAAATGCGTGACGCTATGTTTGTTGTTTGCTAATGAGCTAATCTACCAAGAGTCAGAAATGCGCCTCGAATAAATAATACAAAGACACATTTTTTTCATCAGGGGTACCTATAGAATCAAAGATGCATAAGTGCCACCCATTATTTTCAACCTTACTCCTTTGTATTAGATTCCAAAACCAATGAAATTGAGGAGTGGACATAACCATCTTTAATTTTATACCCCTGATATAAAGTTCTTTTCACCTAGACTTGCTTACTCAGGCTGGTTTTCGTAAAACTTCATTGGAAAAACTACATTATTGAGTACGTCCATTGAAAAACAAAAGCTCCTTCCGAAAGCTTACTACTCCAGGGTTGCAGCAGCTTTTACGTAAGCTCGCGTGAGCTTACCAGCCTCGTGGCTTAAAGCTTCTCCGCATTTGGCTGTGACACTGTAACGATTTGTCTGTGTCCTGAATTTGTCATATCTTTACAGAAACCTTACCGTAGCGTGTATTGTTTATTACTCATCATTCATTCATATTCTGTATGTATCTAGTACTGTGCTCTTGTGTAGAGAGATACACAATAGTAGATTGTACAACAAGGGCATAAAACGCACCATTTCACCCAATCATGTCGAGGGTAAAATGGGTTTTATGTACGAGTTATACCCTCTGCTTTTCACTTCGACTGTGAGGAAATTAAATAGAAATATTGCAAAAAAGTAAATATTATGAAATAATTGCAAATTGAAATTACCGAGAAAAAATAAGGACTTCCCGCCAATAAACTTTTTTTTGGACGTCCCTCGGCAGCCGGCTCTGGCCGCCGGCAGTGGCACTTAGCATAGGTGTATGTGGCTGTTTACCTGACGACCTTTGTCAGAGTCTGAGATTTAGACGAAGATTTTACTTTATGCTCTAGAACATAAAATTTGATTTTATGCTGGCTATACCCGACATAAAGACGAACTTTACGAGCATGAGAAGTGAAAATTATATGCTATACAGAAGAGATACACAAACAAATACACAAATGATTCGTCTATACGGTTTTACTTTTAAACTTTAACTTACTCCCGTATTCTAGTATCATTTGAATCAATTGTAAAGTAACTTAATCGGTTCGTTTGCGTCAAGACACATGCGGGCCAAACTAACAATAGCGAACAATAGATGTGCGAGCGAGAGAGTATAAAAGTTGCCAGTTTTGTATTACAAATTCTTGTACAGTTTTGAAGGATCTTAAAAAGCTGTAATAAATCCTATCACCAAACTAATTATACAGGGTGGACCAATGCTATAATATGATGAATAAAGTGAAAGAGCTTAAAAAGCACATTATACGGTATTGTATTCCTCTAGTACGTAAGTTTATGGCGTTTATACTGCCAAAGTACTAAAACTAATATTATTGCATTAGTTTATGTGTTGTTTAGATTTCGGAGCTTTCATATTATCACAAAAGCTCCTGTATGTCGTAAGAAAGTTTGATTGCCGCCATTGAAGTAAATCCAAATAGAACGGAAATCAAAACGTAATGGAGCGGCAGAGATTAGTTCATTGTTTTGGTTTTTTTTTGAACCGTGATAGATTAACTTCAGGGAGCACTTATCCATTGGAGAACGCTTAGATACATTATCCTTTGAAACACGACTCACCAATTTACGGGCGGCGGGTGACGAGGTAAGAGAGCTGTGGTGATTGGTCAGCCGCTGCGAAACTGTCTGGCGGCCCGTTATCGTACATAGGTTGCATACGTTGAATACAACTAATGTTTGGCGAGCCGCATTCCCCCGCAGGCGCAGTCAATTGGATACATAGTCTCTGATTAACTTAGATATACCTAATTACTTGATTACCGCCGATTTTTTTGACATTTTGAATTTTATATTTCATAAAGAGGCATGTGCTGAGGTAGCGGCAATAAATCGTAGTATGCCCAATCTATTGGTACGGTACAATATCTGTAAAAAATAATGATATTAAATTTATGTGAAGATTTCTTTAAAACCAGCTGCACGGGCCTCGAGAGGAAACTTACGCGTGGTAGGAAAATTCACTTTATTTCAAAAGTCCAATATATACGTCGCACTAAGTTTCTCTGGCTCTACGCGACCTGCCAACCCACTCTGTTACTCCACCTTATCATATGCAAGAATCAGGTCGCAGCCAAAGAATCTAGGCAGGTAAATACCACGACTTTTCGGTCTATTAATAATAACTTACTTCCGTGATGCGAATCCACGGGCGAAACAATAAAAACGTTTTATTTTCACAATAACTCCGTTTATCGTTCAATCCTGTATAAATTCGGTGAATGAATGACATATTTTATTCCGATGAGATAGCTGTGAATAAGTGCTAAAAGCGTCATGGGGCTATTTGGCTATCTGATATGGATGATCTTTAAACATTGGGTTCATAGTTTGATGTCCACTTAAGAACAGAAGGCAGACTAAAGAAGAAAGAGGAATCATTCCTTAAATATTTAATTAATAATTATACATTCGTAAAAAAATGTACAGATTATTTTATAACTTAACCTACAACTCAAATTACAACTTTAGGCATTTTAAAGAAATAAAAAAAATAATAGGCCCCGTACACGTCCAAGCATGCTTGACAAGCATGTTGGTCAAACTTCACGTTTTCATCAAGCAACCGCGATAACGATCAAGCAAAATGATCAAGATCAATATCCAACCAAGTTTTCCATCGCTGTTTCTTTGATGCCACTTAAATCAGATTCCTCCTGAGATTCTAAAGTTAGTATTTTTTATTAAACTTTTTTATCAACTTGGAAACTACGTCGTCGGCGTCGTTTTAACCTTCTAAGACCTATCAACTCCACCTTTCTTCAAAGTAAGTGCTGCTCAACATTTTATTGGAGGTAAACCTTCAGAACGTCGACGATCCATTCGCTTGATGGAAACTAGGTAAGTTGACTTATATTATTTATCTATAACTAGTACAGCCACGGCACTCAGCCATCTAATAAGGGATTAAACCAATTACATTTTTGAATTTACATACAAAACGTTTAATGAATCATTACATAATGAAACGACTCTTGGTACGGCGGTAAGCAGAAAGTGAAAACGCAAGCAAATAGATCTATCAGCCACATTCTAAACAGAAACATCTACATTACGTCGAATATTTGAAATCTAACTAAATTTCACATAGTGAATGTATCGTATATCTGGATGTAGTTTATTTTATAAAATATATCACATTTCCTACGCTCCTAGAATATCGTGTAATGCAATATATCAGTCGCTCGTCCTCGATCAATATCAATCACTTTCAATCCTTTCCATTGCGGAACCCAGTAGCAAGTCTATGTTAAATCGACCCGGAAAGTGAGCTCAGTTTGTAACTCGATAACACATTACCCTTATGGCACAGTGGCAAGCCGTAGGATAATGATGACATCATATTTAGAGGATTCTTGTTGTGGTATTTTTTTCGTAGCAAGGTATTTTCGTACCTTCGTACGAGACTAAATCATTATGTGATTACCATTAACGTGAATAAACCATTAACTCACTCTATGCTGGCTGGCAGCGCCATTATCAAGTTAAATGTTTGATTAAATTAGGGCCTTAACTTAATTAGGAGGCGGGCATCCAGACAATGAACCGTAATCACAGAAGGTAAATTACAGATAGGAGAAGCCGATTTCATTAACTATAAGGAACCCTAAGATACCATATAGTTACGCCCAGCACACCACGGGCGGCTAATAATTACGCCAGTCTGGGACGACTGTCAAAAGATATATGTAGTATACAAGGTTATAAAGGAAGTGTCATCGCAAGTGACTCTATAAAGAATTTCATTTGTCGGCACTCCGCAGCCTCGAACAGGGAGCACTTATCCAGTGGAGAGCGCATAGATAAATTTTCCTTTCAAACACAACTCACCAATTTACGGGCGGCGGGCAAAGAGGCAAGAGAGCTGTGATTGGTCAGCCTGCCTTCGAAACTGTCTGGCGGCCCGTCATCTTACATAGGTTGCATACGTTGAATACAACTGATGTTTGGCGAGCCGCATTCCCCGCAGGCGCAGTCAATTGGATAATAGTCTCTGGGCCTCGAAGCAAGGGAGGTCTGTGCCATGCCACTTATCATCAAATGGTCATTACGTTCGTATCAAATACACGAGCAAGCTATACGTATTCCATCACACACATGGACACATGCAAGTAGGTGTTATTTTATCTACTAGCTCGTCCAACGTCATCAACCAGTTATTTTGTTCTTTTTTTACGTTTTGAACTTTATTGGTAGGTTAAAAATCGCGGGCTGTGGACTTTGGACGGATGGTTCAATAAATTATAGTAAATCACTACCTTACGTGTTATTGTAGGTCAGTCAAATGGACTAATGAATATCTGGCTTAAAGTGGGCACAATTGTGCCTCTGCCACCCCGTATGGGAAAAGCCGTGACGCTATGTTGAGTAATGTTGTAGGTCAGAGCCCCGAGCAGGATATTTGACAGCGCGAAAAAGTGTTCGAAGATGAAATGAACCTTATGACATATATTACATAAGATTCAGTGACATTTCAATTTAAATACTTATTCAACGCGTATTTTTTCCTGCTACCTACATAACACTGTTGTTGTATTGTCAGTTGTCTTGTCATCTAACATTGCCGTCTCAAAAAAAAAAAACTGTATTGTCTTATAAATTTTAATATTTCACTGAAATATTGGAAGGCCCAAGGCTCCAGTCACACTTGTTGGCAGCTGACGCCTACAGCCATCTTCAGGCTCAGGCTACTGTTCCAGTGTGAAATACTTGTATTTTGGTCGAATTCACAGACTCATTTTCAAATAAACTGCCACTTAAGTGTCACACTGGCTGGGAATGAGATGCGATGAATTTGTTGCTTATTTGTAAAAACATAGGAGTTATTTATATCCACTTTGTACCGAGTATTTATTACTATTTTTACGTTAAGTAGACCATTAACAACATACTTACAGTCTATTCGTGATAAGAATGCAGTGAAATTTAAATTTAAATCTGTTAACACACACTCACAGGAAAGGACACAACCTTCGCGTTCGAAAGTTAGCCTTCAACTGGTCACTTTGAACTTGGCTTGATAATTGGAAACGATTTGATTGGCGATGACTTTACTGCGTTCTTATCACGAATAGACTATAGAAACAGACTACCTGAGAAAGTTACACTTTTAAATAAGTATGGAAAACATGAATAAATTATACTTAGTCGTACAAAGTCCTAGTTGTATAGCAGGGAGCACTTACCCAGTGGAGAGCGCATATATACATTTTTCTTTGAAACACAACTCACCAATTTACGGGTGGCGGGGGTCGAGGTAAGAGAGCTGTGATTGGTCAGCCGCTGCGAAACTGTCTGGCGACCTGTCATCGTACATAGGTTGCGTATGCAAACGTTTGTTGAATACAACATACTTATGGCGAGCCGCATTCCCCCGCAGGCGCAGTTAATTGGATATATAGTCTCTGTTGTATAGTCATTGGAGCTGGTCGATGGTAGACGGAACTCTAGTATTCTTACTTTTAATTGTGTATTATTCTTATTATTATTATTCCCAGCAGTGGGACACATTATAGGCTACGTAAAAAAAAAAGTATTATATTGATAACCATAGCAAGCTTGCAGTGGAGAAAATCTTAAATCAAACAATATCGGTTCGGTTCGGATTATCATAATTTTTGGTCCTCGTGTATAATTTTGGTGGTCTCATCAATCAGAATATTCCGTGTATTCAAAATGTACTGAAAATTTGCGAGAAACATGTTAAATATCCCTATTAGTGAAGCAGTTTTGTTTGTGTTTTTGCCCGTGTAGGCCGAAAAGATACAATTTGACACAAGTATACGTAATTTCTATTAGCTGAACCAAAATCGTGGAGTTCTATTTACACAGGCAAAAGTTGTTGTGGAGTTGCTGTTACTCTGCATAGGTCAACTTTACCACACGAGGTATACACACACTACAGGCAAGATGGCAACACCTGAGAACTGTGGTTGTGTGTTTGCAGAAGGCAGACATGGGCTACTTGAGAAGAGGACACACGTTGGTCAAACTTACATTGATATGTCTCACAATTTGTCGAATCTTGATTATTCTGTGTTCCGTTCAGTGTGTGGGCAGTGAATAAAGCTGCAGGTATTTTTTATAACATCGTTATAAGAAAGATACTACTTACTACAGTCTTCACAAAATAAAAGACCCGTTTTGACAGTTAACGCGTAGGTAATAGAAGCGGTTTTCCCAGGTGCAACTTGTACGCTTTGCTTGTACGCAACAGTTGGATTTTATTACCTCCGCATTAGGGGTTAAAACTTCATGGGCGTGAACTGTCAAAACGGGCCTTTTATTTTGTGAAGACTTTTAGTATTATGATATTTTCATGTAACACTCGGCGGGAACGCTTCTTTCATCCAATTTAGCCGGGCGACACGAAAGGTGTTTTTTTCGGTACCTTCCTATCTGTCTGGGGCATTGCAAATTTGTGAAGTACCCTTAAACATACTTAATCAGTATCGTCTCACATAGGCCGAACAAACTAACAATGGAGAACAATAGATGCTGGAGCGTGAGGGTTAAATGCCAACCAAATCCAAACAAAATAAAAATAACTAGTCTACTAAATAGTTATGTCCTTCAGTCCTTTATTATGAACTAAAGAGAAGAAAAAAAAAAAAGTACTAGCTTAATTTTTAACATATATATACGGTGGTTTATCGCCAAATATAATCATTAAGTGCTTGCTAAACCAAACTTCCTCACGCTACAAGTCCTGACGAACCGAGAGGCACAACAAACTCACACACTCACCAACACAAAAGTTGTGCTTTCGGAAGTTTGGCAAAACTTGGCAATTATGTAAATCCAACAGATTGATTGATGACATAGATTCAGCTTAAGGGAATGGGAATAACCTGCCAATATCATAACCGTGTTAAGCAAAAATGTCCTCTTCGCCCTTAATATTGAGCGTAAGGACAGATCGCCATTATGGCGCGGACTCAAAAGAAGGTACTTCAGCCCCTCATTCGACGCAGTCATTAAATGTATTCACATACACACAAGTTAACTATAGAATATTGCTGAAGTGCTACTTGAGTGGGAGGATTAACTGGGTCGGACGGGTTTGGAGAAAAACAGGAAAGTCATTGACGGAAATTGACTTCTTGAGTAAAACACATTCGTATCTCATACTCGCTTATCTTTATTTCCCTAATTAGGCATAACATTAACTTCAAAGTAAAAATCTGTACGACGTTTTTTTTTTTAAATGAATGTAAGTATATTTTCAATATTTATGTTGTTTTATAAGAAAAGTTGTTGTTTCCGCTATTCAACTTTTCTTATAAAACAACATAAATATTGAAAATATACTTGGACCGACAACTCAGATTTTAGCTACGCTCACACTAAGCTCGTAGCGACTACGACGTAGCAGTCAGTACGCTACGCCGTAGCATAGTTTAGGTGCAGTTGTAAAAAGGACAACCATCATGTTTCCCGTTTTTGTTATTTGTTTTATATTCTAACATTGAACACTATTTAATTTCATAGTACTTCTTAACATAACATAACAAAACATAGCGTCACGCCTTTTCCTATACGGGGTGGAAGAGGCACAAATGTGCCCACTTTTGGCCAGTGATTCAGTACGTACTTCATTTAAGTATTTCATCCAAGTATTTCTTGTGTTATCAAATGTTTGCGTGCAATAAAGAAAATATTACGAATGAATGAGGGATATGAAACACAATGTATATGACATAAACTATACAGACCGCTACCAAATTTTTTGAATTACTTTCTGCGGATTAGACCAGGAACTAAAATCTGTCTGCCCAAACACAGTGTTCAAGGTTCCGTACCCGAAGGGTACACAACTTGACTCTATATTACTAACGTCCATTTGCAATATCCTATTTAAAGAGGAAGCATTGCTGTAAACCATTTCGAAGCTGAGATAATAGAGCTTCAAGTTACACTTTTTGTACTAAAAAAACTTTGAAATGAGATATCTCAGCCCCGAAATTATTTAGCTACATGTACTCTATCGTAAGATTAGCTTATTTTTAATTGCTCTTTCAAGATTTATAACTTTCACGAGTGGCCGCCAATACTTAAAATCGACCAAACTCTATGGAAACGTCAAAACGACGCCAACATTACCCAATGCCATTTTTTTACTCTATCTAGGGGATAGACAGGTAACTGAAAACGGCCGTAAGCCACCGCTGTCCGTCCGTCCGTCTGTCGGTCAGCGGGCTTATCTAAGCCATAAGTAATAGTTAGAAAGGCGATTTGTCACAGAATGCCTATTTCTATATTGCGGTACACGGCTACAGCAATAATCAACGATTTATTAAAACTAAAAGGGACCTTATACAAAAGACGTTTCTTATATTTTTTCTTATACGATGCTACGGCACCCGATTATGTGCTACCCTGACTTGCACTTACCTGATGTTTTGTTTTTCACATCTCGACTACAAAGCAACATAAAGATCCTCTTCTTGGACGAAAGCCAGAATACAAGGGTCATTTGCAAACTGGTTTGTTTGTCAAGCCTCATAAACGTGACATGTGACATATTTTATACACGGTTAATTTTATGTCACCGTTAAAATTTTGGGGATTGACAATACCCATCATTATGAACAACTTTCCCCAAGAAACATATGGTCGCAAAAGAAAAAAAAACGTCCCTCAGCACATTGACCCTATCAGCTGTTTTCAAGTTACTATATGGGAGGGAGACCAAAATTTTTTTTTCATTTTTTCCCATTTGTTTCTTGCGGAAAGTTGTTCATAATGATGGGTACTATCAATCCCCAAAATTTGAACGGTGATATAAAAATAGCCGTGTATGGTGAGGAAATTGGTTCATCAGATATTTGACCTTGGTTGACCTCTGTGTGAGTGTGGGCGGGATCAAGTGCGGTCATCGGATTGAACTTCCGGGATGCCTAGTGGGTACACTTGATAGCACTTCAAGCTTGATTGACCTCTATAATTTTTGCTAGACATGCTACTTTGCAACAAAGTTATTAAAGCGCATTTGATTTCGACTACTAATGGATATGGTAAACCAAGTTTTTTTAATCAAAATGAAATAAACGTTCAAATGCGAGTAGAACTCGTGCACGGGTTAGGATTGCAATGCCTTGTAATAATAATTTGTTTTTTACCGTTTATTATTACGTTCTAATTATAAGATGAACCATGTATACCTACTACGAGTATCTCAATCCTTCGTCTAAAAGCAAACTCCTACAATATACTTACTTAAGTAGGTTTTCAAGGTGTAACACACGAACACACCGATCGTGAGTACATACATACACTGATTGGACGAATTATCGTGTTCGTTTCAGACAAACATCTAATATTCGCGAAGATTGCTTATTTACCCACGTTAAGCCTCCGGCTGAATTATTCTGGAGCCGGTCACATACTTCGCCTTATCATGTGTAAAAGGGAGGAAGTAGAATCTTTTATTAATTTCGTATTTATTTTTTGAAGAACCATAAATGTTTTAACTTATAGTTATTTGCACACAACATCAAGCATTATGCGTGTACTATAAATTTAATACATAATTTACCAATATCAATAAACGTGATGGTATTGAGAAAATGGGGCTGACTGCCAATCGCCAACTATGTGAAGAGTCACGATAAGAAGAGACAAAAAAAAATAACAAAAGATTTGGGGCTTTTGGGGACGTTTGGATGGTTGAGTACATAAATAATTTAAAGAATTGAATGTAACTGGTTCGCCGACACATCTTATATAACAATAGTTCGCCATTTTTCGGGTATTCGAGCGGTGTGCTTCTGAGAGAAAAAGGGTTAAAAAGAAGAAGAAGAACTAACGAAATCAATCTTTCTTTTTTCAGCTTTCGGCAAGATAACAAGAAAGTAAAAGTAAAACATCATAAAATACTCGTAATAAAAGAACGAGTAAACTCTGAGCTTGAAGGATTACACCTTGTTCCTGTTCTATCTTACTCGTATCTTCCAATTCAATTTGGACGTGACCTCAATGTTTCTCGTTTTAGGGTTCCGTAGTTCCAACAAAAACTGATCTCTTTTGCTGAGAACTCAATACTAACATATTTTAATACGCTGATATTGATAAAACCTTAGACACAAGAACCATACCAATAATCCTTGTAGGTCTATAACTCGTTTTAGGTAAAAAAACAACTGCTGGGTTTAAATGATATTTTAAAACAGTCGAATCGTAGCCAAGAGACATTTTTATAAATATTTTGACTGACATTTTCTTTATCCATTTGGCCATGTGGCCGAATACTTCCCAGTTGTTTGGTCAGTGTTAAAAATTCTCTAATATGAAGAACCCAAAAGCAATCCCAGATTCATCTTAGTCCAGGGTCAAACCTAGCATTTATGACTTTTTTTCCGTTTTTATGACAAAAACCCAAATATGTTTTAAATTAAGCACTTTTTTTTTTTGCTAACTTTCTGTTTTATTTATACAATATGTACAACACCTACCTGTTTATCACCTAAAAATAATACATTTCTAAAGAAAATCATGTTTTTTTTCGCTACAATCTTAGTCCGCCTGCCCTGCTGCGGGCGCTTGCCAGTCAACTTATTTTGAAATCTGCCCGCTGCGAGTATTTGCCAGCCCGAGGGATAATTACCTTCCCAGTGAAACACATTACTGACATTGCGGCGCCCACGCAGAAACGATAAAACCTTTTATGCTAAATTAAATCTACCGTTTTTTCACTTCTTCATCATGATGGGTAGCCGGGGGCACATTTGAGAGGATCTCGGCAGCTTTCCGGATTAGGTGGAAAGAAATTGTACAGTTTCTGGCTCTGTAATGTAAGCAGGGAGTAAATATATCGAATTCCAGCGGCTTGTTTACTTAGGCCCGTATTAATATATCGCTCTCAGCTGTAAGATCTATCTCAAGCACGTGATAGAGACAGACTTGGTATGGAGAATTGGTTATGCGTCATTGTGACATAGCTGAAAAAACTGTCAAAGCTGAGAGCGGTTTATTATTTCAGGCCTAAGATTTACTTTAGATTTATGGCCAATTTCACAAACAATCCCTATCTTTAGGGGACACTTTATTTCCTTTTAGGGGCCAACTTCCGGTTGTTTGGCTTTGAACTAAGTTTGAGGGTCTTCTAGGCTACTAGGGGACCCCCTAAATTTAAGGGGCCGGCCTCCGAAAAAGCGAAGAAAAAGAGCTACGTGACCCCTAAGGGTTGGTGAAATCGGGCATTAGGCCGGGAGTCCACCAAAGCGGAGATGTGCGGAGATGTGGAATATTTGTATGGCGCGATGGAAGCGGAGATGTGAGCTGTTTCCATCTCGCATACAAATATTCCACATCTCCGCTTTGGTGGAGACTGTATAGATCTTCTACCTTTATACAGGGTGTAACAGAGAGATGTGGTCATATTTTAAGTGGTTGCTACTGCTAGAGACGTAATTCTGAACTTTAATATAAAACTGGTTTCAATAAATATTAAAATATTTGTTAGATCTGACAAATATTGTGCCTTCCCTTTAAAGTTGGAGCTTCATCGTAACCATATCGCGGCACTAGATTGTCAGGATTTAAGGAATTAGTATAGAGACCATTTACTTACCAAAAAGATATTGTTATTTCCCTACATTCGTATTCGACTGCCAATATACAATGTAATCCAGCAAAATCCTCGGGCATCACGGAAATTTCCGCTGAAACTGGAATGTTTAGCCGCTCGCCGCATTCAACGCCATCTTGTGCAGGGAAATATGAACTACGAGTGACTAGTACATTCCGTTTCCGGGTAGCGGGTGCTAGGCGGAAGGATTGGTTTTATAACCCTGCAGTAGATGGCGTTACATGTCTCGTATTCAAATGCTTTAGTTATTGTTCTGAGATTCAAATGGTTGAAAAAGGTAACTACATCCGCTACCCACCTTGTCTCATTATTGACAGAAAGCCTAACGGGACAGAATTCTGGACAAACTCGTAGCCCAATGCAGAGAAGAGAATGACTAGGTACTTATAGAAACCGTTTATCAGAATTTTAAATGTCGATTAGCCAGTGTTTTGTTTAACCATATTTTTTCTGATTACCTAATCCACTTCGTATTGTTACAGGTATGTAGAAAATGCTGTGAATTGTGTAAGAGCAACTCGTTGATTTGTTATGTAAATAGCATCCTTAGTTTGACTGATGGACACAGAAGAACTGTATTTTGGTGAGTTCAAGCGCTTAACATCTTATTTTTTTTAAATAGGCTTGTGCCCTGTCAAGTCAAAATAGATACTTTTTATGAACTGCCAAAACGGAACTTTTGTTCCTGAGTTCTATGAAATAACAACAGAATGACGTCATGTAAAAGTGCCATCAAAAGCTGTCTTTTTTGCACAAAATTGACTTTATCTGCTGGAAATATACAATTCTGAGAATGTCAAGCCATTTTGTACATAATGCTTCAACTTAAGACTTGTTCCTAGATTTATTGGATTACCTAGGCCACAAGCCTATTATGCATATGATTGGCAACTGAACGTAGAAAACATAAGCATACAATTTGCTGAATATTGCCTGGTTTTTTTTTTTTTTAATATTCGGATTATCATAAAAACAACGCACAGCAGGTAGGTTGACAAAGGTTTTGATCAATCTATAGGTACGTAGATCATTATAGGACCACTTATACTGAATACTAGAAAACTAAACATCATTTCTAATAATAGGTACTTAAATTATATTATATTTACAGGGTGTAAATGAATGGCTTTTTTTGTTCGGAGGCTTATTATTGCGCATCCAAATAAAAAAAAATACACTGACACATAAGTGTGTGCAGACTTGTTTCCTTGTTAAACTGATAAGTTTCAAACCACAAAGTAGCAAAGAAACCATCGCAGGGAATTCCGCTGCCATTTACAGAAAACCGCATCAAAATTCCTTTATCCGCTTAACCGCTGGAGTGCTGCGGACATAACGTTCCTTTTGCGTCAGGCGTTAAAAAGTGGATGAAGAAAAATGAGATAAATGGAATAAAATGGAGAGAAGTGGAGAACAAGATGATACTTTGATTTTAAACGATGTTCACTAACGTAGCGTTAAACCATTTTAAACTAAGGCTATTCCAGCGAGCACTTATCGGTGGAGAGCGCATAGATACATTCTCCTTTAAAACACAACTCACCAATTTACGGGCGGCAGGGGACGAGGCAAGAGAGCTGTGATTGGTCAGCCGCTGCGAAACTGTCTGGTGGCCCGTCATCGTACATAGGTTGCGTATGCGAACGTTTGTTGAATAAAACAAACGTTTGGCGAGCCGCATTCCCCCGCAGGCGCAGTCAATTGGATATATTGGATTGGATATATAGTCTCTGGCTGCGGACATACCGTTCCTTTTGCGTCGGGCGTTAAAAAGTGGATGAAGAAAAGTGGGATAAATGGATTAAACTGGAGAGAAGTGGAGAACAAGATAATACTTTGATTTAAACGATGTTCACTAACGTACGAAACCATTTTAAACTAAGGCTATACCTATTTGCAAAAGCGTGTGACATCTCTAACCTGAAAAACATCCTTTTAAGGCTCCCTTTACCCTTGTAATGTACTTCGAGAAGTTTTAGATTTACTAGACATGTTTCTAACTAAAGTTATCTTTTCAACCGTGTTAAATCTTCGAGTACCACACGAGTACTTACAAAGTCACATACCTACAGATATGCTGACGCCTTTTTCCCAGCAAAGGGGTTGGCAGAGACTGAAGACCTCCACTTGCTACTATCCTGGCACAAATCTCTCGCTTCCTAAAAATAAATCTCCAGGTATACATACCAAGTTTCAACTGTGTAGTCTTGTAACTAATAGTTTTGGAATATAATATATTTTGCTGTGACATACTGACGGACAGACAGACAGACAGACAGAGAGACAGACAGACAGACAAACAGACAGAATTGAAGAAACTATAAGGGTTCCTTGTTTCTCTAACGGAACCCTAAAAATCAACCTTTTAGGTCAACGCGATCAAACGCTACAACCGTTTAAGGTGTAAAATTGTTGGATTTTCATCACAGACTTGTATAGTGATTTTCATAAAATAATCGCAAGGGACTCGAAAAGTACTCGTACGAAGTCGTACTTCTTCTTCTAATTAAGTAAAGGGAAATATCTGAAAACTGTAAACTATCTTTCTGCAAAAGTATGTACTTTATGTTTAACGTAGAGACCTAATTACCCCAGTTACGAGTTAACAATCTTCAAGTGTGATCGGAACCTTGGTCCGCAAGTCCCCACTCGCACTTGAACGTTTATTTCTTAGGGTTCCGTACCCGAAGGGTGCCAAACGGGACCCTATTACTGAGACTTCGCTGTCCGTCCGTCCGTCCGTCTGTCTGTCACCAGGCTGTATCTCATGAACCGTGGTAGATAGACAGTTAAAATTTTCACAGATGATGTATTTTTGTTGCCGCTATAACAAAAAATACAAAAAATCAAAAGAAATTTAATATTAAGGGGGCTCCCATACAACAAACGCGATTTTTTTTGCTCATTTTTGCTCGATATTGATAATGGTAGCAGGTAGACGCTTAAAATGTTCATAATATATAGAGTATATTATTTACTTATAAAATAAATAATTAAATTAAAATTAAATTAATATTTAGGGGGCTCCCATACAATATTTTTTTTTTTGCGGTTTTTTATAGATAATGGTACGGAACCCTTCGTGCGCGAGTCCGACTCGCACTTGGCCAGTTATTTATGTTGCACAAAACAATGGAATATAGATTAAACAAATATTGAAAACATATAAAATAAGGGCACGTTATTAGTTCATCACCTCGTTGGGCTTATTTTCGACAAGAGATTTTTTATACCTATGTTTATATGCACTTTGGTACTTTGCACTTTTGCACTTTGATACGCGTAAAATTATAGTGATAGCTTGCTATAAATCGTCGGTTTTCTTTTTTTTTTTCACAATTCCTTATTTCCCGCATAAAAAGGAAAAAAGTTCTTTCAAGGCTAAGCCAAAGGGATGTCCCTTGACATGTTTTATTCCATTGTAAGAAGACGTTAGTGCTTTCACCGTAACTTTTAATCTACTTAAATGTAATTTGAGGTATTCATTTTGGGTAAAATATTGGTCTTTCGTAAGCAAAAACCTGAAATAAATTTATTCATTTTATTCATGATGAGGCCTTTATGAGAGTGATGTTTATCGTCTCAAATGTATTATTGGAGGCGCAGTTTTTTGTCAAGCCAGTATTTATTATTTATTAGACATAAAAATGATGCTCAAAGTCAAAGCTCACGAAGCGATCTCTAACACAACAAAGAACTGTGGTCTGAGGTCTCATTCAAAACAGGATCAAGTTTTTCCAGGAGATCTAAAAGGAATATTTTATTTACAATAATTACAATTGTTCTATATAAAAAAAATAATGTCATTAAACCTACTACTTACAACTAAGATTTAAAATCATTTTTTTTTAGTTTTTAAATATTTAAGTAGGTACCTATGTTTTGTTTGAAGACGTACTTTCAAATGTACATAAAAAAAAACGACTTTAGTAGCCCAATCACAAGCAAAGTAACTTACAGATTTGCAGTTTTCAGATTTTTCCCTTTACTTGTTTTCTGGCAAATTTCATGATTGTAGGCCTACGTGAAGTACCCTATAGGTTTTGGGTTCATTGCGATTACTATGAAAATCCAACAATTTTACAGCATAAACGGTTGTGCCGTTCGATTGCGTTAATCTAGACTAGAAGATCTGATATTTTAAAAGAGGTACGGGGGAGGTTTCTTGCCCTTCTTTGCTCCATCCCTAAGCCCACAACTTCCGAACGGGCGGTAGTATACAAAAATATTAATATTATATTGACGTTGACTAAGTAATATGTATGATTTTATGGTCAATAAAAATTTTGAACTTGAACTTGAAGGTTGATTTTTTCACAACTACATGCGACTACAGACCCTTCAGCTTGATACATCCACGCGTTCATGATATAAAAGGTCTAGGTTTAGGTTTAAAACACACAGACAGACGGACGGACGGACGGACGGACAACAAAGTGATCATGTAAGGGTTTCTTTTCGGAACCCTAAAAACTAATTGAGAACCCCCTCGTTTTGTAAAGTCGGTTAAAAATAACGTCCTTTTTAAAAAACAAACATCTAGGAATGAATTATGTCAACAATTGATATTTTTTTTGCTGACGGCAATTACCGTTCAGGACTCCTGAAAATGTACGACCAAACGCCTCCCTCGACGATATGTAAATAATTGATCAGTTCACTGGCCTATAGACATCGCGAATAAAAAACCAATTACAACGCTCTCAGCTCTCAAACCCATTAATTGGTCGCCAATTAAATCCGCCTGGACGCCATTACAAGCAATTAGGGGCGGCAATGACCATGGTTGACTTCTCAGCCTTCACAGATTAATTAGAGACACGCACCTCCTATGATGACCACTCGAAACGATAACCTTACACCTACGTAATACAATCGACGCGGTTTCCAATTCGATGGTGCTGGCTGGTAAGAATGCGCGCGCAATCCGGAGCGTGGTCCTGTCTACTCCGCCGGCAGTCGCTAGCCGGGCTGCACGCTTTCTCCTTCCATGTAAACATTGCTATCCCTCCAAACAAACACGAACAGCCCTGGCTGGATGCACCGTGCTTCGCCGACAGAAAAAAAATTAACAAAAGAGAAAACCTCTCCTTCGCGCTCAAATTCAAATTTCGATCTGTCACTGTCAATTCTTTAGTGCTTGGAATTAAAATGAAAGCAATAATTATGGTGTTGTTTGTTGTTTAAAAAGTGATAATTAAAGGTAAACTTTGGGTTATGGTTGTAAATGGTGGTTCTTATTGTAATTGTTGGTTGTGGTAGTCTTTTGCCGTCGGATTTCAGGTTGTTTGGGGTGTGTGGTACGTGAGTATGTTGTTGCAGAAGCAGTTAAGATAAGGAAGCTAATAGAAACGGCTTACGTAAGCTTTTTCGAAGAAGAACTCTTAATCTCGGTAATAAATTTTGTCGCAATGTTCTCGATTCGGAATGTTAACGGTTTTGCAGCGATTGCTATTAATCCTGGGCAATCGGAGCTCCTGATCACGATGGGAATGAAAAGCGAATTTTCAGGGCAAAGTCGCTGATACAAACTTGACAAATCTGATATAATTTTTCTTCCTTAGCTGGCTGGATTTCTCTGAGGAAAGGTTTTTTTGCAATTTTTTGTTGCCTTTCTTCCTTCTGGCAACATTATTCAATCTAAGTTAAGGGCTACTTTTTATCTTTTCTGAAAGAGTTTTTCTTACCTACATTTTGTTTTTAGTAGGTATCAATATTTCAGGCGGCCCATTTTTTCTCTGGCAAGATTTTATGCTCAAATACATTTCTACTAAAACTTACGAGGAATATTGGAATAGGTCTTATGCTATTGTTTCTGAGAGACGAATTTGTATAAAACACAGGGTTTTATAAGCGAAAAATTCTGAAATAAGCAGTTTTCTTTGTAAGCCTGCAAACCGTTTCGAGGATTTATTATATGTGACAAGTAGGCGTATTTTGTACGTTACTCAATTACTTATGGCTGTTAGGGAGGATTCTGAGGGCTTACATTTGATCACTAGGCGAAGAAATACGGTTTCGCTTCTGAGCTTTGTGCCTATGCTAAACGCCTTACTACGAGATTTATGTAGTTAAGTAAAATTTTAATTAAGAAAGAAAAAAAAAATTGTGATGGAGTTGATCATATCTATCGCTACATGGCCGTGGAAGGTAAAACATGGATTATCGGATTAGTCAACTAAATAAGTAAGAAATCAATAAATAATAAACACAAATAATTATTTTGTAAATATTTAACGATCTGCCTATGCATTAAATATTTACATCTACAGCCGAGACCATAACGAACTGGTCATGAAAAGTCGGGGTGCGCAACTGTACAGGTACTCTCACTCATCAAACACTCCCTTCCTTAAACTCTGAAACACACATTTACCTTTAAGATTAGACACAAACACATTTTGATATACAGCGAGTGTCGATTCTACAATCCCTAGATAAAGAGACAGGCAGCTTTTTTTGACAGTTCACAGGTACGAATTCCTCACTTATTGCCTAGTGCCAGTACATCGAAGTGTTCTCGAGTTTAGCGTTAACTCACGTTCTTGCAAGTGGCACTTAAGCATACAGATAAACATTATCTAAGGAGTGAAAAATCGTTTATCGTAAACTATTACAACAGATATAGCAATGTCAGATGTTACGAGATTGATTAAACAACACTATCCATATAAAATGACGTCACATCGTCATATAGTATTGCGTCTAGCGAGAAAATAACTCGGGTGATACATAATACTCAAAGTAACAGCCCATAACAATATTGGCATGCCCTTTATGGCAAATGGCCACCACAGACAAATAGTTAAGACGTCCCTTCTTCACATAATAGATGAGGGTTCCGACCCCCTAACTCTTACTAATTGGCCCTAATTTGTTTTGAGGAATTCAACGTAAATAAGCGAACTGTGTATAGCAATAGAGCTGGCTATTGACGGATCACAGTCAATGTATATCAATTTGTTTCGTTTGCCTGGCCTTGAACAACAGAATTTATCTGTATTTTTTGTAAATTGTTTGGTAATATTTGGTAATTTTCGAGGCTACGACTATACGCGGTAATAACAACTGATGAAACTGTTGTTATTACAGCATGAACTATTTATTGAATACCATGCTACTTACAATCTAATATTACTGAAAAAAAACTATGAATTAATACATATTGACCTGCTGTTGAATATAGTTTAGTCGCAAGCAACCCTAGGGCATGAAACCTTAACAGCCATAACAATAAAAGGAGGAAAAACCTTGGAAGTGATATAATATCATAACGTTCGGAGAATTTCAAGCAGAAACGTTATTGGTATTATTGCAATTCTGTAAGACTTGCGTAATAAGATCTTAGTTGAAATAGATTCAAGATAATTACGACGATTACATAATATTGTTCGATGTTATTATCTGTACAAGACTGGTTATTAAAGCCAGTCTCAGATTGAGACAAATACGCATGTCCCATTTAACTTACTGCATCGATAATAATGGAAATAGGCCGTATTCATTATAAGACGATAAGAGCCAAAGCCAAAGCGCAAAATATTGCAAATCCTGAAAAGTTTAAAGAAGCGAAAATTGCCAATATCTTATTATTGGATAGAGAAAAGACAGAACACTTTTTAATATCCCACGAGAGGCTGAGGGAATTGATGAAATTCAAATAATTTAACCGAAGTTTGAAGTAGATTTATTGGAAATGTAAAATAGAGCTGGAACGCCGTAACTTACTTTAATTTGTTTATAGTAATTTATAGGGAAAATTATTAAATTCTGGGGAATTAGATAAATGAATCAATCAGCCCTAGAGTTATGCGTGTTTTAATTTGTTAAAAATCGCTGTGTGATCTTTTTGTAATACCAATAAAAATTTGGGGATAAAAAGCTTAGAAAAACAAAACCGGTGAATCGAAACAATCAGAAGCATCTGTATATAATCAACAAAGTACAAGGAAACTTATGAATGTCGGGGAAGGAAGAGATGTATGCCAAGGTCGTGGCAATTGGGAGTCCCTCGTCTCTGCCTACATCTCTTCTGAGAAACAGGCTTGAGCACTACATCAGTGTTGGGAAGGGAAATTTAGTACACCACGGGTCTCATGAAGGGTTTGAGAGAACAGTCTCAGTGATTTCACAATGACGGTTTAGCCATTTCAAATCTGTCGTTTACACACGCTTGAGACAGGTTTCGGAGCTGTGAGTAGTTTTAATAATACGGGCCGTACTCTTGTTGCTCTCTGTCAAAGTTCCAAATCGTAGTCTTTGTCAGTCTTTGTCGCTAGTAGTTTTTGTCAGAGTCGACTGAATTCTGTCAAGTAGACAGGTCAACATTTTCAAAAATCGGCTCCCTTCATCGTGTCAACGGCATTTTGTGAGCC
Organism: Argyresthia albistria; assembly: GCA_963457715.1. Taxonomy (NCBI): domain Eukaryota; kingdom Metazoa; phylum Arthropoda; class Insecta; order Lepidoptera; family Argyresthiidae; genus Argyresthia; species Argyresthia albistria. Next base: position 2,191,957 of record OY735266.1, on the reverse strand, counting down.
ATTTAGGCAAATGACTTTTTCGATGTAAAAAAGCCTGCTGACTTCGGTTCTGAATGATGCCAAGCCGAATTCTGGCTCCTCCCCTTTTCCCTTTTTCCTCGAACATATTTAACCGTTGAACTTGAAAATGTAAATATGAATTCCCAGTCGTCTTAGAGCGTCTTCGCCGTCAGCCCCTTTTACAGTAATTTTATCCTTATCAGTATTTTTTTGAGTGGGTGTGAAATAATATTATAAATATTTTAGGTTAGGTTTCATCATTCGGTTTCGTCATCGGTCATTCTGAACAATTTTCACTATGACACCGATTTGATCAGAGCAACTTTATTGAAAGAAAGAGAAAGTTGTTCAGAATGATGTCCCTACCATCCTCTTAAATATGACTACACCTTTCTGTAACACCCAATAGGTAGGTGTGCCCAGGGTTCGGCATAACCCAGTGGAGAGGTCTTAAATCGATTGGTTTCCTTCGGACGGACGGGCCCCGATTGTGTATGCAGTGGAGCACGTATGGCAGGGGCAAGATAAATGCTCACTTCCTATTGAGGTTTACATTGGAAATTGTATCGATTCTATATACTCGTATTCCGGGTTGAAACCGATTCGGGTTTATCGCGTTCAGTGAATTATATTGTAGCTGCTGTTCGAAGTTTAATGACCGTATAGGACAGTGTACACATGGTGTTCACTTTATGACCGTATAGGACAGTGTACACATGGTGTTCATTTTATGCGTCAGTACAATCATAGGCCTATTTTGTAAAAAAGGCAAAACAGAGATACAAGTAACCGATGGCTTTGGATGGATAAACTGATATTTTATCAGTAAATAGATAAATTTAATATGTACATATTATGTGGACGTCACGAAAGGCCTAGGGCTTTTAATAATAGATGCGTGAAAAAAGTATAACGGAGGAGCCGTTATTTTGACATAGCTAAACAATCTAACTCTCCGAGCGTCTCTTTCACAGAAAATTTAATAAATGTTCTGTGGTCTCACCAAACCAAACTTAACTCATCAGTGTTAGTATTTCATGGCGTCATAGATAGAATAAGCCTTATGATGACGATGATGACATAATAAAGCCAAGCTCTATCTCAAATCCCCACACCAGATTAACTAAACATAATGCCCGTAATTCTGGGCTGGCAATCCAGGAGCCCAACCAATTGTAATTCACCTCAAATTCGGTAATGGCGTAATACAGACCGGTTGTATTATTAATGGCGACTCCTCCGCACAGCACTCACGGAATTTGGGAGGCTTCCAAATTCAATTCACGGAGATTTTTGTGTGAAAGTGAATTCGCAACAAAAATTGTGTTTGGGTAGAGACAAGATTATTTATGCATGACCGTACCTATCGGTATGCCTGTGCCCTTCGGTGAGGTATATTTCGTATTTCGTATATATTTATTGCACATATTAGAAAAAAAACACAAACAATACAGAAAGGGCATGAACAAAGGCAAGTTTATCTCTAAAAAGAGATTTCTTCCAGCAAACCCAGGATGGACAGGATACATTTTAAAACTGAAAACGGGTAGGCTGCTACGGTGCTAAAGTAAAAAATAAAATATAAATAAATTATATTACTAAACTATACTGAATATACTAAATACCTAAGTACCTACATGAATACATATTAATCATTATATCTTAACATAAATAAACCTAATACATATTTAATACCTCTTCTTAGAGGTCTTCCTTTATTGACTTAGCGTTTACGTTAACGTTGAAAATAAGATAGGTCGTTGTTATTTCTTTAACTGCAGCTCTAGATTTTTTTCGATCTGTTTCTCAATATCATATCGTCATAACGCGTAGATTTTCACTCTCACCTCGAATTCCACCATTTACCGATATAATCCCTTATGCCTTGGGGCTTTACCACAAACATTATATTATAAGGGATCAGTTCAGCTACACTGATTCGCAAAATTACCATGACGTCTTAATACTCTTAATACAAATCTTGGTATTAGGTAAGCCCATTATAGTCTTTGATCCGTTGCGCTGCTCGGATTAACTTTTTATAAGGGGATGATAGTTTGGACTATCAGCCAGGTTCCCATTCAACATGGCTGCATTGTATTTATATTGCGTTTAAACTCCATTTTAGGGACTGTCTGAAAACCAGCGCTGCAAGCTAGCACTGTGCTAGCTTGTAGCAAACGCTGAGACTGTTCCCTTTTTTGCCTTATATACCTACGCATTCGCTTTCCTCAGTATTGTTTTTTTAGGCAAAATAAACTATTTCTATTTCTATTTCTTTCTATTTCATTTAACTGTTGTCAGGAGCCTGCTGCAAGACGGCCAGGGGCTCAGTTCTCGCCCCATGCGTAGACGTAAAATATTATCATTTTCGTATGACATGTCGTAGACAATTTGCCTCTAGGGTTTCAATTCGCATAGACGAGAATTACCCTAAATCGCTGTAAATGCAGTTGTCAGCCTGAACCTGGCTTGATTGGAATGGTCGTCAAAACGCCTCACTTCTGGCTCCTCGCCAGAATATTGTTACCGACGATTTAGGTTCGTCGTGATATTATTAATTTTATTCCTCTAGTTTGACTCCAACAGCAATAGTTTTGATTGCGAAAGTAATTTGAAAGTTTATCCTTTGTTCAGGGTTTCACACTGTACGGTGCAACAATCATGAACTCTACCTATCCAGGTGAAGCGAAAAAGTGAAGTTTTGTAATATGTAAATGCCGAGCAGTTTATCACCCATATAAATAACTAAGTAAGCTATTTACACGTTGTATTTGGCTTTTTTTATTAGTGTCATCATTTATATTCTAAATTGTGAAAATATATGCCACAAATTATAATGGAATACGCGATTGTAGAGAATGAAGGTTTACAACATGATAAATTATATTTATGAAAATGTGTTGGTGCAATCATTTTGATTTAAAAAGTTAATGCTCTACGTATAGTTACAGAATCTATCTGGAGTCTAGGTATTTACAGAGGATTTATGTTACAAAGTATATGCATTTATAATAACCCTCTCGCTCCGACGTGTTTTGTTCTCCAGCCAGCGTTAGTTTGTTCGGCCTAGTCTCTAGGCTGGAATTTACCAACAAAAAAATATGCGAAAATAACTATCCCGGAGATAATTTTTATGACAATGACAGTTCAAAATGAGGTCATTCTATGAAAAAGTAGAAGATACTCTCGAGTAAAAAGTTACTCTTCGTTGGTAAAATTCGCTAAAACAAAAACTAACCTAAAAGTTAAACTAAGTCTATTTGTATTTAAAGGTACGTTACGTTTAGCCTTAACTGACGTTCTAGCTAGTGGCACTAAGATCTTAGCATCTGACCTCCGGAAATAACTCACCAAACTTCTTGCACTGTTTTAGTCTACAAAGTTGCCCCCAGAGGGTTTAATGCAACGTGCACACGTTACGATCCATTTCGTACGGCTACATGCATGGAGCAAGTTTAAAACTATATGAATAATGTTACTTTTAATATTTCTGAACATTTTTACGATGTTAAGTTAGGAGGGGACGGTTGATCACGTCTCCGCAGGCAATACTCGGATCCCACAGGCCTGCACGTTCTCTTGATCAACAAAGCATTTCAAATACTTACTTACAAATACAGGCTGTAACAGAAAGGGGTGTACAAGCCGAAAGAGGTTTGTTAGGGACATCATTCTGAACAACTTTCACTATGGGACCAACTTGATCTGAGAAACTTTAATGTTTACTCCACCACCATACAGATCAGCTGAGCGCTAGGCCTGAAATGTACTGAGTTAATAAAAATAAAGTTGCTCTGATCAAGTCGGTCCCGTAGTGAAAGTTGTTGAGAATGATGTACCTAACAACCCTCTTTCGGCTTGTATACCCCTTTCTGTTACACCCTGTATATAAGTACTTAAGTATTGTTACTTATCTCCATAAGTAGGTAAGCAAGTTATTCGTTACCTTTATTTACAGAAGTATGTAAATTGAGACTTATTTACAAAACTACGTAAACAAATATCTGGTTAGACTCGATCACAAGTTCGTCGGTTCTATGCCTAAACTAAAATATCCAAAATCCCGCGGTTCGAAATGCAAACTTGTGCAATAAATAACGTCAACAAATCAGGCGCGTGCAGTCGCTTCGTAAGCGCTACAGCACTATTTGGAACGCGCTCACATGAAAAATCACTGTTATGAAATTCCGCGGAGCAATAGTTTCACGTAGTACGTTTTATGTATGTTGTAAAGAAACCCTGAAGCAGGTTAAATATATATTTTTTTTGAAATCTGAACAACTTTTTCTGAAATCACGGTCGCAAATGAAAACAATCGTCACAGAGGAACGAATGCATCAACTTATAGCAAAATATTAAAATAAAATAAATAAAAATAAAGACGTCTCTCAAGAGACGGATAAACAGTCAGATAACTTTTTTTAACAGTTTTTGTACGTGTGAAATGTCAACAGCCCCGGATAAACAGACAGATAAACGCTATCTGCGGAATAAGAGAACGGCACTAGTGATAAAACTAAATAAGTAGGTACTTAAGTTGAAGAAGACGCTTTACGCGTGGCTTCCAGAGATCCCCATACATTGCTTTACCTAAAGGACCTGATATAACGAATAGAATATCTTTACATCACATTGGGTTGTAAAGAGCCACAGCCGCAGGAAGGATGGATGCGGGCGCTTTCGAGACAAAACTACTCCGAGTGGTGGTTGAAAATGTCTTATGTAGCAACCAGAATAGTGTACCAATGGCAAAGAGTAGCAAAAGGACTTTGTAAATAAGAATTGCATTTGACTGGACACTGCGGAACGCGAATTGAATTTCCCAGTGCATGTTCCGTTTTAGTCCACCGCGAGGAAGTCTTCAATGTTCGTAGTTGTGGCGATGGATTAGCCCCCTTTTACACAAAATGGAGTTTTGAATAACTTCCTAAATCATCGTAGGCACAGTTGTGCCTCTGCCACTCGCATATGATGTGACGAAGCCTGAATGTACGGCCGTACCGTATACTTGGTGAAAGAAGACAGTCGTACCTCTGAGTTCTAAAAATGGCTACAAACACCACCGGCAGTCACAGACGGCCTGTGAGAGTGAAGCTATTTAGGTCTATCACTTTCACAGTTTGCTACCTCTGTTTACTACACTTTTGCTTTCGTCCCGTCGAATTTAGCTTTTCCCTAATCTATTAGAGGCCTCGGTCGTTGCAATTTATTCACGGCAGGCATATAAACACATAGAAAATAAGTTATGCTCATGCTTTTTTCCGAAAGAAGAGTAGGCAGAGTCTTTAGAAGAATTTGAAGGTGTGTAAATTTGAGGGGCTAGCAGACTGTACATTAAATAAAAAGAAGGAAATCTAAAAGATAATAAATGTACGTACTTATGCTGAATTTCCCCTTAGAATGTCCGCGTTTTCGAGAACAAAAGATTCGCCATTTGACTAGGCGCAGATGTCGCGCCTAGGACACTCAACGGGACTTTGAGTCCTTGCATGGATGATGCTGATATGCTGAGAAATCACAAGATCATTTTTCATGGCGGGCCAGGCCACACTTTTGTTTGACGCGCTGCGTCTCAAAATAAACATATTCTGAGACGCAGCTGATTCTGATTTTGTGAATGATTTAACGTTTCACATTTTTGCGTCTAACTTCTAATAGTTTCGTTAAACAAATGCTAACATGTCGTGATTTAAAGCAGTTAAAACTAATCCGAATTATATTTGGGCATTCCCTGGTCCCCGGTGTGCGGTGATTCATGCTTTGTCGCCATAATTCGTGCTTATTATTTTTCGACCTCCACTCACAATAAAAGGGGAAATTAGTTTATTCCGTGACGTTTGTTAACTACGACCAAATATTGGACGGTCTAGAGAACTACCTAGCGTCACGCCTTTTCCCATACGGCATGGCAGCAGTGGAACAATAAAATATTACGTCCAAATCTCAATCTACTGATACGAAAATGTTAAATATTGGTTACTGTGGGTGATTTCTGCTGATTCAGCAAATTAATGCTGTTTCTATTCTTTTCTTGGCTGACTAGAAGTGGGCACCAGCCAGCCAGCCCGTATGGGAAAAGAGAATATGTAACGTTAAAACTTGGTCTATTAAATACATACATGCTAACATAACCGTAAAACAAACAACAAATCGGTCAAGTGTGGGTCGGACTGGCACACGAAGGGTTCCGTACCATTGTGCAAGTTAAAATGCAGAGAAAAATAAATTGCGCTCATTTAATTATTTGTTTCTTAGCAACGTTCTGAATTCAAGTCTCTAAGAACTATTACGGTTCAAGAGTTTCAGTACAGCCCGCTAACGGTCGGACGGACGGACGGACTGCGGAGGCTTGGTAATAATAGTACGATGGACAGTATAATGAATACTTACAATAAGTTATTTATTGATCATGATATCTTTAGTCTACCCCAATACGCCTTTAAAAATCTTGTTAACAAGCACATAATGTAAATTTATTCTAATTTGATATAAATGTACATAATTAAATAAATTAAATAAAACTAAATAATTGCATGGTGTATGTTGTGTTGTCAAGTTTTATATTAAGAATTTAATGCGAACCTGTAATTTGAACCTATTCTTAAGAAATCCTATCATGTCAATTTATCATAACTGTGTACTCTGTTGGTTCGCTTACAAAATAAAATAAATAAATAAGGTTCTGTTTGGTACCCATCAGGTACGGTGGACTAAAAATCTAAAAACACTTTGATTTCCGCATTTATATACGGTAGATGATTTTTCCGCCAATTGCACTTACCGTTTCCTTAACTGATGATACGAAATTCGGTCATGATCATGAGGTAAAACGATTTTTTTTTGCACACACCATACAGCCATTTTGGCAACTGAGCGGAATACGTAAAACTTTAAATTTGAAAACTTTCTTCACTTGTCTGAGCAAAAAATCCATCCTATTCGGTTGCGCCGGACACAGTTTCCTATTTTGAGAATTTTATGGAACATCATATCTAGTATGGGATACGAATGCGCTTGGAAACGGGCCAAAGGCTCCACCTTGACCATAAACACAAGACCTGCCTCCCCCCTCGAGTTCCACTAAATCAGGGCGAAGACGACAGCTGCTCTTGACATTTGAGGGGTCAAGTTTCAGCGGGCAAGATTCGACTGTTACAGCATAGAAGTACTAAGATGGTCTGCTTATTTATTTCGTATTTCAAGACTCTGACAAGCTAAGTTTTCGTTGTTGAACGAAAAACATTGTCTGAATGTTGTTCGTGTAACAACATGAAGATAATGTGATTACGTAATATACCTAAGACATAGGCATAGGCATGTCAGCCCATAAAATGCTTGCGATCGCATGGGTAGGTAAATGTAAAAGGAATACTAACTACCCTATTGACGTAATGTATGAGCAATTTAAAACTGCTATGTTTGTTCCGATTTGCTAACCTTATAGTAAAGTTTCAATAAAATTAATTCGACTGAAATTCGTAAAACACGTCTCGGATGTGGTAGAGAGTCCATTGATGTTCTTTGGAATGTCAGTAGTTTTCAGACCATTCATCATTGACCCCGTTTCCGAGAGGGAATTGTGCGCGCAGCTACTGTATCGAGAAGCGAATCAATTATAATTTCAAAAGACTAATCGACCGAGTGCGAGTCGTACTCTTAGACGAACGGATCTGCACCATCGTACAAGTAAAAGTAAAAAAAAACACGTTTCTTGCATGGGGACACCCGTATTTTTATATTTCGTGTAGTTCACTAATATTTGTTGCTGTAGTGGCAACACATTATACACATTCTGTGAACATTTTTTTTATCTATTACGGTTCGTGAAATAGAGCCCGCTGACGGACTGACAGATATACGGACAGTAGAAAGACTGACAGCGGAGGCTACTAAGCACCTTGGTACGCTTCGGGTACGGAACCCTAAAAGTTTGATACTGCGATTGGTCTATACCAAAATTTCCTATACAAAGTGTAACAGAAGGGTGTAGTCATATTTTAGGGGGCTGTTGAACATTCTGAGCAACTTTTACTATGAAACCGATTTGATCAGAGCAACTTAATTTTTCATTGCTCCATATGATTTCATCCGGGCAGTCAGCAGTAAAAAATAGAGTTGCTCTGATCAAATCGGTTTCACAGTAAAAGTTGCTCAAAATGATGTCCCTAACAACCCCCTAAAATATGACTACACCTTTCTGTTACACCCTGTTTACAAAATTTCCTTTCGTCACGCGCCAGATGATTCCGCATCGAAAATAAGCCGTATTATTAAGCGAGCGTTTTTTGCCAATCGCTCGGAAATCTAGCGTTCGGAATGATAATATTCTGGGGTGGAAGGCGATGGGTGTAGACGGGCGCGAGTGAAAAATGACGATCGACTTTCGTACCCTCCAGCCACCCTCCCGGGCAACCGTGGCGGTCGAATACCTTGAGACCGTGTACTGGAGTACCCTTGGTAAAGAAGTCTGGTGGATCAGGAAAATGAAATGATTCGACTGTTTCCAACTACAGTGGACATACCTACTTTTATTATCTAGTCAATTAAGGAAATACTTCAAGCCTAAACAGTCTGGTGTAGCTTGGATGAGGGTATTTTCAAACTGCATCATGGGCATATTGACGAGTGACTTAAAATTAAGAAGGCGAAACGTTCAGGATATTTGTTCCGCTTGTCCAAAAAAACGATGCTTTTTGAAGCTGAACGAAATCTCTAATTTTGTGGTCAATCACTACAGGTCTGGGTGTCGACCTACCAGCACGCAGGCAGGCAAATATTTTTTAATTGCTGTCTAAGAGTTTCTTTAGAACTGCGTACACTATCCCTACCGCCCGACTCTGCTCCCATCAAATATTAGTAAAGAATAGCTTCGTTGCGTATTACAGGTCATGTCTTTCAATGTACTCCGTTATATGCCGCTCTACACAAGGACCCATGATGGGCGATTAGTGGCGATTACACACATATAGCTCGTCCTTGTAAACGCACATCATGGACCATTCTGTAGAGAGGCCAAAGGTCCGAAAGGTGCTCTCGGTGTCTGACCTTCAAGGGGCTAACACGCCCCCGGGCTCACGAAATTGCAGGTGCTCCTTTGACACTTTCCGAACGTTGATATATGGAGGCCGTGATTCCTGATCGGCTAAAGGGAACCAGTGTATGATTGACTGGTAGGTTTATCGCGCGACAAATTATCTTGGCTCGAGTTTAATGGTGCTACTTACAGCAATTTTCCCGAAGGAGTGGTAGGCAGAGACTATAGAACTCCTCTGGCAACGATAGGCATACTTCCCTCGCTACCTCCAAATTCATGAGTGTCTTGCTGATGTTCTTATATGGGTAACTTTTATTTGCCCTTTCACTAAATTACATCGTTAATTTGGTACTGTTCAGTTGATAGCGTCGCTAGTGTTATAGTAGTCTTCATAATAGTGAACGTAGTATATGTATATTCACAGTAAGTATATTTTCTCTGACAACGGATGACAAGGCCGTAGTTAAAAAACCACATGAATTGGTGGCTCCGTAAGTTTGCATTTAGATACCACACGGCATACATGACTCTGTGTCTACATACAATTTCGAACAGATAAAAAAAAAATCTAATTCACCGCCACAAAAGTTGAATTGAAACCGTTCAGAAACCAATGATATTTTAATCACGCGGGGCTGAGCGGGATTGTTCAAAAACTTGGAGTTCCGAAACTTTGTTTTCGATTCCAGTTTGCGTGGCGAGCTCGCGTGATCGAAGGTAATTACAAATTTTATGCACTATGGCCCGTCAAGGGGGGAAAAGTTACCGTTTTCACGTTGGCCCTTAAATATAACTAGTTATTAGCTGTAGCGGCAAAAGATATCCCAACAAAACATGCATACGCATATACAAAAACGCCAGTCTCGCAGCCTGCGCAGTTTATTCTACCGTAAAAAGTTGTGAGATCTAATTTTAAACCAAGTCGGATAATTTAACCAGTATCTGTGTATGGTAGAATCTTTCCAACAACTTTATTATCGTATACTGTTAAGTAACTACCTAATTAGTTAACTAATAACATTTATAGTGATCGGATCAATATAAGACATCTTTATTTCTTCAATAATAATTAGAATGACTTGGCAATCGCACGTAGAAAAGTTGTCGACTATAGGACCGTGTGTGCAACGTAATGTACCTATTGCTCTCGCTCCGAAATAATTCGTTGTTTTCTTATTAGTTAAGTTTATCTTTATTTAGAGATGTGTTGTGTTGAGTAATAATATTCATTTGTGCTCTGGGTGCTATAGAGTGGTCAGTTGAGCGCGATTGCCAAGTTATTCTAATTATTATTGAAGAAATAAAGATGTCTTATATTGATCCGATCACTATAAATGTTATTAGTTAACTAATTAGGTAGTTACTTAACAGTATACGATAATAAAGTTGTTGGAAAGATTCTACCATACACAGATACTGGTTAAATTATCCGACTTGGTTTAAAATTAGATCTCACAACTTTTTACGGTAGAATAAACTGCGCAGGCTGCGAGACTGGCGTTTTTGTATATGCGTATGCATGTTTTGTTGGGATCTCATTTCTTTTTGTAAGTAACTTTCCTTTTTTTCTTTTCGGGTACTATTTCTTGTGCGTTAGCTACCGACTTTCTCAAAGCCCACTCCCTATCTCTATGGGCTCTTCTCTGTGGCTTTGATGTTACGATTTGTGACAAGTCTGGGCGGTGAATTATATAAATATAAATCATACCTCAAACCAAACCATACCGCGATTCAGGAAATGCACACCTAGCGACATCTAATGGGGAATAGCGATGAATCGAAGTAGTCGTGTACTGAGCTTATTGATAATTAATATATTATGAAATTGGGGCTAAAATTGCGCAATGTTTGAGTTTTCCTTGGCTTTGCAGGCTAAACTTTAACCATGCTCAAAATTTTAAGCTTGTGGGTTCGCTAGAAGTAACCTTTAGAGTTTTCATGATCGTGAATCAGTGAGTCAGTGAGTGTCAAAATTGAGGAACTTTGAATTGCTGTACCTTCAACTCTACTGGTTCAAATTTATTGAAATTTTGAGAATATGTCTTATGACATGGTGCCTTTTAGCCGCCGGGAATTCAGGTTTCTATATTTATCCACAACGGAGTAACAGGTAGGTCAAATATGCTCTGAATGGCTTCCTGTAAAGGATGTTACTGCTGCGCCCGTATGTTTTGCTCGACTTGGCTATTGGGGGCGCTGCCGCGCCCCCAGATACACATTCTTTGACAATTTCAACTCTTTGCCTGAGTATTGACAGACGGACGAATGGACATCGGAGGCGTAACGGGGTCCCGGTCGCCACCTCCACTCACACCACCCCTCTTATGGTCAGGCAAAATGGGTGTAAGCTAAGTGGAAGATCAAATTCACAGCTATATCAACAAAGGTAACTTAATTATAACCTTTAATTTCAGCCACATTAATGGTTAAGTAGTCTCAAATATTTGGCTGAAGGTACATTCTTGAAAACACGATAGGTCAGTTATAGTCATTATACCCTATGATTTATATCTATAGTAGAGTAGAGAGTAGAATTAAAGCCTCAGATAACGTTAATTACTTATAACTATTTCGTGTTGTACAGTTATAATAATTGTACGCTCACGTGCCGACAAGTATACGAAATACGAATAATAAAAACGTATAAATAAATTCTGGCGAAAGGCTGTTGATTCCATTGTTTCAAATAAAATGTATATATTTCGTTTGTATTTACTACTTGATCGATGATCCGGTTTCTGGAAGAGATTCCGATTCAGAGCATCCGGTTTTTGAAAAATTCCGGCCCAGTCCCGTGTGTTTAAAATAGTATTGGTTACTGAACGGTTTAAATTCGACATTTGAGGCGGAGAATTCAGATTTTGAAATATTAAAATATAATGTGACGGATTGTTAATCTCCTATCAAACAGATTTCAGCCAATTCCGGGTCCTACTTTAAAATAATCTTCTTTGATCGCTTGTCCTATATAGTTAGGTAAGTATATAGGACATATACCTACATTATAATATCAGGAATTTTAAGCTGTATCGTATTTTTCTATAATTCACTAAATAGTTCGCCTTAATATGGTCAAGCAACAGAAACGTATTTATGTGTAATAATACCAATCACGTTAAATGTATGTCATTAACATTATATATGATCGACTGATCGTGTCAACATCAAAAGTTGCTCATCACAAAATAAACTATCTATTAATTTATTGTAATATGATTCAAAATAATGTTTGTGTCGACTTGGTTCGCTGTTATGGCACAAATACTTGTGATAAAATAAATAAATAAATAAATCTAAATAAAATTCACAAAAAATAGCAATATAATGTCGAAAAATCTGCAAAATTGCTTCGTCTTCGTTTAGTGTATAGTAAGGATAGGAACGTAATTTTTCCCAACAGGCGTTCAATGTCTAAAAACGCGTTTTCTTCGAAATAATTGATGTACATTCACCCAATTTCGCGATCTAAGATGGCGTCGTATCGGATAATGGCTGAAAATTACTGTAATTATACTTCCACCAGCAGTTTAAAAGAGCTCTTTGATGCATAAATTGCTCCCTTTGCTTTAAAAAAAGTTACGTAAAGCCATTTAATTGCCGGACAGACTCGGAAAAATGCCGGGCAAGAAAGGTTGGGTTTTTGTAGCTTTTGATTTTTAGTATTTCTGTTGATAGGAAAATATCAAACATACATTTATAATTAGGCAGGCATAGAAGGCTGCAGCCAATGTATATAAACATAACATGTAACATAACAGGTTGCAGGCAATCCGACTGTGGAACGCACTTCCTTCCACCATAAGAGACAGTTCCACTCTTTTATCATTTAAAAACCGGGTAAAAGAGCACTTCCTCTCTCTTTCGTGATATTGTATGTACGTATTTATGTAGTTAGATGTATTTCTTTGCATAATTTATTTAGTATTTTTGGTATACTTATTATATTATGTTTGAAGTATATTTTATTAAGTCATTTATTTAGTCTCTGACTTCCCACTCTGTATTTGTTGTTTCCTGTCATGCCTAGGTTTGCTGGAAGAAATCTCTTTTAGAGTTAAGCTCGCCTTTGTACATACCTTTTTGTAAATGTTACGTGTTTTTTTATGTTTTGTGCAATAAAGTATAAATGAATGAATAAATTCTGCGCCTCTTTTGACATTTTCCGCTTTGAATATACAAGGTGTAAATGAATTGACGCAGAATGAGAAACTACTTTGTCATTATTCTGAGCAACTTTCATTATAAAACAGATTTGATCAGAGCAACTTTATTTTAACTTCTCCATACAAATCAGCTGACCAACTCAGGCCAAAATGTACTGGGAAATGAAAAATCGGTTTCATAATTAAAGTTGCTCAGAATGATGTCCCTAACAAAGTAGTTTCTCATTTTGCGTTAATTCATTTACACCTTGTATAAGCGTTTCTGGCAAACCTCGCTTTTGGCTCTTTGCGTTTCTGTAATTTTTTGACGTGAGCCTCCTAAATAAAACGCAATATTTGTATTAATAATTATAATTGGAGTGGAAGGAGACCGCTCTGGATCGAATGGAGTGGAAGAGGGGCAGAGAGGCCTTTGCCCAGCAGTGGGATATTACAGGCTCATAAAAAAAATTATATATAATTAAGCACAAACGTTACATCTGGAGCTACACTAGGATACAATTCAAAACAATATCCGATACCTAGATTTGACCATGACCGCAAATTCACCCACTTTGTACGACTCATTTAGACTCCAGGCAGGTTCTCGTGGCCCACTTAATTCTACTAAAGTAATTGGCTAGGAAGGTATTTACTTCTTACAGTTTCAGGCATGTCATTCGAAAACCCAGCGGGGACTTTGAATGGCAACGGAAATATAGTTTTTAATTACTCCATTCTGAGTGAGAGTGTGATAGCCCCTCGCCGCAGCTATGGAGTAATGAAGGTTTCCTCGCGATGTTTTCCATCGCCGTTTGAACTTCCGATTGTACCGATAAATTCCGTTCTCTCATGTTTAGCACTGGGACTCGAAGCTGTATCTCCTGAATGACAAGCAAGTAAAGAACTAAACCCCAAGTGCTCTACTGTAGGTCTAAGTACAGCAAAAATATTGTAATGTGTGGAAGAGCCAGAATAAAAAGCAAGATTTAAAAGTAAAAGAAGAAGAAGAAGATCCTCTTAAAATATGACTAATTAAACTTTTCTATTACAACCTGTATTGTTTTAGGCATGTTGGAATGTATTTGTCTGTGTTATCTTTGTCACATACCTAGCAGACATTTGTGACGTAGTACAGTTGTGACCTGAGGTTGTGACATGTACCATTGTTCGTGGTGAGCGTTTCATGAGGCGTGCATTATATCCCTCCTCGTACAGTAGGACATAACCCCGTGTCTTCGAGTTACGTCATGCTTTGAAACTAAACGGGGTGGAATGGGATGTCATGTGTAGTCAAATATAATTTTGCACAACTATCATGTTTGATGGTCCGTGGCTAGGAGGCATTCGCACGGGAAACGACCGTACTGCATGGGTGTCCTTTTATATGTGGCTTTTTTTGTGGTTCTCCGTGTTTCGGATGACACGGCTGTAGGTCCCAACTACAGTCGCTACTCGGTGGCCCCCGATTCTCGCGCTATCGAGACCATCTCCCTAGTCAAGATATCGGTTTTGATACCGCGTAAATCCATGAAAAACGATCTCGATTCATATTTATTTGAATCGAAAACGGGTCGAGATCTCTCGGTTGGCCGTAAGGCTGGTCGTGAGAGTAGCTTTTTCTTATTTTTGATGGAGATTTCGGTATCTCAAAATCGATATTTCGACCATGGACAATTATCTCGCTGGCGCGAGAATTGCTCCCTTCTTGATTGAAATTGTTTATTCTCCAACTTAAACCTATGATATAGTTAAACCTATGTAAATATAATTGAGGTATTATGGTCTAGTGTAGGTATGATGCATTGATTGAACATCCAACTCCTAAACTAATGTTACCTATGTCTTTTAAGGTATACAATATAAAACTAGACATGTCGCTAATTAAGCGCTAGTTAAAAATAAGTTTAAATAGATTGTTGTCGGGGAGGTTACGCCAAGTTTTTAGAGTAAGAAGGTTCTCAATTGTGAGTAATGAAATGAGTGAAGGTATATGTAAGTGTGCGCGGGTGAGGGTGTGTGTGTGTGTGTTTGAGGGTGAGTGGTATGTAGTAAATTCTTGAAAATATTATATTTGTTGTTTTTATTAATTATCTGATCCTTTTAGAAATGTATTGTCTCTCGCGGTTGCACTCACCGACAGCTTACTTCATATCAGAGGACGCACGTCTTGTGTTCAGTGTAGCTCACTGGTGAGTAGAGCCACGAGGATAAGGTACTAAGTAAACATTCAGTGTCGTTATAGTTGAGTTTTTGAAGCCATTCGAATAATGTTAATTTGAGTTTTTGTTTTGTTAATGGATATATATTGAGTATTCTGTTAACCTTATTGTATATGGCATGTTTAGGCTCTAGCTCGACAACCCGTAGGTAAGGTACTGAGCCAGCGTGGAGTATGGCTCCATCTTCTTGTATCCGGTTAAAGGCTCTCTCTATGGGCTACTATTTATCTAACTCTATGAATCCGATTTGAACTTTACAGTTAGGTATGCAAAACATCCACATGAATATGCATCCAGTAAATGAAAAATACGTGACTTTGTCAGTTACTTAATTCGCTAGTGTATTCAGTAACGGTGTTCTCTCATAAGGGCATAGGCCGAACAAACTTACAAGGGAGAACAATAGACGTCGGAGCGAGAGTCAACATAACATAACTTCGGAATTAGAGAACCATTTTATAAAAAGTCCTGGTGGATTCCGAACGTCAGGGGGGTCTGCAGGGTAGTGGGGAGTGAGGAGGTGGAGGGTAGAGGGGAGATGGTAACTTCGGGCTCTCGTCAAACGTTCACAGACAGATTTTCCTCTTTTTGTTTTACGTTTTCCTTTAAACCGGACAGGTACCCGGAAATACAAACACTGGTTTCATTAGAATCCGTGTGAAATTCCGGAATCCCGGTGATGCCCGCTCAAGCAGAGTTTGGACACATTCTTGTTGAAAACGAATTTCTGAAAGGTGTTGTTTTTTGCTTGTTTGTTGTTGTTTTGTTGTTTCTGGGATACGTTTACGGTAGACCATCGTTAAGCTTTTATCATTGACCTTACCTTAAAAATCAAGAAGTATCTTAACACCGAGAGTTTATAATTATATTTCATTCGAGACAAAATTATGAGTAGCCATTTTTACCAGTCAAAAATAAGCCCTTTGAGAGATTGGCAATGCATGAGCGATGTGAGCCCTAGTTTCGGAAAAACCTTTGAAAACCGGTTATAAAGCCGGGTATTATGTGCGAAGTCGATTCCAACTATTCTGGAACGTTTCCAGCTCTCTCTATTACTTAGAACCGGTTATTAGCACTTGCGTTGTTGTGACTGCATTAGAGACGCCTCGGAAATAATAGTTGCTTGTTAGGTTATTTTCACATAATAGCGCCAATACTGCTGGGTGTCAAGTCTGGTAAAAGCCGTACAACATACTTTACTTTATACTTTATTGCACAGAAAACATAATACAGACACTTAATATTAGAAAAAAACATGTACAAAGGCGACCTTATCTCTAATAAGAGATCTCTTCCCGCAAACCTGGGATGGAGAGGTCCACATCTGTGCTGCATCTGTATTAACATAGTAATTTCATAGCATATAGTATACTTACTACCAATTATGTCAAAAACGGGTCTTTGAATGATCAATGATTCATAATGTGTTGAGCAGACTTGACGCCCTGGTATTTGGATTTGCGGGATGAACAGTTTATAAACACAAACAGTATTAGTATTCTCTGAAATTAGTTCACATCTTTTAATTGCAAATTTTTCATGCAATGTAACATTAAATAAACGAGTATCTGCATAACATACGACTAAAAAGCAGTAAGTTAACATTTTTTTTTTTTTTTTTATTTGGCCATTAAAGTGTCCCACTGCTGGGCAAAGGCCTCCCCCTCTTTCGTCCACACTTCCCTGGTCTGTGCCACCCATGTTAACATTCTTATCTCCATTTTTACAACCACATAAGGATCAGGACATAAATAAAATGCCCTCTAAACTAGTGCAAAATTATTTATTCCGTACTAAATGTAGGTCATTTACGATATGATTCAATCCTCATTACATTATCGCGAGTGTCTTCGTTCGTCGCTGCGCCGCTCGCGTTGACAATTTTGCCGGATTACTGAAAGCCCACCAAATTGCTTGTGAGGGATTACACTTTACTGTCAATAGTTTAACTTGCACATATTACTTGCGGGATTAAGCAACGTTGAGAAATAGGTCTCAAGGTTGCCATAGTACAAATATCCATAATAAACTGCTCTCAACTTTGAGAGTCTACCTATCTCGCTCTGAAGCGCCAAGATAGCTCTTTCTATTCTTTTATTTCTCGAGCTTAGCACTCAGAGCTAAGATCGGTTTATTATACGGCTTAAGACGTTCGCGTCCATAACAATGTCCATTATAAAGTTAGTTAGTTGTATCGTGGTTGTGGCAGCGTTTTGTGGCTTCTTCTTCTTGTCGAGTCGACAGTCATCATCATGCACGGGCAGCCCAAAATGCCGCAACCGCGATAGCTCGCTCGGTAGCCATGTACAGCTCCCCGTTCGTGCAGGTTGTCGGGCACGCGGGGCACCCAGTCATGTGCGTGATGGTCTGCGTCGGATGGCCGCAGATGCACTCTGTGTCGTGATCGCGGATGATACCCCACCTCGCAAGGTTTGCCTTGGACCTCCCCACCTCAATTCTGAGCAGGTTGAGAGATTTCCAGATGGGCCAGTTGAAGTTGTATCCCTCAGCCAGTTCCTCTCTCACGCTGATACTCGGGTTTGTGAGGTTCATGCGCGATCACCACAAGGTGAGACATGTGGTTTCAGCTGACCGATTGAGGGGCTGTGCGGAGTGAAGAAAACTAATTCTAGAGCGCAACCTAGAACTAAATAGGTTGCGTTTTATGGCTGGAGTTCGTCGACAGTAAGGCTCGTGATAATAAATCGCTCTCAACTCTGAGAGTCGTCTCAAGCCTTGCTCAAACTCATGAAAATATGAGATTTTATATGACGAAACTGATTTACCCCTACATTTACCCATAGTTACCATTATCAACTGTATGCGTCGTTCTTTTACACACAGCAAAAACCTAGGGAACATTGTTCATCAAATATCGATACCTATTTACCTACCTATCGATTTTCCATCACCACAAACGAGAAGAATAGTTCGCGATAGAGTTCAGAGTTTCCTTTGCAATTATATACTCTTGCAAACTACGCTCTACCACAAGTACACTTTGAGCTCAATATCCCTTCAGGTTGAAGTTGTTCATTATTCTTCATAAACCTAACAGATTGTGTGGCGAATTTGCATAATAAGTTTATACTTTGCGGCGGCATAGACGAAGGCGGGATGAAGTTTAGTATAATGTTGATACCAGCTAACTTGGGTATGGCAAAACACCTACAGACACATATGCTGGAAGATCATTTGTAGCCAACTTAAACATAAACATTTTTTACAAGCATAATACAATGATACTTACTCACTTGGATACCCTGTGTCGTGGGAACCAGACAGTGACATCAGGGAGCACTTTATCCAGTGGAGAGAGCATAGATACATTTTCCTTTAAAACACAACTCACCAATTTACGGGCGGCGGGGGACGAGGTAAGAGAGCTGTGATTGGTCAGCCGCTGCGAAACTGTCTGGCGGCCCGTCATCGTACATAGGTTGCGTATACTACATGCGAACGTTTGTTGAATAAAACAAACGTTTGGCGAGCCGCATTCCCCCGCAGGCGCAGTCAATTGGATATGTAGTCTCTGCAGCGACATAAATAATAATCAAAAATCTTTTTGAGGCAGAATCTCGAACCGAACGCTACAGTGGTTAAGAAGTAGTAGTTGTATTTCTCAGATTAATTCTTTATTACAACGTATGCAGTCGATTTATTCCACATGGCTATTGTTTAAAAGTGGCAATATCAATAATAGTAAAGTAAATATGTATAAAATAAAATTAAGGCTTTTATGGTTCAGATGATTTAAGCAGCGTATATATTATTATTATATTCACTATTCCTTTAATTCATCTAATCCCGGTGCTGACCATGTACCAATGAGATGATTAATTTGTCTTAAGTACATTATCGGACACTCCGTGTTTCGGATGGCACGTTAAGCTGTAGGTCCCGGCTACTATCACTACTTCGTAGTATGTAGTAGTCGTGAAACCCCTCCACCAACCCGCACTGAGCCAGCGTGGTGGAGTATGGCTCAATCTTACTCGGTTCCGGGTAAAGGCCTGTGCCCCTCGGTGGGGACATTAATGGGCTACATTTACATTTACATTCCTTTAATTTCCTTTATCATGCAATGCCTGAAAAATTCAATAGATCACAAATGATTTATCACGCGGTTTGAAAAAACTTTTTCAATGACATCTCGCTTCGCTTATTAAAGCCAAGAATATGAAAATCAGCATTGGTCTCTATTCTTCCCTCTTATTATTCTGGAAGGCTGAAGGGGCGTCCTACATATTACCGTAAAAGTTTCTAGCAAATGGATTACATTCTCATTTTCTACCGAAGGTCTAGTTTCCGCCGATTGTGTCTGCCTCGGTCTAGATAAGCCTACCTACGTTCTTTACTTGCTTTTTGTAAACTTACCATATTCAAGATGGGATGGAAAGATGATGTATTGACTGTGTTTAGGTTTAGCCGGTATAGATTTTGCCCACGGTATAACTAACATTCCTAACTCTTTATTAATCTGTGCCGTGGTGCTAATATTTTTTTATTTCATAAAGTTTATCTGTCTATTTATCTGAGTAATTGGACATTTCAACGTTACCTACTTGTATTATAATTAGTTACTGTTTAGTTTTGATGGGGCTCTAAAAACCACAATAGAAACTCATTTTTCCGGTTTTCATTATTGGCAGATTCCTTTAAGTACCTTCTTGAACCTCACAAAATCCAAGACATCTTCTAAGGCTGGATTTTACGAACGAAAGAGTAACTTTTACCGAGAGTATCTTCTACTATTTCATAGACACCAGTGACATCTAAATCAGTGCCTGTAGACAATGCTAAGCATAGCGAAACGAAACGATAACTTTTTATGAATGCGATTTTAAATTTGGAATCGCTACGTGACGTCACCTTAGCGAAGCCAAATGTCAAATCGCATACATAAAAAGTTATTGTTTCGTTTCGCAACGGTTAGCGTTTCACTTTGTCTAGGGGTGCAGATCACCTCATTTTGAACTGTCATTTGTCATACAAGTTATCCTCGGAATAGTTATTCTCGTATAACTTTTTGTTGGTGAAATCCAGCCTAAGACTCTCTGCACAAAGTTAGGTATACAAAGCGGCCCCACAGACCACAAAGAAGTTGATTGTTAGGAGACCGACCTCAAACTTTTCCAATTAGGAGCCGCATACGCAGGGTCCGTTGGGAAAAGGCCTCTTTGTGGTGCAAAAAATAAATATGATTGTTGGACCTTCGAGCGTTGATGAAATCCAACATTTCTCTTTGAGTATTTTTTTGGGTTAATCATAATTTCCGTTTGTGCAATGGATGTGGAAATGTTGGTATGTATTCAAACACCGAGGAAATGAACTTTTAATAACAATGTATGTTTGGGAAATGTCACAAATGTTAAAAATTATTGTGTAACTGAGATCACCTCTATTTTTTATCTTAAAGTTTTTCATAAATTTCTTTATGGCCATCTTGAGACCAGGGTTTTCATGGAAACCCATCTTTTCGAGTCATCTGAGGTTACAATCAATTAACAACCCTTTATTTCTACAACCTCAACAATCCTAGAAAACAGCAAATAAGAAAAATAGCAACATACTGACTGACAGCAGCTTCACAAACTGGGCATCTTGCCAAAATAAATTCACTCAGACCCGTTTGTATGAAGATCTGGATCAAGGCCGAAGGCTGGTTATTAGTCCTAAAGCCTAATAGTAATCGTATTTCAAGGATTAGCCTGATGAGATTGTTTTGTTCTTGATCTAGTTGCTCATTTGACCGATAGACGAGCCTTAATGTAAGTTAGTAGAGACAGTGAGAAATAGAAATAGCTGTTTCTAAGGGCGTCTCTTCTGTACATGAGCTACGTGACGACTATGACGCGACTGCGAACGCTACTCATATACGTCCATTTAAAAACATTTGTCAAAAATTACATGAAGTCCATTCATTTTCTTGTGTCCTTTGTGCAGTGGCTTTCTTTGATCGAGTGTCGGCGCTCTTTCAAATTAGACGGTGGGTGGCAAGGGGCGGCGAGATCAAAGATCACACAGGTAATGTATGGACTATGCAACTCAAATGAAACTCTAGGCATATTTACCTACTTTAAACACTGTTCTGTGCGCGTGTGGTTTCTTGCAGAGCAAAATATAAAATTTCGCTTTATTTATGTCAGCCAGGCAAGGTCAGTCAGCAGACTTCTGGGCGACTTTTAAGATTATGCTCAGGATGACCATAATTTTGATACTGTTTCATCCAAATTATGTGGAGCTATTACAGACCTTTAGACGAGTAGGTAAAGGCCCCGAGAGTAGGTAGGTAGGTACGTCATCTCGAAGAAAACTGTAACAATATGCTTATAAGAATGCTTGTATGAAGAGAAATTTGGGAAAGCCAGAGATGTATGAGAGATGTAGAGGTCTTTAGTCTCTGCCTGCCTAACTTCCGGGAAAAAGGCATGAGCACTCTCGTTCCGACGTCTAATGTACTCCATTGTAAGTTTGGTCGGCCTATGTCCTTGTGAGAGAATACCGAATAAGTAGAATGTATGGTAGTTACTAAAGTATCAAAATCGATATGTTTTTCTCACATCCTAAAAGTTGTACGGCATTTTGACTCTTGGTAAAAAGATGGTCTAACGAAATGCAACAAAAACGAGTTCAAGTCTTAGCAAAATAGCACTTGGTCCTTGAAACTGGTATTAAAATAACTACTAAAGAGCCTTTACAAGAATTACGACCGCTTTGCTTCGGAATGGCGGTGGGCTCGTCCCTTTACGACACAGTTAATGCTCAACATAAAAAATAATACTAACTAAACTGACATCTTGAAATTCTATTGTAAATTTTTATATGAATCATGTTTATTGCCTTGGTTAAACATAGTCACAGGTTAACCATACAAACAAACCATAAACTAAATAACAATCATTTTACGCCAAAGAAACGGATTAAGGGTCAAAATATCAAGTAGGTAATACAATTTTAAGGTTAAGTTAGGAAAGTCCCGCGATGTCGCCGGTTACCCTAATATCGCCCTAGGGAGAAAGCGCATCAGTTTTGTAAGTCTTAACCATATTTTACTTCAGTCCCGGCTGTTCTAGTAAGTGTTATGGCCACCCTAACATTTTATACCATGGCTGTTCCGAGGATCTGGACGAATTCAGTTAAAAGCCAAGAATTTTGTTCTTTCATTTGCTAACTATTTTGGCGAGATTATTAAAACTTCATATAAAGAATGTAACAGAAAGAGTCAAAGGGGCTAGATTTAGTGCCCGTTTTTTCAATCCTCATATTTTAGATGTCTGTTTATCTGAGGAATTTTAAATTGTAAAATAAATTGTACTTACCTGGAGGTACTCAAAATGTCAAATAAATCTGTCTATTTTGTGGAGATTGTTTTTTCAGGGTTCCGTACCCGAATGGTGCCAAACGGGACCCTATTACTGAGACTTCGCTGTCTGTCCGTCCGTCTGTCTGTCTGTCACCAGGCTGTATCTCATGAACCGTGGTAGCTAGACAGTTGAAATTTTCACAGATGATGTATTTCTGTTGCCGCTATAACAACAAATCACAAGAAATTTAATATTAAGGGGAGCTCCCATACCACAAACGTGATTTTTTTGCTCATTTTTGCTCGATATTGATAATGGTAGCAGGTACGCTTAAAATGTTCACAATATATTGAGTATATTATTTACTTAAAAAATAAATAATTAAATTAAAATTAAATTAATATTTACGGGGGCTCCCATACATTTTTTTTTTGCATTTTTTTATAAATAATGGTACGGAACCCTTCGTGCGTGAGTCCGAGTCGCACTTGGCCGGTTATTTATTTTTAATTTAAAATGCAACCGAATTGAGAACCCCTTCCTTTTTTGAAGCCGTCGTATAAAAAAGCTTGTTTGTTTGTCTCTCCTTTTCGCATACGGGATGGTAAAAGCAGAGTTGTGCCGCGTTTAGTTTCGTTCCGTTTCGCTAGTTCTCGAATAATCTGCCTCGTGTTCTCATGTTGAACCGGAAGTACCAGATGTATTTTCACAACAATTTCGGATGTCGCCACACGCCATTTCCGGTGCAGCGATTTGCTCAAGTTTCAGAATTGCAAACGAAAAGCAATCCTATTACTCGTAACAATGTCACGTTTGGTGCCGTTTCATAAAAATGCATGAGCGTCACCCGCAGTATGCTAATTCGGTTCTATCGGTACACAGCGAATACGATAGCTTTGCTATGCGTTTAACGAAATAGTATTTGCCCAATTAAGCCATGACCATGGCATGATCATGCAGATTTTTTAAATTAGTTTTCACATTTTTACGATGCCATCGAAAATTATGCGGGCAGCTTAAAGTTTAAAAGTAGGATGCTCACACCTGAAGTCAAAAACTTAACTATTCATGGTTTGCCGCATTTTGTAGGCTACAAAACCTACTAGCTAGACAAAACTTACAGAAAAAGGAAACTGTGGTTAGTTTTGATTTGACGCCTAGTAATTAGGATCTTAAGAAATCTGTACACAGACTTTCAGTAGTGCTGTGACGGTAATTGTTTCTGCCTCTAAAATGCTCGTAGTCCCCCATTAGTGCTCATACATTGGCCATTCAATAGATGATTTGCATTATACACACATACACAGACATACAGTGCAAGCATCTCTGTATGTAAATATACACAACTGCTCACCGGAGCTAAGGAAATTCTACGAAAAATAGATTTCTATATTCTATACACACAAAAGCAATACGCTAAGGGTAGATGAAGTTGTGATATAAAACAAATAATATTAGTGCGTAATAAAGATCAATTAAAATATTTTTTCACACATTGACAAAATAATACTGTACATAGCATTGTATAAAATGCCTGATTTCATACTTTGTCGTTAACAATTTATACACAATATTATGAATACGTGACCCCGGAAACAGAATGCACCAAATATGTATAAATCACAAGGTTATTCGTAATAACTACGTCATAAAAGTATTGTGACGTAGGTACCTATGTCTTCCGGCTTCGGGTAGCGAAAGTCTGAGGTTGTACGTGACTCGCGTACCAATGTCTATTCCTAGTAGACATAACATTAAGTAGCAGTAGTAGTAGAGTCTGAAAATTCCGGGCCGGTCAGAAGGAAGATCTTCTTATTCCGAGGCATTTGCAGTGACCCATTTGGATTTATATATGCCCCTAGGTGAAAGAGTTGTTGAGTCATATTGCTCATAGAAACCTTATAGAAACGAATATGTAATAGATTTTCAGTGACCCGTGAACGGTTTAAATTCTATGAAGAACAATATAAAACGTTATTATTCAAAATTGATTATTATTTCGATCTGTCAAATAATCATGATGGACTGTTTGTTGTAGCTCAAGGCTTCGACACAACTATAAGCCTAATTACAACACAATCGATCGTGTCAATGCTTCAGAATTTCAATAAAAATCTCAAAACAATATTTCATAACATTACAGTATCATCTTAAATCTTAACACATCTTAATTCTTTTTTTCGGCAAAAATTTCTCTTAGCAACACTCGTGACTCCACTTTAGCCTCCCAAGTGTCGAGTCCTCCAAGCTTGAGAGGTCTCCAGTCGACTGAAGTGGATTTAGACAAGGCGTAGTTGTGTGCGATGTGATGATTTTGACAAGTTAAAGGGCTTTGGGAATTCCAAAGTCACCTATATTTTGCTTAGTGATTGTCTTACGTCTTACGTACATCAATATAAGCCGGAGCAAGCCCGAGCATCTCACTCATGCAATTAGGTATCACTAACGACCGAAACTTCAAAGACCAGCAAAGACCACAGACAACCTCTGTGGCACTGAGGTAGTGGTTCTGCCTGCCATGCTAGAGGCAGGGCTTGAAACCGGTTTAAAAAATACCGGTTAATAGAGGTTTATAGAGGTTTTTAGAAAAAAAATCGCTCGGAGCGTAATTGAGAAGAGAGCGGTTAAAAAACCCAAATAAACCGGTTTAAGCCAAAACTGCGAAAGGTACGGCACGCACACACGCAGAGCAGGCAGGGGATAGGGGAAGGGCAGGTTTCAACTTGTTTAAACGCGTGCAATTTGCACTTGAACTTTGAAGCGTTAGTAATTGAACCTAGTGTTTCGTCTCGAATTTTGGAAAAAAAGAAAATTAGTGACCCACAACTATATTTTCTTTCAAAAATATTATCATTAGCCACCCCCCAACATAAGTCAGCGTCGAAAGACTATTTTCTTCATTTAAATTCGTGCTCAATAATTTAAGGTTATCGTTAAAAGACTCTATAGTAGAGGATATATTGTTGTTTAGAAATAATACACTATATAATAAATAAGTGAAAAATAAAACGATTTATTTAAATCATAACAATTTAATCAATGAAATTAATATTACTATAATTTGTTATATGTATATGATATCTCGTACTAAATACATATATATGTATAATGTCCACTTTTACGATTCGAAATTAAACTAATTTTGCTTAAAAATGACGTCAAAATTTGCTCAATCTCGAGATTTTCTCGAATTTTAAAAGTGGCAATTACCTTTCTTTATTTATTTAACTTAATCTGATATTGATACTTAATTGGTTTTTATTTTGTTTTTTGGCATTGTTTATAATTATAATTGAAACAAAAAGTAAACTTTAGAAAAAACCGACTTCCATAAAACCTATTTGATTAGATTGAGTTTAATACAAACTGTAACCCCTTATCCCCCCCCTTGGGGAATTAATTTTGTCAAATCTCATATCAGTGCTACCCCCTCACGCTACTAAGGAACCTCTGTACAAAGTTTCATGGCTCTAGGGCCACCGGTTCAGGCTATGCGTTGCCTGCCCGTCAGCCGCGCATTGTATTTGTACCTAGTATTGAGCAGTTCTGGTGGCCATATGTGGCCATCAGCAGTTGCGCATCACAATATTATGCTCGATTTCTCCAGGATCCCATCATCAGATCCTGACCCTGGTGTCAATGGGACCAATGGGAAGGTAAACCCTTTCAAACAAAAAAAAAACCAAATCGGTCCATCCGTCTAGGCGCTACCGGGGCACATCCATAAAAAAAACATCTGGACGAATTGTAAACCTCCTCCTTTGGGAGGTCGGTTAAAAAAACAACAATTTTTTTCTTACGTGGACTCCGACCAAAATATTGTAAAACTGTTTAATCAGGTAAGCCGTAATATGTCGATAATATGATGTAACAAAAAGGGGGTTTAGAGTTTCTTGGCTACATTTTTTATGTAAAAAATGTAGCCAAGAAGAGGGAAATAAAAAGTTATCAGATTTCAAGTAGAGCCAAGCTTCTAACTCTACACGCCTTAACTGTACAGCCCTAACTTCACAAACTATAACACCTTACTCAAAATATGTGGCTTGGCCGTTTCACTACCGTCAGATGAGCTTAAATTACAAAATGCAAGTAACGAAACGGCCAAGCCATAGGTGCTCTGCTGCTGATGAGGGAGGATGAATGAGAAGTTGGCTCCGAGGTGGTTGCAGGAATGCGTCTTCAGATGGCTGCGGAAGAAGTCTTCGGAAGGTAGAAGAAGGTTGCTGCGTGTTCAATGTCTAGGGTCACCAGTGAAGCGACGTAGGATCGATTGTCAGTTGTTTTTGCATTGTTGTGCGTTCTGTTTTACTGCTATGACATCTGTCGTGACTTCTGCCAACTGCTGAGTTCCTTTTTGCTAGCGCCATTCATCTTGTATGTCAGTATGTGGATCGCCTGATAGGTGACGCCACAATACAATCAGTACATTTAATTTTACGAGTTCTCATTTCTCCATCCCTGTTACATGTGCTAGTATATTCTTGTTGCTGTTCTACGTCAGGTTCGGACTGATTATCTTCATCAGTAGGCTCAGAATCACCTTTCATAACTCGCGTGCTGCAATTTGGTAGAGCTGCATCTGAATCTACCGTTTTCAACATACGACGCTTTTTCAGTGCTGGCAGTAGGGATTGTGATATTTCACAATCGTCCTGAGTCGATTCGGTATCATTTTCTACGTCTGGATCTGTAAATAAATATAAAGGAGAATGTTAAAAAAAAACCCAGGCCCGGCGCAAACGAAACTTAACTCAAATAATTGGTATAATTGAGTAATAAAATAACCCAAGGGAGACATGATCGAAATCGATGGCTAAGTGCGCGAAATTGCTATTCGAGTTTTTACAGGCGTCATACTAATATTTATTTAATTAATATAATATTGCAGTTTAAAAGCGTAAGGTAGCGTAAGTTCTATGAAGTGATTATTACTATCGCATGCTGTAAGTTTCCATATGTCTCGCTCATACATTTTTTGGAGCTCGTAAATGTCTCTCGCTCTGTTCTAAGTAGACTCGGTCTATTTGTCGTAAGGTTACTATTACTATTACGTCGGTCTAATAGTTACGGGAGCAGGGGGCAAGGTATGATTCGTACAATAATTGATGCACACTCAACCGCCCAACGGATGAACATACTCATTTTCCATACTTATGTTTTTTCATACCTTCATCTTGATGTGGGTAGATTGAAAATCGCGGGCCGTGGACTTTGACTTAACGACATGGTTTTAGGTGAGTGTTTTTTTTTTTTTATCAGAGCACGACATGTGACAACTGCACTGACCTAATCAGAGCTGATTTTTAATATAACTAGTGGCTCTGTGAGCTGTAGACCTCGCGAGTATGTCGGTGGGAAAGCTGAACTACTAACACACAAAAAAAAAACCCAAATAATTTTCTTTCAATAACACATACAAACTTATGAATGTACCTGGTTACGTACATGCAGTATGAAAGTAGCCGCATCAATAACTTTGTAAACTACATTTCGCGATCTTTAATACAACCTATTGACTTTTTACTAAAATTATATAGTCTGTTTCACTTTCATGGTCTTTACGAATCCAACGACACCTCATTTGTTAATATCCATCGAGCCGTTTGGGTTGTAGCGATTTTTTTACATTTTAAAACCCCATATCTCCGCCATTTTGAAAAAAATCTAAAAACTGGCTCGAGTAAAAAATTCTATTTATTTTTCCAACCTGCTCACAAAATTTCACGAGAATCGGTTCATAAATGCGACCTGTAGAGGAGAACAACCGGACATACGAAAGCATTTTTGTCCAAACCTGAAACGGAGACGCTTCGCTCGCTCGGTCAATTATGGTAAAAGTATTGTTAGTTCTATTAAAATATTAGTATGACTTCCTGTGAAAATTCGAATAGCAATTTCGCGCACTTAGCCATCGATTTCGATCATGTCTCCCATGGATTATTTTATTAGTCAATCATACCAATTATTTCAGTTAAGTTTCGTTTGCGCCGGGCCTGGGTTTTTTTTTTCATACATTCGTAGCATTGTCCTTTATAAAAATATTAAATAATACCAACAGAGACTGACAACCTGTGTATGCAATTTGGTACAAAGAGGGCCCAGAAACGAAAGTACCTATACCTACCTTCTCTCTCTAGTTCTCGACATTTCTCGAGCTGGATTTTCCGGGAATTCTCGAGAACTAGGGATAGAATAAATTGAATAGAGCATGTAAAACATTATTAAATACATATTTCTGTAATGCATTTAACAAGGATTTCTGAGTTTATGAGATTGATCATCAAACTTATAGCTTAAAAAGATAAAAATAAGAAGGATCAGTATTCCGTCTAGAGGGTCAATGTTACCAAAAAACTAAAAACTTACCCATTGTTGTTTGTTAGTTGCCAGTGGCAAAAGAAGACACGGCTGGCAGTGTCGGCACGGCAGCACGTAGCACCAGTGTAGTGAACATAAAAATTGTGTAATTTCCAATCGCAACATTGGTGGTGGGCGGCCACGGCCACTGGCGGCAAACATCAAAAAGATTTCGAAAAAACCGGTTTTACAGGTTAAAAACCGATTTATTGAACAAAACCTTTATAATTTTGCTCTTTGAGTAAAACCTTTATTTTTGGGGTTAAGGTAGAGCCAAACCTTTATGAAACGCTCCTCATGTACCTGAGCTGATTACGCTCTTTAAATAAACCGGTAAACAAGCCCTGGCTAGAGGTCCCGGGTCTGGATCTCCGGCTGGCGATAAAGAAAACAATAATCCCCATCGTCTTGGATGTTTGTGATCTAGCTGTTTCTTTATCCCACGACAACTAATGTAGAGTCAGAAGCGACGCATGCGGTACCTAGTTTATGTTTGTTTAGTTTGATAATAATTATTTACAGGCGATGAAAATCGACGGACGTTCCGCTCTACCTACTTATTCATCTTTTATGTTGTAAACTAAATATTCCCAAAATAGTTACGATGCAGAATTAGCATTCCCATCGGACAGGCTAAAAAATAAGTTCTGTACTTTTTGCTCTAATAAACTTAGATTGCAATCTTGTCCTCATTTGCAACTCTGTAAATGCACACGAGGCGTAATTATCCACACACTCTACAAAGGGTGAAACCGGATGATTACAGCTGGAACAAACAAAATATATAGGTCCCGATAAGCGTATAGCAAGACTCCAAGGCTTGCATTTACATTTTTCTGGGACCTAGGGAAGTTGTAAATCCGAGCTAAATTTGGGTGTTTTATGTTTATAGATGAAAACAACTTATTGTATGAGTTAGGCACCTATTTCCCAAGGATTTGTTATGAGTCACGTAAGAAATTACCTATCAATACTGTTTAACATTTTAAAAAAGAGGTGTTCAAGTCACATTAGGACGAAGGAAATTGCTCATATATCAAACTCTCTCATCGGCACTCCACCGTAGCAAATAAAAGAAGCAAATCATATAGGTAAATCACAAACCCACACCACAAGAACTCGGACTGACATGCCTGAGCCTGACCCAGTTCCTCAATCCGCTGATCCGCTGCTGACTCAATATCTTGATATGAAATAGAACCTTTTTGTATCGCGACGTTTTTTATTGCACGGGCCAGCTGTGCGGGACAAGGAAATTGGACGTCTTGTTGATATGAACAACTACCGATGCCGATTCTTGCAACGAGGAAATAATAACTAGATTGGACAAGTTCTTAGTATTAGACATTTAGTTTCGATACCTAACCTTCAATTAATACCTTAATTACCAACAGCATCAGATATCACATTGTGAGCACAACGAACCACTGAAATAGATATACATCTTAGTTCAGATAAACAACCAAATATCTCAGCACAACACACCGAGTTTTTAAACTTTGTAAAATTTTTTTCAATAACCTTGTGTTTACATGGGTGACATTATTTCGACTTGTCTTGTCTATAAATTCTGAGCTATGAAATCTCAAACATTTGAACTCAACAAACAATTAAAACGTCACCCACTTTCCCAGACGGATTAATTGTCAAAGACATTTTGCGTGACAGGGGGCTAGCCCATCGCCACAGCTATAGAAAAGCCAAAAAGCGGATAATAAATCAATCATAATGTTCTCTTGGCACGCACTGTAGAGCTACGCTTATTTATCTGTACCGGACACTCCACTGCTAAATACAAAGGGAGTAAAGAACTATTTTTAAGGCGAGAGGGTTTCTTGAATCCTGAGGGAGATAGGGTTTTAAAGTACATCACTCGAGCCAAAAATTGTTTTTCTCCTGAGGTGGACAGTTGGACACTATCTTTTCATCACCCTCTATCAGAAAAGGAGTAATTATGAATACAGTAACTAATAACCGCTTATGAAATTGAAATACACAAAGGAATTCAGATTTGGCGCAGTTTTCCAAACCGACTTCAAAAAAGGGGGGGGGGGGGGTTATCAATTCGGTTGTATTTTTTTCAACTTTTCATTGTTTGGCTCGTGTTTTGATATCAGTCTCTATGTGGATTGACAGTTGACACCGACGAATAAAATGTTGGGATAGTTATTGTGTACCGACGACTTCACAAATAAAAAAATACTTCAGCACAAACAGCGAGGATAGCGCGCCGCCCGCACCCCCCGCCCCCCGCCCGCGCCTCCCGCCCCCAAATTGACAAATAAAAAAAGCTTTAATACAAACTGTGCGCCGGGTGCCCCGCCCCCCGCGCCGAAATTTAAAAGTTTCTTTTAGTCCCTAGGGACTAAAAAGCTACTTTAGTCCCTGTTTTCCGGGACTAAGTAGCTCTTTTCGAATAGATGTGATGAAAACGGATTTTATGGGATAAACCCACATTTTCTTTGAAGAAGTGTATATCGGAACGTTGAAGACCGCAAAAACGAAATATAGGGTCATCCGAGGAT
The DNA here is from genome assembly GCA_963457715.1 of Argyresthia albistria. Classification (NCBI taxonomy): domain Eukaryota; kingdom Metazoa; phylum Arthropoda; class Insecta; order Lepidoptera; family Argyresthiidae; genus Argyresthia; species Argyresthia albistria. The sequence goes on along the minus strand of OY735266.1, from coordinate 2,160,367 downwards.
GGAAGAAATTCATTTCATATTTTGTCCTCGGGTCTTAAAGCCCCGTTAAGGAAGTGTAACGATTTGGTAGGTTCGAGGGTCAAATGGACCCTTCGAGAAAAGGGTAGGTAGTCTTCTAAAGACTTTAGAGGGACCTTACCCATAATTTAGGTAGTATTTTATATAAGTACTCGAGTATTTGTAATGTAATTTACGTCTATAATAAATTATTAGGACAGAAAAGACATGGTAACTGACCTACTTAGGTGTGATTGCAAACTCATTCACTATGGACGCACACACACGAAGCTAAACAATATTATTACTACGGCATTCGAACAAACTCACTCGGAGGGTAGGCAGTAATCCACGTAGGGCTCGGTAAGAGTAACAAATCAATCAATCTATTAATTAAGTAAGTACAGTATGTACGTCCGTCTAAAGTCCACGGCCCGCGATTTTCATCCTACCCACATCGAGATAAAGTTCAAAACATATGAAAAAACATCATAACTATAAGTCTATTCGTGATAAGAATGCAGTAAAGTCATCACTCTCCGGCGGCCTAGCCACGCCCCGTAACCAATCAAATCGTTTCCAGTTATCAAGCCAAGTGCACAGTGACCAGTTGAAGGCAAACTTTCGAACGCGAAGGTTGTGTCCTGTCCTGTGAGTGTGTGTTAACTGATTTAAATTTCACTGCATTCTTATCACGAATAGACTGTATAGAAAGTGGACGAGATGAACCGCGTACGCGCTGGACCTTTGGATAATGCCCGATTTCACCAACAGTACAAAAAAAGAGCTTTTTTTCCGTAACAAACTTAATTTTAGATTACAAGTTGATTGGAGCTTCCTTTTAAGGTAAGAAATACCTGTACCAGGAAGACCCGCTCTTTCTTATTTGGTCGGTTTTGAAGGTTGTCAGTTTAGTGCCTTTAGTTCCTCTAGTTTAGTGGTTTTGAAGAATAGCCCACAGTATTTATTTATTTTTAAATAGAGTATCTGTTGCTCGCAGAAGCACAAAATAGTACTCGACTTTTGACAGTGACTACCAAGACTTCAATTGGGGATGAGAACTTAATTTCCCCTAGTTTGAATGTCATTTTTTTTCCTTTTCGGCCATGAGAATGACAATCTCTCGACAAAAAGGGTTAATTAAAGGTTACCTTTAGTACGGTTGTATGAAGAACAAATATTCCATTGTTTGCTGAAATTAAAATTCATTTGTTGTTAGAATTTCGAACGAAGTTTAGTAAACACTATAAAATACCTAGTTGTTTTGTCATTCTTTTCAGCATTTCAAGATATAAGCCTCTACTTCGCCACACAAAAGGCGCACTTCATTCATAATTCATTGAAATGGGTTTTTTCTGTGCCCCGCCGTGGTTGGGTCGTCTATTTGAATTTGAGGGTATTTTATTTATTATTTTTACGTGAACACTATGTATTGTGAAATTGCTTACTTTTGTTTCTCTGTTGCGGGGTTCTCTATTTGACCGCAATAACAGTGATTTAGAGGTTATTACGTTGAGGCATTAGATTACTGCTAGTTAGAACTGATATTTATTACGTTGAGGCATTAGATTACTGCTAGTTAGAACTGATATTTATTACGTTGAGGCATTAGATTACTGCTAGTTAGAACTGATATTTATTACGTTGAGGCATTAGATTACTGCTAGTTAGAACTGATATTTATTACGTTGAGGCATTAGATTACTGCTAGTTAGAACTGATATTTATTACGTTGAGGCATTAGATTACTGCTAGTTAGAACTGATATTTATTACGTTAAGGCATTAGATTACTGCTAGTTAGAACTGATATTTATTACGTTGAGGCATTAGATTACTGCTAGTTATAACTGATATTTATTACTTTGAGGCATTAGATTACTGCTAGTTATAACTGACATTTATTACGTTGAGGCATTAGATTACTGCTAGTTAGAACTGATATTTATTACGTTGAGGCATTAGATTACTGCTAGTTAGAACTGATATTTATTACGTTGAGGCATTAGATTACTGCTGGTTAGAACTGATATTTATTACGTTGAGGCATTAGATTACTGCTAGTTAGAACTGATATTTATTACGTTGAGGCATTAGATTACTGCTAGTTATAACTGATATTTATTACGTTGAGGCATTAGATTACTGCTAGTTATAACTGATATTTATTACGTTGAGGCATTGGATTACTGCTAGTTAGAACTGATATTTATTACGTTGAGGCATTAGATTACTGCTAGTTAGAACTGATATTTATTACGTTGAGGCATTAGATTACTGCTAGTTAGAACTGATATTTATTACGTTGAGGCATTAGATTACTGCTGGTTAGAACTGATATTTATTACGTTGAGGCATTAGATTACTGCTAGTTAGAACTGATATTTATTACGTTGAGGCATTAGATTACTGCTAGTTAGAACTGATATTTATTACGTTGAGGCATTAGATTACTGCTAGTTAGAACTGATATTTATTACGTTGAGGCATTAGATTACTGCTAGTTAGAACTGATATTTATTACGTTGAGGCATTAGATTACTGCTAGTTATAACTGATATTTATTACGTTGAGGCATTAGATTACTGCTAGTTAGAACTGATATTTATTACGTTGAGGCATTAGATTACTGCTAGTTAGAACTGATATTTATTACGTTGAGGCATTAGATTACTGCTAGTTAGAACTGATATTTATTACGTTGAGGCATTAGATTACTGCTAGTTAGAACTGATATTTATTACGTTGAGGCATTAGATTACTGCTAGTTAGAACTGATATTTATTACGTTGAGGCATTAGATTACTGCTAGTTAGAACTGATATTTATTACGTTGAGGCATTAGATTACTGCTAGTTAGAACTGATATTTATTACGTTGAGGCATTAGATTACTGCTAGTTATAACTGATATTTATTACGTTGAGGCATTAGATTACTGCTAGTTATAACTGATATTTATTACGTTGAGGCATTAGATTACTGCTAGTTATAACTGATATTTATTACGTTGAGGCATTAGATTACTGCTAGTTAGAACTGATATTTATTACGTTGAGGCATTAGATTACTGCTAGTTAGAACTGATATTTATTACGTTGAGGCATTAGATTACTGCTAGTTAGAACTGATATTTATTACGTTGAGGCATTAGATTACTGCTAGTTAGAACTGATATTTATTACGTTGAGGCATTAGATTACTGCTAGTTAGAACTGATATTTATTACGTTGAGGCATTATATTACTGCTGGTTAGAACTGATATTTATTACGTTGAGGCATTAGATTACTGCTAGTTAGAACTGATATTTATTACGTTGAGGCATTAGATTACTGCTAGTTAGAACTGATATTTATTACGTTGAAGCATTAGATTACTGCTAGTTAGAACTGATATTTATTACGTTGAGGCATTAGATTACTGCTAGTTATAACTGATATTTATTACGTTGAGGCATTAGATTACTGCTAGTTATAACTGATATTTATTACGTTGAGGCATTAGATTACTGCTAGTTATAACTGATATTTATTACGTTGAGGCATTAGATTACTGCTAGTTAGAACTGATATTTATTACGTTGAGGCATTAGATTACTGCTAGTTAGAACTGATATTTATTACGTTGAGGCATTAGATTACTGCTAGTTAGAACTGATATTTATTACGTTGAGGCATTAGATTACTGCTAGTTAGAACTGATATTTATTACGTTGAGGCATTAGATTACTGCTAGTTAGGACTGATATTTATTACGTTGAGGCATTAGATTACTGCTAGTTAGGACTGATATTTATATGCATACCAAAACAGCCGTTTTTACTTTTACTAGGTTTTTGAAAATTTCAAGACATTTTCCTGGTATTTATTAACATTGAACTAGATACAGAAACATTATGTTCTTGCCACGGCATGTTTAAATTTTCTCTTACTCTTATTTTTAAAGTCTGTCTGTCTCGTATAATACTGTTTAGCTCTATTGCTCGCAGAAGCACAAAATAGTGCTTGACTTTGACAGTAACTACCAAGACGTCAATTAATGTCTATTGCAAGAGGATGAGAATGAGATTGAGAACTTAATTTCCCCTAATTTTAATGTATTTTTTTTTCCTTTTCGGCCAGGAGAATGACAATCTCTCGGCTGAAAAGAGGTTTCTTTTCTCAAACGTAGGCATCAGTTCTATTCAAATACCGACTGTATTACTGAAGTTGTACACTTAGTTTTATTTTTATTAAATGAAAGCGTCCTTTACACATTTTCACTAAGAGCTCTACGGTGGAGGATACTCCACACTCGCAAGCATTCTTCACTGTACAAAACAATAGGCTTGTGGCCAAGGTAATCCAATAAATCTAGAAAGAATCTAGAAACAAGTCTTAAGTTGAAGCATTATGTACAAAATGGCTTGACATTCTCAGAATTGTATATTTCCAGCAGATATATTTTATAAAGTCAATTTTGTGCAAAAAAAGACAGCATTTGATGGCACTTTTACATGACGTCATTCTGTTGTTATTTCATAGAACTCAGGAACAAAAGTTCCGTTAATTGACAGTTCATAAAAAGTATCTATTTTGACTTGACAGGCCACAAGCCTATATTAGGAATTCCCTAAGTCTGAAAAAGACACCATAGCACTCGTATTATAGGGCCCTGTTTTGTTTGATTTATAGGATTTGTGTTAAAAAGTTTAGTAGTGATTTCAATTAAACATAGCGTCACGCATTTACCTATACGGTGTGGTATGCCGTATGCCTATCTAACATTCGTAATAATAATGCCTATGATAAAAAATAAATAAATCTACAATGGTTAAAAGTATGTTGAATCACCTCCGATCGATCGAGTAATTACACGAAACAGCATAAGTACAAACTCTACCCTGACCAGAGACCCAGAGACTATAATCCAATTGACTGCGCCTGCGGGGGAATGCGGCTCGCCAAACGTTTGTTGTATTCAACAAACGTTCGCATGCGCAACTTATGTACGATGACGGGCCGCCAGACAGTTTCGCAGCGGGCTGACCAATCACAGCTCTCTTACCTCGTCCCCCGCCGCCCGTAAATTGGTGAGTTGTGTTTCATAGGAAAATTTATCTATGCGCTCTCCACAGGATAAGTGCTCCCTGACCCTGACACAACTTCTGCAAGTCTGAACCGCTCTACAGTTCCAGAATTGATTTTCTTTCAACGCTAACAGTAGCACGAGACCTCGCGTTCATTACCGGCCGCTTGGCGCTGTCATCGCGTTTCCATCTCGGATCGAATGGGGTTTGGTTCAACAACAAGCCTATCAGATTTGCGATTGCTCTAGGGTAGCGCGAGCGTACCTTTTGCTTTGTAGAATCTAAATTTTGTCTAAAGACAAAGAATGGCCTTACGTTGACAAGCATCGCTTGATTGAGGATATTATCTTGTATTATGTCTACTTGGTGTATGTAGTAGTCGTAAAAACCCCTCCACCAACCCGCACTGAGCTAGCGTAGTGGAGTATGGCTCAATCTTACTCGGATCCTGGTAAAGGCCTGTGCCCCTCGGTGGGGACATGAATGGGCTACATTTACTCTGCTATGTCTAGGCCCTGGAATGAACTGTTTAAGAAATAATCGGCCAAGTGCGAGTCGGAATCGCACAACAAGGGTACCGTACCATCGTACAACACAACTTAAGCACTCAAAACAATAAATAAAAAAAAACACGTCTCTTGTATGGGGTCCCCTTTAATTTGTAATATCTCTCGTATTTCAGTATTTTTTGTTGTTGTGGCAACAGATGTACACATTCTGTGAAAATTCCAACTTTCTAACTATTACGGTTCGTGCTGCGACCCGCTGACGGACGGACGGACGGACAGACGGACAGCGAAGCCTTAGTAATAGGGTCCCGTTTGGCACCCTTCGGTTGCGGTACACTAAAAAGTAAAATCCACAAAGAAGTTACTGGAGGCTCAAATGTACGTTCAATAGCTCTTTTGGTTCTAGTGTGATGCTAGTATTTGTTTGTTTCTTCGCTATAATTTTTCCCCAGTCCCTGTACCGCCGTTTTCAAAAACCTATCTACCCTCAATAAGTACATAGATAGGGTCTTTGACATAAGTAGCGCAACTGTTTCTAGTAATGTGAAAATCTAGGATAGATATGCTAAACAAATGGACGTTATACTCGTCCGACGATATTTTGGCGTGTGAGTGACGTTTACAGGGGGCGTCACTTCTACGCAACCTCATGCCACGTCACGGCACGCCAAAATATCATTGGACTGTTATACCTGTGGTTAAACATCCGTATGCGTAGTCGTTAGTGCGAGTCGGACTCGCGCACGGGTTCCGTACTATCTATAAAAAATACTATCTATAAAAAACCGCAAAAAAAACACGTTTGTTGTATGGGAGCCCCCCTTAATATTAAATATCTTTTCATTTTTAGTATTTATTGTTATAGCGGCAACAGAAATACATCATCTGTGAAAATTTCAACTGTCTAGCTACCACGGTTCATGAGATAGAGCCTGGTGACAGACAGGCAGACGGACGGACGGACAGCGAAGTCTCAGTAATAGGGTCCCGTTTGGCACATAGGAAACGTGTACAAAGGCAAGCTTATCTCTAATAAGAGATCTCTTCTAGCAAACCAAAAAATAAATAAATAATAAATCGGCTGGAGGAAACGACCAAGCAAGCATACGAGTGTAACCTTTCGCACCACGCGCGCGCGGTAGCGATTGTCCCCCGTCCATCTCCGGTGTATTGTTCCAGCCGCAAGATTAGTTCCCACAGGCCCCGTTGGCATGCCAACAGATCCTTTAGCTAAGATACCTACCTGTCAAGCTAATGGATTGGCGTGGGCGGGCAACAGGACAATATTTGAACATTGGTTGTATCACCGAGATTGTTGCTTCCTAAGAAGGAGCGTGAGTGGTCTAAGTAATAAATGCGACTTTCGCGGAAATTGTTTTACCGTGGAAATTTTTACCCTCCAATAATAATGTCCCCATTAAGGGCGGGCCCTAGGCAATCAGAACTTAGAATTTCATCCTTAACTTATTTTTAGAGGAAATAAAAAAAAAAAATGTAACCATTTTTTTTTTGCCAAGCTAAGCAAGTCTGACTGGGGAACAAACTGTGCCATTTTTATAATGATTAGATAAATAACAAGAACACAAATTCAGATGCGGTGCGAAATTGGCGATTCCGGCGATCGTTCCATACCTACTCCGACGATCGTTCCGTATTCCGACCATATCCGGGAGTTCAAAAAAAATAATAACTTTTTTATTTTAAAATTTTTAGAAAAAATAAATAAAAATAGTGTATAAATTTTATGTATTCTATAAAATAAAAATGTAAAAATCGCAAAAAAAAGTGTTTATTTTTGAAGTAAAACTTCTTGGGGCACGGGGGTAAAATTTATTTAACCTCTCAACTGTGGGTTATTCATATATTTGCTTTTCAATTGATACTAGCCGGGTGCTATCACGAGTGGCTAAGAAATGTAACGGAAATTGGAATCGGTGACGTCAGGGTCGGCTGAAGACTTTTAAAACCGCAACTATTTTCAATACGGTTTTTAACTAATCAGATAAGATAATAATACATTCGTACAATAAAGAATGTTAATTAGTGAGAGAAAAACCTGATGAAACGTTAACAAATAAAAATTATTTTAAGCATTCTTCCACGAGTTCTTGATTTCCGGTATGGCCAAGATGGCGCCGCCGCCGCCGCCGCCGCTGGCTGGGATAAACAAAACCAGTGACGTGACCAAAAACTACTTCGTTCAACCTCTTTGTTGGAACCGGAACTTATGTTTGACAGCTGTGCGATGCGATCCATACAGTTTGTAAGAAAAGAGTTTCATCAATGTCACACGGGTCGATATGGATTTCTAAAACAAGCAAAGCAATGCATACATTTGAGCGAGACGGCTTAAAGACGTGACGTCAGATGGTATATAATCTGAGCGAGATGCAAATAGTAGTGACCTCAGAACAATAACTAAAGGTAGTGACACTATTGAATGAGTTAAGTATATCACCACGAGCACGACAAATTGTAGATAAGGAATGGTGGGAAATAAATGACATGACGTATTAAAAGTAAGTACAAGTATAAAATAATTTCAAATAATCGGACGTCTGAAACTTAAAAGTAACTTGAAGCAGAGATTGGATCTCAAAATTGGAAATTTAAATCTCTTTTAGTATAGGTAGGTATAGGTGTATAGTATAGGTACCACTTAATGATCTAGCTACAGAAGTTTTACTTCTAACACGTGTACGGTGCTACACGCGTATCTTTTTTTTTATTTTTTTCTCCAAAAGTATTTAACTTTTAAATATATTTTTTTAAATTATCCGAATAGAATTCAATACGCGTGTTTGACACCCTAAACTTTCCCGTAGTCCTAACATACAACTATAATTGACGATTATGTATTCAAATCTGATAAGTATATACGGAAATTCGACTAAGTGTTGTGAGTTTTTGGGATATGTATATGTTTATGGTTCTGCGGTCCAGCAGTGTCCTGCACTGCATCGTTCCGTACTCAGTCTTTCCGTTTTATTTACCTCGCTCGAATGATGTAATAGTTATTTATCCAACAAGTGAGGAAAGTTCGTTTTTCCTATGAGTTTTGATTTTGAGTCTTGAGCGAACGAAGGATTGAAAAATAGAATCACGAGCGCAGCGAGTGATTATAAAATTCAATCCTGAGTAAGCGAAAGACTCAACAAAACGAATAGCAAATGAACTTGCTCACATGTTGCATACAAAACTTTTCACCACTCCCAGCAAGAAAGTATTCAGTCACCATAGGTAAATAAATTAAATAGTCACAAAGCAAATCAAAATAATTCTTTATTATAAAATAAAATAATAAAATAAATAATCAGTGATCATGAATGACCTACAGTAATTTAATTCAATTTCTTATATGCTGGATTTTATTGGTGTTTATTTTATGATTTTGTTTTATTGGTAAGTTTCTGAAATTATCTTGTTAACAATTACAGTAAGGCCTGTAATAACCACTTTTACAGCCTTATCTTTACTATTAATCTTAACTTATAAGTATTTCTATTCTAAGTATAAAATTATTTATTTTTTAAAATATCTTTAAAACTTAACATAAAAATCAAGCAAGTTTAGTTTCTGAACGGGATCATTACTTTCCTCACTGTTCAAACAATGAGGAAAAACTAACTTTCCTCACTGTTTTCGTAGAGGAAAGATACTTCTTTCGTGCGGGAGTGGTGAAAAGTATTATCTTACCTCGGGGTGTAAGTAGCTATTTCACCCTCGAACTATAATCGCCCTCGCTCGCTTCGCTCGCTCTGGCGTCTAAATATCTTGGGCAGTCTCGATCCTTAGCGCACGGACTCCAAATTGGACCTTCGTCCGAAATAGCTCTCTTTCACCCCTTGTGTAACAAACTACTGTTTATTTGAGCAGCAATCTGTGCACCGGCTATTGATATCTCTATTACTTGTGTAAGCAGCAGTTACGTTAAGCACATGTACTGCAACATGACAATGTGCGCGCGCATAACTGCTTGGTACCATTTGTGCAAGATTGTTTGTGAAGCCACACAACATTACACATAAAAACACACTTTGCAAGCATACCCATGAAATCATACTTACATGAATTATACAGGAATTAAAAAAAATATGTCTCTATCCTAGAGTTAGGTAATTTATTGTTTGTTTGTCTGTCTGTTTGTTTGTTTGTTTGGGGTTTTTTATCGTAACTGAGTGATCGTGATAGTTTTAGGCTCGTTCTTAGTCAATTACAAGAGGTCTGTGCTCTCGGCGAGGATTTTATTAAACCAGAAATACAGAAACCACACTTTTAGAAAAATACAGTGTGACAAAATCTACCACTCTAGAGACTGAAATAACAAACCACTCTTAGCTCTGAGAGTTAGTATTTATCAAGGGCTTGAGATAGCTTTCAGAGCTAAGAGCGATTAACTATAATTCGCCTAAGAAACGTTGAAAGGAAATGCCGAGATGTAAGTTTAAAGACTACAGAAAAACTGTAGTGAGGAGTGAGCATGTAAAGTAGGTCAAACGTATGTAGATTTCCTTCGGAGTGGTTCACTACTGCGGTCCAGACTTGCATCCCGCTCGGTCGTGTCGTGCCATGCGTACACACTGCACTGCTAGGAATGCTCGTTTCATGTACTGTGTGAACATAGACTATATATCCAATTGACTGCACCTGCGGGGGAATGCGGCTCGCCAAACGTTTGTTGTATTCAACAAACGTTCGCATACGCAACCTATGTACGATGACGGGCCGCCAGACAGTTTCGCAGCGGCTGACCAATCACAGCTCGAATATAATCGAAATGTTGCATTGTCGTTCATTTCCAAAGCCATTAAAAGTGGCACTACAGTTTGTAGAAACTCCCACTTCACAGTACTCTAGTGATTATAAAAACGCCATAAATGCACGGCACGGCATACACGGCAAGGCTTCAGTTTTCGGTGGCAGTGGAAATTTATAGGTACTAACACAGATTTCACAGGTGAGCTGGCTGCGCCAAATGAGAGTCGTAAAAGTTAAAAGGTTGATTCACTTTACACAATGAACCAATTGCAATAAAAAGTTGCTCTGATGCCAAATAAATAACGTTACCTTTTATTCAACTAAATGTATTCCTTGGGTTTTTGTAATAATCGTACTTTACTCGTCGTAAGATTGCTGTGTTGCCAACTCACCTGCTACACATATTAATAATAAGTAAGTCTCGATAGAACAAAAAAAACGGTCAAGTGCGGGTCGGAATCGCACACAAAGGGTACCGTACTATCGTATAACAAAACTTAAGCACTCAAAACAATAAAACAAAAACAAACAAATAAATTTAAAAAAAAGATTATGCCCTCACGAGGATTTGAACTCACGACCAACGGATTAAGAGCCTACTTCATACCCGCTGAGCTACCTCAACGATGTACGTTGACGCGAAATATACCATCATATTCAAATGCGTGGGTGTATCAAAACAAGTCTCTTGTATGGGGACCCCCTTTAATTTGTAATATATCTCTTATTTCAGTTTTTGTTGTTGTTGTGGCAACAGATATACACATTCTGTGAAAATTTCAACTTTCTAGCTATTACGGTTCGCGCTCTAGGAACCGCTGACGGACAGACGGACGGACGGACGGACAGACGGACAGACGGACAGCGGAGCCTTAGTAACAGGGTCCCATTTGGCACCCTTCGGGTACGGTACCCTAATTAGCTCCATGCGTCTCGGCTTTCCCATTCATTACATTTGGAGGGAAGCCTATAAGTTAGACGTAAGTTGTGGTTTTATTTTTACATCTATCTTAATAATAAGGCTAGCTAAAGAATAATACAAATCACTCTTGAAAGGATTATTATTTATACGCAGATAAGCGCTCTACGAAACCCATAATAAATCTTTTTTGCTTACCCATATATTTTCAAATATTATTTACCTGAAGAAAACTCGAAATAAACTAAAATGGAGGATAATACTTCGGAATAAAGTCGAATGATAACCATGACAAATGAGCTTAGTTACATTATAATAACAATGCGCAGAAATCTAGAGTAACTGACAAAGAGATTAAAATTCACTTACGCCTTATTTATCTTCCTGACCTTACCTAACTTTGATCCAAAATCGTATTATCAAATTTTTCTTCCGAACAAAGATATCAGCTAAAACACCTGACACACAGGAGAAAATTGTTGATAGATTATGCTATTAGCTTCACATCTTTTTCCATACAGTACGTACACGTTTTCCATTCAATGCAAAAACATCCAACGTTTTTAGAACATGAGCTATCGCAGGAATAAATCATTTAGTCCGCTTGTAAACTGCTCGAAAATATGGATAAAAAGTATTGCAGCACTCTGGACCGATAGCATTTTAAGCTAAAATAAACGGACAAGTGTAAGCAGGACTCGCGCACCAAGCGATCCGATCCGATCACCTTAGAGCGTAACATGTGTAATAGGTTTCCACATAAAAACTAAAGTATGATGTCATCCATATAAAAATAAAATATTTTTGTAAAAAGGCAGAAATTTGCAGTTTTCAGATTTTTCCCTTTACATGTGTTGTAATTTTCACAGATGATGTATTTCTGTCGCTCTATAACAACAAATACTAAAAAACAGAAGACATTTAATATAAAGGGGAGCTCCCATACAACAAACGTGATTTTTTTGCTCATTTTTGCTCGATATTGATAATGGTAGCAGGTAGACGCTTAAAATGTTTACAATATATTGAGTTGATTATTTACTTAAAAAATAAGTAATTAAATTAAAATTAAATTAATATTTAGGGGGGGCTCCCATACAACATGTTTTTTTTTTTTTGCGGTTTTTTATAGATGGTACGGAACCCTTCGTGCGCGAGTCCGACTCGCACTTGGCCGGTTATTTCCTTATAGGGATCGGAACTCTAAAAACAACAAAAAAACAAAATGTCGGCTCCCGTGTTTCCCGCCTTTTCCCGCCACACGTACTCAGCGAATGGAGTGCATTGCATTTGTTGTCCGGACTTCCATTTTGCGAAGCGAAATTGTTATTTTGCGAAATGGAAAATTACACGGGTGCGGCGGGCGTGTCGATAATCGTTTATGTCTTACTGTTTATTTTATATCTGCGCGCAATAGAATCAACGATGTTTCATCCATGGTTCTTAATAAATTCAGATTATGAGAAGAAAAATATTAGGTTGGTGGTACCTACTTAACCTTACGAGAATGTAACTAATTTTCGTTTTGTAGGCTAGATTAGGACACAGTTTTGCGATTTTAATTAAGCTATATGTATTTAGACTATGTGCGCATTGATCGTATCCATAGCCATTTATGTTGTTAAAACATATTAGTCTAATAAGTCTGACCTAGATATTGAACAAACACAAGCACAAGTACACACATCGTGTCAGATATGTTACGGATATTAATTTAATTCTCGGAAGCACGTGGATTTGCCCGTGCCAATTTAACTCGGGAATACGAATTTTGCACATATACTCAACCTGAGTTATGTCAAAACTAATATACCTAGAAACTTTAATAACGTCCGCGGTCTTGGAAAGCCTTTCACGCTGGAGCTATCTCGAATCCCAGTGCTAATGAGATGAGAAAATGTTGGTCTTTTCGTTTTTTTTTTGGTTTTAACAAATTACGATATTGCATGGGATTTAATGCCCAATTTTACCAACAGTTAGGGGACACTTAGCTTCTTTTTCTTAGCCGTCTAGCGATTGTTTCGGAGGCTGGCCTATTAAATTTAGGGTTTGGTGAATAGGGCCATAACTCCAACATTTTACAGGAATTTTACGTTTTAGATGGACCCTGACGTAAGGATCCTAAAATCTAATTACACTGAAGGCAAAAAGATTAAAAAATATTTTTCGAGAGTGTAAGCGGAAATTCACAAGGTCAAAGGGTCATTAGCAGGTCGTTAGACATTGCAGACATTGTTATATTAGTCTGTAAAGTAATGTAGCTGATAGTCAGCCATGACCAATCATTGGCTCAATGTTGGGCATAGGTTTAATTTCTATAGTACTAATTCGCACGTTCTTGTGCATGCCAACCGCATGGAGCAAAACGCCTTGAACCTTGAGGACTTCATAACCTCTATATGGAGTTGTACTACCTCTCAACCAGGTTCTCATCCCGGCTGGGATGTAGACATATATTCCCAAACGATGACACAATGTGGACGTCGCTATTTCTGGTACCATCGACACAGGGCAGGCTTGCGTCCAAGGTGATCCAATAAATCTAGGAACAAGTCATAAGTTGAAGCATTATGTACAAAATGGCTTGACATTCTCAGAATTGTATTTTTTTCAGCAGATATATTTTATAAATTTTGTGCAAAACAAGACAGCATTTGATGGCACGTACATGACGTTACTCTGTGGTTATTTCATAGAACTCAGGAACAAATGTTCCGTTTTGACGTTCATTAAAAATTATCTATTTTGACTTGACAGGCGACAAGCCAATTCTAGTGTGGGATCAGAAGCAATGTGTCCTTAATCTGTGGCCTGGATAAAAAAAAAAATGTTTATTACAACCCTTAACGTACAGAGCAAAGAATATACATCACAGAGTTAATTTCAACTTGATGCGCAGTCGTTCATCATCGTTACACGATATTGCTGAGTCACTGGTTCGTTCGGCTCAATATTAGACTAGTGAGTTATAGATTTACAGTGTGTTAACACATAACATTGCGTCACGCCTTTCCCTATACGAGGTGACAGGGACACAATAATGCCCACTTTTAGCCAGATATTCAATACTTCTATTTGTGTGACAGGGGGCAAGCCCATCACCATAGCTTTGGAGATTAGGTTTTCTCACGAGACGTTTACTCAGTTTGCTTGTTCCCTTGACTCGAGTTTTACTAAGTCAGAACGAATTATCATCAACGAGTATTTACTTTTTGTTTAATCATCTATCTTCAGGGCTTCATTTTCGAGATTAGACATTTTACACCATGTAGTAGTATCACCTAGGGATTCACCGATCATATACAGGGTGTTGATTTGTAAAGTTATGCCGAGCTCAGAGGCTGTTATTTACACGACACTGAAGCTAAAAATATATAAAAAAATATATATTTTTTGTTCAGTATTTTTTTACTTATTTTTTTATCTAAAAAAAACATGTAAATGTGGTCCGAAAAGAGACGGCACGGGGTGGGGTGAGGCTCAGGGCACGAGGGGGAGTCTGTTAGCACTTGTGCGTGGTGGCTGGCCCCCCATCCACACTTTTAGGTAATTTCAGGAAAATTTTCAGATGGTAATTTATGAATGAAAATTATGCGAGGGATTTTTTTTTATCAGCGATACGTAAACTATCAACCCTGAGTCGGGCGTAACTTTACAAATCAACACCCTGTATATATGCAACTGAATACATACCGATTCACAAACATCTGCCGTCCAGCAGACACTGTACCTACATTTAGTTTAGTTTTGAACATTCCCATCTGCAAAGCGCATGCAATCTCCACTCAGATGACTCAAAAAGCTAAATTATTAAAGTGGATTCAAAGTAGGTTCGTATGAGAAAATCCTTCGACAAACAAAGAAGAGATGAAAATAAGCGCTATTTGATAGCAAAAATGTTGATTAGCACAGAATTAGTCACAGAAGAATGTCGAAATGTTTAGATTAAGTAATTTAAATCCGTTATTGGCTTTTGTTAAGTTTTAATTTAGCCGTATAAAAACAATGTAATTTAGCTGTGGATTTTTTAAGACAAATAAAATAAATAAATTGACAAGAGTCAAAAATGCGTAGGAATATTCTTAGACCTCGCGAAAGCATTTGATACTGTCTCTATCCCCATCCTGTTGCGGAAACTTGAACTTATGGGTGTAAGAGGCACAACTCTTCAAATGTTCCAAAGCTACTTAAGTGATCGACGGCAATGTACTAGGATCGATGAGGCAGCTAGTTCTGAAGCAACTGTATCCTTTGGTGTACCCCAAGGGTCAGTCCTTGGACCAACACTGTTTCTCGTCTATATAAATGACCTGTGCTTGCAAAAACTCACAAAGTGTAAGATTGTAACATTCGCTGATGATACAGTATTGCTTTTTAGTGGAAAGTCGTGAAAGAGGTTAAAGAAACAGCCGAAGCGGGTTTCAAATCTGTACTCGACTGGCTGAACAATAATATTTTAACACTGAACGTATCAAAAACCAAATACATTCCCTTCAGCATGAGAAATAATGGTCAACCTGACTTAAGCTTTATGCTGAAGGCCCATACGTGCCGAAATCCTAGCTCATGTTCATGCCCATACCTTTCTTCTACCTCAACTATTAAATATCTAGGAGTTCTAATTGACCAAAATTTAAATTGGAAGGCACAAGTACAGGTCTTAAGCGGTAGAGTGAGGAAACTTATTTGTGTTTTTAAAAAACTACGACACCTGAATGACGCCCCTCTTTTCAAATCAATATACTACTGTCTTTGTCAGTCAATAGTTTCTTACTCGATTAGGATCTGGGGTGGGACTAACAAAACAAATCTAATAAAACTAGAAAGAGCTCAAAGAGCTGTCATTAAGGTCATAAATTTTAAGGACTTCTTATATAGGACTGCCGACTTATATAAGGAATTCTCTGTGCTTACTGTCCGTCAATTGTATATAAAATCATTGCTCATTCACCAGCATTCCCTACCCGGTCGAAACACGACTAACAAGCGCAGGAAGGATCTGGTGTATGAAATACCTGGTTGTCGCACTACGTTTGCACATTCCTTTGGCTACTTTCGTGGACCTTATCTCTATAATAAATTAAGCGGTATTTTGACTACTCTCTACGACGCAACCACATACTGTTGCTCAAAAATGCTGGACAAGTATCTTTTAACTCTGGACTATGATCTTACGGAGAAGCTTTTGGAAACTTTAGTATGAATATATTTGTATATATTGGTATATATATATATATATATATATTTATTCATTACTTATATAATAACTATTATATTTAGATCTGAATCGGTGAAAGAAAGCGCTAAAGTATTTATTAATATTTAGGTACTTATTTAATATTTTTATTAAAGCAATGCATGTAACTTGTTATTTCCTAAATAATGTTCTTGTATTTATTTTTTATTTTTCTTTGTATTTTGTAACATGTATAATATCTTAAATTTTTTAATATATAAATATACCATATTATCGTACATAATTAAATAAGGTTTTATATATATTTTCATTATTTTTTTTTTTTGTTTTTGTTTTTGATAAGTTAGTAACTAGTACTCAATCTGAGTTTAATTTTTATTTATTTTTTTATTTTCTTTCTCACAACACACAGTTAACTCACAATAACTATGAATAGATCTAAACATTTATTTAATACATATTTATTTTCTTATACTTACAGTCTTTCTGTGAGAAGAACAATGCTCTGCCGTCATACAGTCTCGCACTAGTACGGAGAGCACTAATCTACTCACCAAAACAACTCACAAAGTACACAAGTACCTATTTGTTCTGCTATGTATGCTTTGTTTTTTTGTAAGAATGTTTATGAGCTACTGCAACCTACCCAAATGTTCCTATAAGTTATTGTTATCTTGTTCTTGTGTGTGAAATAAATTTCATTTCATTTCATTTCATTTCATAAATACTTAAATAAATAAATAAAGAGGTCTTGCTTGAATAATAAACAAAGTTCAAGAAGCTGTGCATTTATGCCCGATTCCACCAAACGGTTCTTTTTATTATCTGTCTAGCAACTGTTCTGAAGGCAGTCCTATTAAATTTAAGAGGTCCCCTAGTAGCCTAGATGACCCTTAAATTTAGGTAAAAGCCTAACAACCGGTAGGTGGCGCCTGAAAGGAAATAAAGTATCCCCTAAAGATAGGGATTGTTGGTGAAATGGGCCATTAAAGTACACTTTATAATGAATGAGAATATTTTTTTGACTGACAATATCGCATTTTGAAAAAGTTATTACAGGCAAGAGTCACGAGGACATGCTCAGCCCACATCGACTCTACACATGATTAACTAAAGAGCCATCCTCCATGGTCTTGGCCAGTCGCATCCAGCGAGAACCAGTGCACTTATAATAATTATCATACAGGGTGTAACAGAAAGGTGTAGTCATATTTTAGGGGGTTGTTAGGGACATCATTCTGAGCAACTTTTACTATAAAACCGATTTGATCGGAGCAACTTTAATTTTCACTTCTCTATACAAATGCGCTGACCGCCCAGACCAAAATGTATGGAACAATGAAAAATAAAGTTGCTCTGATCAAATCGGTTTCATAGTAAAAGTTGCTCAGAATGGTCTCCCTAACAACCCCCTAAAATATGACTACACCCTTCTGTTACACTCTGTATAGTAGGTATCTATAACTAGACATTTTCCTCATAAACTGCTTGAACCGTTTGGCAAGGATGACTAAGGAAAGTGACTGAGAAACTCTTTATGGGATCAATAAAGCGATAAGAAATCCGTTTTGTGCACCGTCATCATGTTTTCATCATTCGGATGGGATGTGTAATCTTTCATATTTCGCGTACCAAAGAACGATTATCCGATGATGTAGCTTGTTTGTCAGTATTGCTTCTAGTAACAAATAGAACATACACACACACGTATAAACTAGCGATTTGTTCCATATGGGGTGGCAATGGTACAGTTGTACCCGCGTTAGCCAGTGTGGTTCAAGCCTCTGCCTCCCAATCAAGAGGGTTAAGGTTAGAATCCTGGCTGATGAGAAAATAAACCCGTGTTTAAACACTGTTCCGCTCACGTTTGTCAAAATATGTAACATTTATTCTTGCGGGGTTAGCTCGTTCATCGCCTAGAGAGGGAACATTTTTGAGCAATTTTTTGTAGAAATTCTCTGCATTTTCTGTGTATATTAGTCATTGCTTTGTACACTAAAATATACAAAGTAAAGAAGAGTGGTTGCACAGTGGTGTCTGTTGCGGCCATGAATAAAGATACCAACCTTACTTAGCGGGCAGGTAGCACACAATGTTTTCCTCTAAGAGAAACTTTCCAGGAAAACTAGCACGCGCTGCCTTCAACAACAACAAAGAACAAGTTTTGTACCAAACAAAGCAAGTTAAACACAAGGCAAGTGGTAAGTAGTCTAAACAAAGTGACAACAATACCACAATTATTATTCTCATGGTGAATTCACACATCCGCCAATCCGATCACGCACCAGAATATCCTGGTTATCATATGTAAAGTCTATAATCAAAACTTCGATCATATATACCCAATGAAACCCAATATCTGCCTCTAATCACCGTTCTACTTAAAGTTACAAGTAAAGGCACAACTTCTGCTCAAATAGAGTGTCTCTTAAATGTCATACGGGACGCTGTCATTTTCCAAGTAACAGCAAATGTCTGTCAAACTGTAAGTCTAGGTTGTGCTGAGCATCCGTTAGTTTGATTTCTATCTCGCCCGCCCTTACCTTTTGAAATAGACTTTTGACCAATCTGAAGCAAATATGTGACATCAATTATTAACATTATTGTACATAGATCTACCCGGCTCAGAAATCAGGTACAGGTAGTCCCGTCAATAGGTTTTCTGGAAAAGAAATCTACTTTGTAAGTACATTACAATTTGGTATTTCTTGTTTTGTGGTTCTGTGTAAATGTTTAATTGTATGAACTTAATTATGATGTGAATATCGTCAGCACAGACATATCGTCGGACATGGCATGTTATTCCGATAGTTCCGTATCTAAACGAGCAGTGTGAATGTGTGAAGCCGCTATCGGACCGGGGTTAGTTAGGTACGTGCCGCGTGCCACTGGCTGACCGGTCGATATGCGTTCTGATGCACGCCCAATCGATGGTGGAATGCGATGTGCAACACCGATCAATCAACTATTACAATTATTAACCCAATTTCGGAACAATATGCTTTGCGTTGATTTCATTGTACTCGAGCATGAGATTGATTCACTCGATTAGTTTTGGAGCAGCTATTTTAGCTGCTATTTTCAGCGCTTAAAATGCTATATTCATGAAGCTTGAGAATTAAGTTAGGTGCACTGGACGTGGAACATCATTAATTTTTGGGGCGGGGTAAAATAAGACCATTTTGCGTATTCTGCGCTTTGGTATAAATGTTTGCAGTATTTCACTACAATGATGCTTTTTATGCGCATTCACATCAGCCATTCTGTATGTAAAAAATAAAACTAAGATTTATTTTGAAGTAAGGCAGATTTTTCTGTACAACTAACATCTAACATGAAGGTTTCGGTCAAAAGCACCAGAAATATCAAAAGGTTCCCAACTAGAAGATAAAATCCATTTAGTTTTTTGTGCCTTCAGTTATATATCTCAGTAGGTTAAATGCTATTATAGCCTTTACATGTGTATTCATGCTGCATCTCCGTTTGACGGCGTAGTTTATGTTAGCAAAATTAAACCATGCAGGAATATACAGTCATTTAGGCTTTTAATTGTTTTATTTTTAATTATGCTCTCCACTAAAACGTCTAGTATACTATACTATCCCAGGATTGGTTAATATGAAAATAATAAACGACGTAAATGAGGTATTTTAACAAATTAAGTTAGAACAATTTATCTTGCATCGTAAGGAAACCTTCCTTACTCCATATCTGAGGCGAATGGCTAGCCCCCTGTCACTTAAAAACGAGCATTGCATAACTGGCTGGAAGTGGCTACAAATGTGTCTCTGCCACCCATATTGGAAACGCTTGACGCAATTTTATGTTACATTCCGCATAACGCTGTCCACATTGAACTGAACCGTTGTTGATGCTAAGTGCTATTGATTTTTTTACTAAATTGAATCGAATTAAATTGAGTTAAAATATATTTTTTAGACAATAGAAATGCTAGACATTAAATGATGGCAGCATTTGAAGACCACTGCGTTTTTTCTTTTGACAATATATGGTTTGTCAATCAAAACAAGCATGCAGTGGTGCCTAAGTATGTCGCATTGTTGCCATTATTTTTTGTCCAGCATTTCTTGACAAAGTGTACGGCACGCCTTTTCCCCAGACGGGGTGGCAGAAATTATGCCCCTTTTTAGCCAGATATGAAATAATCCATTTTGCGTGGCAGTGGGGCTTTCTGGAAGAGGAGATTCTGCCTAATTGCCACCCTTGTTTACAATTAAGAACAGCTTGTTTTAGAAGTGTATAAATTATCAATGAAAGTTCTCGACTCATAAAGGTAGCTGTTAAAAAAATCCCGCTTCAATAAGTTCAAGGACAATCCCCAGAAATCGAGTATGGTTGAGAAATTCTAATGAGGGTCGTGGGCACCAAGGATTATCAGGCACTTTCTGCCGTACTCAGAGACATTTAATGAACCATTGAACCGATTCTGTCCCCCAGTAGCCTAGATGACCCCGAAACTTAGGTAAAAGCTAAACAATCGCTAGGCCCTTAAAAAAAAGAAATAACGTGTTCCCTAAAAGTAGGGATGGTTGGGAAAACTCGGCCATTGGAGGAATTGATCTTGAGATAAGTATGTGTAGTGATTTGGTAGGTACGACAATAAAAAATAAAACGGAATTAACTTGCTCACTACAGTCTATTCGTGATAAGAATGCAGTGAAATTTAAATTTAAATCTGTTGACACACACTCACAGGACACAACCTTCGCGTTCGAAAGTTTGCCTTCAACTGGTCACTGTGAACTTGGCTTGATAATTGGAAACTATTTGATTGGTTACGGGGCGTGGCTAGGCCGCCGGACAGTGATGACATTACTGCATTCTTATCACGAATAGACTTTATGATGGTTTTTAAACCACATCATATTATCAAAATCCGCCAAGACTTTTAAATTGCACAGACAGAACACAAAGAGATTTATTTGTAGTACCCATCCTATCATCTTACTGTTATTATTATATTTTATCGATATCAAAGTGAAATGGGCTGCGTCGATAATGATATATAGGATCAATTACTTCTAAAACAATCACTCATACTACTACCTAAATTGAATATCTGCCACGACCTTGATTAGATTTTGCCAAGGAGACCGCGGACTCAAAGTTATGTAGGTAAGGTACCATTATGTACTTATAGGATGTACGTACATACCAAATTCCATGCAGATACGACGAGAAAGGCCCGCTTATACAAGCTCTGGCGACATTTTTTATATATATTTTTGTCAGACCCAGTAAAAGCCTATCTCTATTGGTAGTACTCGCTTGACGTTGAGTATTGTGATTGTGACATTCTGTGTATGTCCATTACAGTAAAACGGATTCCCTTTTGTCTTTGCTGTAGAATGAAACGTTTTTCGATTATGTCTCTATTTTACGGAACTCTACACTTCTTCCCCTGGGGATCAGGATAACAAGATTTGGGACACAATGCACAGCTTAGATTTGCTTTCAATGCTGCTGGTTTGTTTTCTTTATTGAGAGTATTATAGTTGTTTTTCTATCGGTTTCAGCGAGTTTCGTGGTTTTATCTTGGATATACAAGTTTGTTTGGTACCTTTGGCTTTCAAATGATATAAGTTTGTTTAAATCAAAGTTATAAATATATTGCATCGACGATTGTGTCTTTTTCTTCTTTTTTTTCGTGGCGAACTATAGAATCTGGCTGGAGCAATCAATCAATAAACATTTCATTAATTTCGTTGTCTTGAGTGAATTTGGGTATTAATTAAGACATCCAATCCAACATCCACAATTATACTTTCAAAGAACCAACATTTACATTACAATTGATTCCACAGGTATAGTGATCAGCTAGACAGTTAATTAGTTAATCATCATCCTAAATTAAATAATAAAGTGATAGACTGCAACCGATGATTGTTAATGTTGAAAAAATATTTAGCAACGAAAAGGGCAATAAGCTTGTTAAGTTTGTGTTAAAGTTTACGAAAAAAATGCGAGTGATCGTGAAGTGATAGCAAATTAAAATACCAAACCTGATCAATTAAAAAGTAAAAATAGCAATTAAAAGTCAATTTGAATTTAAATTACGTAATTATAAATCGAACCGTTGCAACGAGATTACGAGATCTAAGAAAAGTTCCTTGAATGAAAGTGACGGTACAACCTAAAGTGACGCGAAGTGTGGCCTAAAGTGAAACTCGCATTGACCACCACCAGAGGGCGCCACAAGAAATCCAAGATGGCGTTTGCAGCAGCTCGGATGATACTGAAAGACAAACGGAGGAAGGCTTCCAAGGAGGATTTCAGAGATCCGCGGAATAGGAGCAAGGTAATGAAACCCTATCTGACAATAATTCCCGACATTTTCACAGCAATCCTCTGGTTTTATGACAGACAACAAATAAGAATGATAGACACGGTACAATGCACTGTGCAGATCAATTAGGGCTCGCGGATAAGATTGAATTTAATTGAGTATTATTACAACTACATCACCTTAAGCCGATATGTGTATCCCGCTTATCATGTGACGTTCCAATTTTAGGCCATAATTCTTAAACAAAACAATAAATAAGGCGTACCTATCTACTAAATGAAATCTATTCTGGTGACACATGAATAAATCAGAGGAAATTGCTCATTATCTCTGTTAATCCAGTTATTATTGCGGTAATGTATAGCGAAGGTATATAGGTGCTCAAATAGGTTAATGAAAAGTCTTAGCCACTAATTATAAACTGATATTGGATTTTCCCAGTCAGCGTGATATTACTTGATTGCTTTTTTCATGAAACTAAAAACTTATCTTTTAGAGATTTGTTTTAAGTGTATTTTTACCCAGATAACATCCATTATGCACAATAAATATGTCCGTTTCAGTAATATTTCTGTGTTTAATGTTTAAAATAAAAAATGTTGCAAATGGCTCAGAGAAATGGAGGATCCTTATTATTGACTTATAGGGCGGGTTGTAGGTTTGCCGTTACTATACTGCCTGGTCTAGGAACTCGTATTTATTACCAGTGCCCGAACTCTACTGTTCACAAGCATACGACAAGCCTGGCACAAACTTCAATACGAGATATTTGATATTCTACTAAAACCGGAATCCAATTCACAAGCACCAGCGTGAAACCAGCGAACTTCCTTCTACTGTCATATACATACATATACATTAAATACCTCGTATTGAAGTTTGTGCCAGGCTTGTCGTATACTTATGAACTTAGTAGAATTCGGGCCCAGTTCGGTCTCAGCCGTCGATCGGGCACCGTTCGTCCCGAGCAATCATTAAAAACTTCCGCCTCCCCGCTTCTAATGAGGAGCGCAGACCGACGCCATTACCGGAGCAAACTTCGGTCTTTAGTAATGTAGTCACAACTCTACTGGTCCCATAGACAAAGTCAATTTATTGGTCGTTTTACGCTCAATGTCAAAACAAACGACGAAAGAACATTTTCTTAGCGTCGTCGGTCGTATACTCTATCCATGCTTAGAAGCAACTTGACAGCTAACTTAAAACTTCATAAAATCCACTTTTTAAACACTAGGGATGTTACCAAAATAATCGAAAAGAATCGAAATTGTTTATTCAGTTGGACTAACACAAGAGTTGTCATCGTCATCACTGCTATCCGTACTTAGGGATATAATTAGTTCATTTTCTACTATATTGTCTATTCTAAAGTCTCTTTGCAAATCTTGTAAAATTAATTCTGATTCATAAATGTTTAAAGGGTGTACGATTCTGTTGATTAATCGATTTTTATGAGCAATATCCCCTCACTAACAGGCTAATGCTGAGTTTCACGAAACATTTTTTTTATTTAAGCAAATGCTTAGCAACTGAAACAAATGACGAGATCAATGATGAGATTCTCGCGATTAAATTAGTCAACAAAATAGTTTCGTGAAACTCAGGGTAAGATTGAAATCTGTCAAGTTGCCTGTTAAATTAGATACACTATAGCAAGTGATAAGTTAGCGTATCAATGTTTTCTATAGGGTGGCAGCAAATATAAACCTAAATTAAATACACAGTTCATGAAAATATTTCTGATTTTAAATTTTAATATTTTTAATGTGCCTGTGATGTTACCGTAATTTTCACTTAGTGCAGATTACTCTTTTAGATTAATCCGGTGATACAGGCCAGTGCTATAAGCTTAACGGGCCGTTAGTGACGCCATCAGATTAAATCAGATGAGGCCATTTTTCGTGTGAAAACGCAGACTTGCTCAAATGAAACCATGTTGCAAAGAAAACCGTATTTTCATCAAGATATTACTAAAATGTAAAACATTCGGTCAAAGAAAGACCAACCTTTTTCTCCAATATTCTTACTTTTATTTGCGTCTGAAGTACAGGAGGCTAATGGCCGATTTCATCAACAATCCGTATTTTAGGGGACACTTTATTCCTTTCAGGGGCCACCTACCGGTTGTTTCGCTTTGTTCAAGGGTCGTCTAGGCTACTAGGGACCCCCTAAATTTAAGAGGCAGGCCTCCCAAACAGTCGCTAGACAGCTAAAAAAATGAGCCAAGTGACCCCTAACCGTTGGTGAAATTGGGCATTATTCTGCTAGCACAATGACCGGTCAGCGACCACAACAAAGTCAAAGTCAAAGTTTTTTTTTTTTATTGACCATAAAATCATTCAGATTGCTTAGTCAACGTCAATATAATATTAATATTTTTGTATGCTACCGCCGACGAACCAGACGATGACGCAACTTTAGGTGGTTTAACTAGCGTTTGGAGCAGTGGGCCCCAGGTATGTAACGGAAGTGTTATATTTATGCGGGATTTGATCCGGGTCGTGAGTCTCGTAAGCACGGCAATGGCTATAGTGAGAGCGCAAAATTCCGGTTGGTTTGTAGCGCGTCTCGGCATCGTCGACAAGCCCAAACTGTATTTTTAAAGGGGGAGGTTTACAATTCGTCCGGATGTTTTTTTTTTATTTTGTTTTTTTTTTTTTTTTTTATGTATGTGCCCCGATTGCGCCTAGACGGATGGACCGATTTGGAAAATTATTTTTTTGTTTGAAAGGGTTTACCTTCCCATTAGTCCCATTGACACCAGGTCAGGATCTGATGATGGGATCCTGGAGAAATCGGGGGAACTCTTCAAATATTATAGTGATTTTTGTGTTTTTCATAATAACTCGTGCAAATGCACATAGTAAGCTTATTGTGATGCGGAACTGATGATGAAGACCACATAATATGGCCACCAGAACTGCTCAATACCAGGTACAAGTACAATGCGTGGCTGACGGGCAGGCAACGCATAGCCTAAACCGGTGGACCTAGAGCCATGAAACTTTGTACAGAGGTTCCTTAGTAGCGTGGGGTAGCACTGAGATGGGATTTGGCAAAATTACGTCCCCAAGGGGGGGGGGGGGGGGGATAAAGGGTTACAGTTTGTATTAAACTCAATCTAATCAAATAGATTTGTGGAAGTCGGTTTTTTCTAAAGTTTACTTTTTGTTTCAATCGCTTTTGCCATAGCTATTTCCATGTCATTCCTGTACGCGACTCCCGGACCAGAGTAATTTTGATTTCCGCAGGGAAAGCTTCCCCTAATGATGATGAGTTTATCTTAAACTACGACTGCAACTTCCAATAGCACCCTGTACATCGATGCAGCTCGGCGTCTGATCAATTTCCGGTCTCTGGAGGCTCCACTCCCGTCTCCCGAGGCTCCACTCCCGTCTCCCGAGGCTCCACTCCCGTCTCCCGAGGCTCCACTCCCGTCTCCCGAGGCTCCACGGTGTATGACACAAAACTACATTTATTTACACGGGTTTCCTAATCCACAACGATGACCCAGTTTTTCGCCATGTTACATACAAGAGGGAAGTAAATATTGGGAAACTGTCTGATATTTCAGTTGCTAGTGAGATAGAAAAGTATAAATCTTTTTGAATAGAGCAGCTGGGGATGATAAGATAGGGAATATTATCCGAGCAGTGGAAAATGAATGTTGGGTAGCTACTTGAGTAGGATCAGGGGGGTTACCACGACGTCTTATGCCGATTTGGTTTAGATTTCTAATCTGTCTAAATCGCTATGGCAAATATTTTCATTTCAATACTACTCAGCTATATTACACGGAATACCAAGACTTGTTTTGGACTGTGATTATAATTTTGCATCATCAGCATACAAGCTGAATCTTCGATAAGGTTGTGGTATCCCCCGGTAAGGTTCCAGAGCAATGGTTGTAATTGCTAGTATCTTTAAATAATTTGTGCGAGAAGAAGACTGGTCTTTGGAGAAGTTGGTAATTACAGTACCAGCTGCGTTTTATTCCTAGCATCCCAGGGTTACACAGTAACTATTTCTAACATGTATCAAGAGCAGCATCAACAAATATTTTCCGTCGGAAAGCACTAATTTTATTTTTTATTGTACTTCGAGATGTTATCTTGTTTGTACTTCGAGAGGGGAGGGGGTTCCTCATTTTTCAGGATCGCATATTTTGTGATAGGACTGTGTCGAAATGCTCCTACCCCAATACCTATGAATATATTTATGGAGATATACTTTGCACACTGACGTTAGTCTACTGTCAAACTATACAATGTACAACATGACAATGTTATTTGTTGTAAGTAGGTATGTCGATGTTGCTCGATGTCTTGCCAAATGCTTTAACTGTCACACAATTTTAAGTACTTTTTGCAAATTGAACTAAATGTCTTACAGGCTTGATTTACGAAAGCTTGCCAAGGTTTGCCAAACTCCGGAAATCATAGCTTGTTAACGATTGTGTTGGCTTTCGTGAGTTTGCTGTGCCTTTCTTCGTAAAATTTACGTTAGGCTTTGTGCCCATTACGGCACACAGTGAGCGTCAACTATTTCGCTTCTATATTTTGACAACTCGCTTGTGAGCGGCGGCGGGGCGTGTCAAAACATGGGAACTTGACAGTCGGCAGAACAAACAAAGCCAAAAGCCGGGGCTTGTGAAAAACTTGGCAAGCATGTAGATCATGCATTACACAAAGACGTTTAACTGCAAGAAAACTTTTTAATGTGCTACTTAAAAATGTGCAATCTCTGTTTCGCTTTTTTATACAGACGTGTGAAGAAAAAACCAGCCTGTCCCTGCTTTCAGATTTTCTACGATGGTACCTACAATATGCTTGCTAATCTTCTGCAGTGTTTTTGGATCGCCTAGAGGCACTAAGAATGCGGAGCGATAAAAAGTTGCCTTATAATCGCTTCAAGCGTTTACAAGCGATCCAAAAACACAGCCTACTTACTATGTTACTGTATGTTTTTCTTGAGGTTCTATTTGGCGATAATCGTGCTAACGACCTTAAGGGTAACCACAAATACTAAACTATATTATATGAGCGAGTAAGTATACGGTTTTAACTACCTAAGCTTACTTACTCGATAAGTGTTGATCCCATAGTACAGTCAGATTCTGAATCAACTGGGCTGGCCTTACTACCTGGAATGTAAGTTAATTTATATGGGAGTTCAAAGTTAAATCGACTTTAGCGGAACTTACGTTTGAGCTAGTGGCAGTTTGGCCCAGTTAATTTAATTTCTCATTGTACTATTGTCAGATTTGCCAAGGTCAAGATCCATATTGCCAAATGAACCTCGATTCTATGCATTCTACTTACTGTTCTGTGTTACCCGACCAACAAGATTTTGCTGCACGCATTGATTGATTTCCTCTTCTAACCTTGACACTTCGCAATTTATAGCAACTGATGCAAACTATTCAGCTAATACGCAACATTCAAGACCTCCTCGTTATAAAATATTTACTCGAATGCTCAACCGAATTTAACGGGCTCTTAACTATCTGCTACAGTTATTCAAGTTGAGTTTGTATTGATAACATTGAATCTGGAACAATCAGGTATAGAAGAGAAATTATGAGTTGATGAAATCTGTGTCTCACATATTATAATTTGTCAGTAAAATAAACAACTGTTTTAATTCAAATGTAGTCACAGTTAAATTTAATCTGCGTCTAAGGATTCTTGACTTACGATAACTTTGTTGCAAAATATGATTCAGTAGTAGCTATAAATGTATCACTCAATGTTACACGTGCTAAAATTTTAAGGTTAAATTCTTGAGCTTCGTTTGTGTCTGGAGCCTCGTTTGCATTTACAAGGAGCATTCACGCTGGAAGTCTTATTGGTCGAGTACGTTTGCTGTATGTGTGAGTGTTATGGAACGCGTGTTTTTTTCTTTCAGGCCCGGAGTGCCAGCACAAGTAGCTTTAGGAGTGTGAGTCAGGTATGAAGATCGTTTAGAGTCATGCCGGTTCACATTTCATTATGCTTACGTTTTTTGTTGGCAAGGCGTTTTTAATTACCAACAGTATATTTCCATTCGACACTTTGAAGAAAGATAAAGAAATTATGCATCAATATCCTTTTCCTTAAATTGCTTAGAAAGGGAAAACTTGACTGAGCCACGGATCTCTTAAGCGACGGATAACCAGTCAGTATTTTTTACACTTTTTGGTGTGAAATGTCAAAAGCCCGAGATAAACAGACAGATAAACGCTATCTGAGGAATGAGAGAACGGCACGGAGACTCTGCCTTTTACTTAAGAGTGTCGTGTGGTGAGTGTGTATTTCCTGTTGTGAGATTAAAAACAGCCAATGATGTTTTTAGTGTGTTTTGGTTTTTATTTCCACACTTCACTATCTCTTATTTCCATAACTTCCACTGTATACCTACTTACTAACTTAACAGTTCCACTATAGACAGTTTAATAGGAATCGCATTGCCTAACATTAAATCTACTGAAAAATGCAATTAAGTTTCATAAGTGGCTTTCTTTCTGGACAAACCTAGGTATTAATTTCACTGTCCAGTTAAAAATGATTGCTACGTAATGTATAATTCGGAACTAACTAATTGTTGTTGTTTTCTTGTTTTTAATAAAAAAATAATCTAATGCAAGTCGACTGGAGATGTAAATCAACGTGGAGTTCTTGAATCTGAAAATATGCAAGACCAATATCTGAAAATATATATGGAAAACTGATGTAACATACAATTTCAGCCATCTATGAAGCTATGTTCTCATTACGGATAGTCAGTGCCCTAACAAGAACAACCATTCAGTCCGATGGTTGATATTTCGTGAAAGGTTAAAAATATTAGAATTATTAGCAAAGAGTACCTATTTCATAAACCATACAAGCATTTAACATACCCGTAGTTTGTTTTAGATGTAGAATCATCTATACTAGTCCACCAGTAGCAATGAAGACGACAGGTAAGTATGAAACGCTGTACTTGGGGATTAATATTAGGGGATATTGTAGGTAGGTTAGGGTGGTAATTATACATACAGGGTGGACCAAAAAGTGACTCCATTTTTTTTTTTAAATCGTCATAACTTTTTTAATAGTAAGAAATTTTGTATTATTTTTCCTCTAGCATAATGGTCTTGGATAATTATTTCATACCTTATAATCAATAACACAACGACTTTAGTTTGTATGAGCATTATAATATACAACGACTTTCGTTTGTATGAGCATTTTCTTCACGGGATTGGAACTCAGAACTTGTGGCTGGTGAGCTAGAACTTAGACGCAGAGGTCATCAAGTCAAAAAGTCTGAGACTCGAAAGGTTGTTAGAAGTTTTACATCAATTCTAAATTCTAGTGAAATAATTAGACCCCTAGGATTTTTCAGACTGAACAAATTATCTTTTGAAATAGGCACCGAAATGCTTTAATTTAAATTGATAAATTTCAATCCGCTGAGGGCTTACAAGCACAAATAAAATTTGATCCATCTTACAAAATATTTTGAAACTAAATTCTCGTGAATTTTACTGAAATATCTTGATATTTTATGCGAGTGTAATTTCAGTACCAATCATTTTTTCGTGACCATTCGGCTATTGACTTGGAATATTGTACATTTTACAAGCGATATTTGTGATAAAGTTATTACTTTTTATCGAACCCAGATGTATTATTTTCATTCAGAAGCTTTCAAATGAATCCTGTTCTAAATTATGCACTTCCCGAAACGCAGACAAAGTTTAATATTCATTAATTTACTATACATTCTGTCCATTGACATACATCCATTTAAGTTTTATAAAATATTTAGCCCATTATGTCCCCACCGACCCACCGAGGCGCACACGGGCCTTTACTCGGATCCGAGTGAGATTGAGCCAGTGCGGTTGAACCTGACTGTCACACAGAAGTTATCAAGCTGCCATCTATTTGAGCCTCTGACACAGCTTGCTACTCTTCTTCTCAGTCGTATCACTCTTGGCAGAGTGGTCGTGGTCGTCATTTCGGTCGGCTGACCCGCCTCACAATTCGTCGCCATTCTTCCCTGAGGGCTGCTTTTTTGGTGCATTGGTACAGGGGGTCATCCAGTGCTGCCTTGATTTGGTCCGTCCATCTCATTGGTGATCTACCACGCATTCGGGTGCCCTCTACTCTGCCCTGTACCACCAGTCGCTCGATGGACATACGGCCGCGTCGAGATACGTGTCCAAAGAAGGTGAGGATACGAGCTTGGACTATACATGACAGGCGCTGCTTAATGCCTAGTTCTTGGAGAATGGAGTCATTGGTACGGAACTCTGTCCAAGATATCCCAAGCTACTACCACCGAGTAAAGATAGTACCCCGGTCCTACAGTATAGCGTGTCATTCGAAACACGGAAGCGCTCGAAGCAAAATGCCACATAGAAACGGACACCCATCCAATAGCCGTCTCGGCCGGATGTTGCTTAACCCGCACGATCTTTTCCGATGTGCGAATACCGTTCGGCCACGGACGCTTCCCGGGTACCTTATGCCCAATTTCACCAACAGTTAGGGGACACTTAGCTCTTTTTCTTAGCCGTCTAGCGATTGTTTCGGAGGACGGCCTCTTAAATTTAGGGGGTCCCTTAGTAGCCTAGGTGACCCTTAAACTTAGTTCAGAGAGAAACAACCCCTAGGTGGCCCCTATAAGGAAATAAACTGTCCCCTAATAGATAATGTTACTTTATTTTACTTTATACTTTATTGCACAGAAAAACAAATTACAGACACTTAAAATTGGAAAAAAACATGTACAAAGGCGAGCTTACTAAAGGGATTTTTGGTGAAATCGGCCATTAGAGTTTGAAAATCTACACCTACTTATGAGAAGTAATAAAACATTCCTGAGCTTGCGGCAATCTCCGCTTTGAACATATTACACCCAATATATTACCGGCGCACCTCGGGCCAATGAGGACAACTTTTTTTATGTAAATGGGTCCTCTGACCCAGAAACCCAGTTCTAGCAAACTCCATGGCAGGTCAAAGACTAAATCTCTTTGCTGAATAGCTGATTTAAGAAACAAACTTTTTTATATTAAGAGTATTCACTGATTGTAAATCCTTAACCTGTGACAGTTGAAGCTGTCAGATTAAATGCTGTTGTCATCCTGAGGCAACGTTTTTAATGTATTACCAAGCCATAGAGTTAAAAATTTGGTGGGAATATATTTCCCCTTGCCATATTAAGGGTAAAATAATGTTAGTTAATGACAATCCTATTAAATTATTAATTAATTAATTACATTTGTTAAGCGACAACTTGGTTTCAAAATCGATTCGTGCAACACAGGGTCAAAATTAAATGTCTAAACTAAATCGATGAATCTATATATATAATAATAACCGGCCAAGTGCGAGTCGGACTCGCGCACGAAGGGTTCCGTGCCATTATCTATAAAAAACCGCAAAAAAATGTATGGGAGCCCCCCCCTAAATATTAATTTAATTATTTATTTATTTTTTAAGTAAATAATATACTCGATATATTGTGAACATTTTAAGCGTCTACCTGCTACCATTATCAATATCGAGCAAAAATCTAAAAAATCACGTTTGCTGTATGGGAGCCCCCCTTAATATTAAATTTCTTTTAATTTTTAGTATTTGTTGTTATAGCGGCAACAGAAATACATCATCTGAGAAAATTTCAACTGTCTAGCTACCACGGTTCATGAGATACAGCCTGGTGACAGACGGACGGACGGACGGACGGACGGACGGACGGACGGACAGACGGACAGCGAAGTCTCAGTAATAGGGTCCCGTTTGGCACCCTTCGGGTACGGAACCCTAAAAATGAATTGCTGTTCGTTAGTCTCACTAAAACTCGAGAACGGCTGAACGGATTTATCTTATCTTAGTCTTGAAATGTTCGTGGAGGTCTAGGGAAGGTTTAAAAGGCGAGAAAAAATCGAATAATTTCCGGGAAAACCCTAAAAACAGCCCTTTTCTATTTCCCATACAAACGTTTTCTAGAGTCAATCGTTTTCTAGAGTCAATTTGAACTTTATTGCTATTCAATAATGTTCATATTAAATTGAGGCAGTACGAAGTCTGCCGGGTCAGCTAGTTTGAAATAAATGTTTGACCCACCTGTCGTCTACTCCCCACTCCTTGGTTTTGTATTGGAAGTAAATACAAAACCAAGGAGTGGGGCGCGTCATTTCAGCTTAGACGAGCTCTACCTACTCGACCGTCGTAGCAATGTTTACAAGTATATTTTAAATCCAAATTTTCCAATCAAATAACCTAGTCTGCTTGTTAAAATGAAAATTTCTACGGTGTTCGTAGCGTTCAACTAGGTAAAATTTGCATTTTAATTGCTAAAGTTGGAGTTCCACGTCAATTTGATGAGGTGTCAAGCCCTACTGTGGTTTCCTGAAAGTTAATAACGGCTTTGCATTCATTAAATTAAATAGCACTGGGTATTTGTAATATAACATAGAGTCACGCTTTTTCCTATACGCAGTGGCAGAGACACAGTTGTACCTACGTTTAGTCATTTATTTAATACTCCATTTTTCGTGACAGGGGGCTGGCCCATCCCCGCAGCTATGGTGAAGGTATCCTCACGATGGGTACCCGACCCTACTACAGCCATAATTTTCAAGCTATTCCTTCAATTAATTAGTTGGTAAGTTAGTTGAACGCCTTGAGAATAACTACAAACTAATTAACTAAAGCGATTAAATAATTCCAAAGCATTTCACTTTTTGAAAGCGAATTCCCTCAATTTATTAAGCCCAAAGAAGTCGGTGGTAGACCAAAATACATTAATACCTGAACCTAGTTTAACTAGTTCTTATTATGAAGATCTAAGGTTGAAGTTCAAACGTGAGGAGACTGAAATGATGTTGGTTACGGGGCTGCCTATTAGGGAAAACTTTTGTTTTTTCGCTTTCATGAAAAGTGACTTCATATTTCTGCGCGTAGATTTTTATTTTCATAAAAGCTTGGCTAGGTTCTAATGTTTGTGAGCAAGCTTAGGTTTAATGGCATGAGCAGAAATGTCAAAGATTTTCCCTACACTCACTCATAAGAAGCTGAAACTCAAAAAACAAATTTTATGAGAATAATAAAACTGCACAATTAACTTAACAAAAGTGATTTAATGACGGTATAACAACGACAAGATGATTTTTACTCGATACACCTACGTAAAGAGTTTGTTTGTCGGTGCTCTTCTGATTCCTTGGCACCTAATCGCCAGTCATCATTGCCATGAATTCTGAAAAAAAAAATATAAGAAAAAACATATAGTTACATATCGTGTGCTTTACACAGCATAGAAAATACGTCCCACAGGGAATATAGGGAGATGTGGTATAATAACCGAGTGAAAAAAAAAACCGGCCAAGTGCGAGTCGGACTCGCGCACGAAGGGTTCCGTGCCATTATCTATAAAAAACCGCAAAAAAAATTATGGGAGCCCCCCCTAAATATTAATTTAATTTTAATTTAATTATTTATTTTTTAAGTAAATAATATACCTACTCAATATATTGTGAACATTTTAAGCGTCTACCTGCTACCATTATCAATATCGAGCAAAAATGAGCAAAAAAATCACGTTTGTTGTATGGGAGCCCCCCTTAATATTAAATTTCTTTTGATTTTTAGTATTTGTTGTTATAGCGGCAACAGAAATACATTATCTGTGAAAATTTCAACTGTCTAGCTACCACGGTTCATGAGATACAGCCTGGTGACAGACGGACGGACGGACGGACAGACGGACAGCGAAGTCTCAGTAATAGGGTCCCGTTTGGCACCCTTCGGGTACGGAACCCTAAAAACCAGAAGTGAAAACCAATTTAATTAACACAAACTAACACATGTATGTATAGTGGATGATGTCATGCAAAATTATTGTTAACAATTGACAAAGTAAAGGTTAACAAAAACTAAAAATAAAGGAATCATCATTGGATTTTTCTATGGTTCTGGATTCGAATACAAAGATTCAGGGGCATTTTAGGTAGGGATCTATCTATATTTATAACAGTATTGTTCGGAAAATCAGTTCCTTTGATTTATCTACATCTCCCAATAGCTTCCAAGGTCGTCAGACTTATTTTCTGTGAAATACTGATCACTAAATAACTGGCTTAGTTCATTAAATATTCCCCTGTAGCCTATTCATTCGAAATTATGAGCATATCACAGCTCTATTTATTGTTATTTTTCTTACCTCCGCGATAGAGAGCTCAACGACAAAACCAGTTGAAATATTGAGTAGATAGCAGATGAAAATACGAATATCACATTAAATAATGCAGTGATTGGTTTGACTCATTAGGGAATTCTACCGGTATCAGATTTTCCTGACTGCGCCAATAATTAACTTTATTACTTATGTAATTTAACAGAACAGCGAGGCTCAATTTCAATGTATATGATTTAAAAAGTCCTCGATCTAGGCTAGGCTTCTTGACAGGTTCTTGACATCTGATAACTTTCTGAGCGCTATAAGTTTGACCTTATTTATATACCAGCAGTTTATTACAAGTACAACAAATATTTTGGTGGGAATTTGACCTTTCTAACAATCTTAGTAGAAACTTGAAGAGGTTTAAAAATCCGCTAACTGCTAAATCATCATTATTATTATTATTTGAACCATTCAAAATATATTTTTAAAAAAACATAAAGGTATTATAAAAATTATTATTATTATTTTTTTTTATCATTACAATAAATTAAAACTTTGAAAATAGTCATTTCCATGAGTACGAATTATAGAAACTAAAATTGATAAACCTAAAGCTCCTTCACAAACTGAAAAAACTAAAAAAGCGGATTTTTAAACCTCTTCTAGTTTCTACTAAGATTGTTAGAAAGGTCAAATTCCCACCAAAATATTTGTTGTACTTGTAGTAAACTGCTGGTATTTAAATAAGGTCAAACTTATAGCGCTCAGAAAGTTATCAGATGTCAAGAGCCTGTCAAGAAGCCTAGCCTAGATCGAGGACTTTTTAAATCATATACATTGAAATTGAGCCTCGCTGTTCTGTTAAATTACATAAGTAATAAAGTTAATTATTGGCGCAGTCAGGAAAATCTGATACCGGTAGAATTCCCTAATGAGTCAAACCAATCACTGCAATATTTAATGTGATATTCGTATTTTCAACTGCTATCATAAAAACAACGCTGCAACAAAAAAACGCTGCAACAAAAAAACGCTGCAACAAAGGCGTTCTCCGGCTTTTTCAGTGATTTAATCCAACGGGTTAGTTTTATTCATATAACCACAGATAATATAATATTATACTAATACAGATAGACCACCTAGAACAAAATATGACACCGGCGTAAACTGAGATGCTACGGAAGCTTCTTTAGTTACTGTTCGAGGCCATTATCGCTTGGTGCAGCACCATCGAAAAATTGCAAATACCACGAGATGGCGCTAAGATTTAAAGGATTTATTCTAAGATTAGCGCCACCTAGAAGTATGTTAACTGAAACCATGGCGTTTAAAGTACAAATCTGACTCCTCATGCCATCTCTTTTTTACGAAGGGTTACTAATTCAAATTTTTATGGGATGAGCACCCTGTGATATAACCCGCTATTTCTGGTCAATTCTCACCATCAAAGTCCACAGTCCCGGAGTCGTCAGTATCGATCTCAGCCACCATTTCGTTCAGCTGGTCAGGAGTGAGCTGGTCATCCAGGGCAGCCAGGATCTCTCGCAGGCTAGACGTCGGGATGTAGCCGTGCCCTGGAATGGCATACAGATACAAAGTGACTATTTTATTTATTCACAAAATTACAATGACATTACAAATTCAATAACAATATATAAAGGTCAATTTATCGATACAATAGTATTTAGCCCAGCGCAAAAATACACAATAGTTACAAAAACAAACCGCCCCAAGAATCGAACCCTCTCGGCACACAATCCTCCTAAATCGTTCAAATAGCAACCCCGATGCTGATGCTGACAAAGTTGAAAGTTACAAAATGCCTTTAATAGATTTCGATGGTGTGCAAAATGCAGGTGCCAAACCAAACCTGATGCTGGCAACCTTCCCACATGGAAACGATACAGGGTCGTATTCTAGAACGAATCTCTAATCTGAGATCTACTCAAGAGTAGTCTTAAGAGTACGCGCTTATTCTTAATTGATGCTTGAGACTAGTATCAAAAATCATAATTCATCTGAGTGATCTCAGATGTGAGTAGAGATTTTACTAATTCTTGAACAAGATTCAAATAAAAAAAAACATTTTTGTACTACAGATGTCAAACTTTTGTTGAGATCCTCTCTTGACAGTGTTGTTGTGCTTGAGCGGTATCTCGACCACGCTTGAGAGTGATATTAGTACATAAAATAATTAAAAAAAAAAATGTGGCTAATAAACACTTCTTTATTTCTTTCTTTCTCTCTTTCTTTCTCTTTCTCTCTCTCTTTCTTTCTCTCTCTATTTCTTTCTCTCTCTCTTTCTTTCTCTCTCTCTTTCTTTCTCTCTCTCTCTTTCTTTCTCTCACTCTTTCTATCTCTCTCTCTTTCTCTCTCTCTCTCTTTCTTTCTCTCTTTCTCTCTCTATCTTTCTTTCTCTCTCTTTCTCTCTCTCTCTTTCTTTCTCTCTCTTTGTTTCTCTCTCCCTCTCTTTCTTTCTCTATCTCTCTCTTTCTCTCTTTCTTTCTCTCTCTTTCTTTTTTCTCTCTCTTTCTTTCTCTCTCTCTCTCATTCTCTCTCTCTTTCTTTCTCTCTTTCTTTCTCTCTCTTTCTTTCTCTCTCTTTCTTTCTCTCTCTTTCTCTCTCTCTCTTTCTTTCTCTCTCTCTTTATCTCTCTCTCTTTCTCTTTTTCTCTCTTTCTCTCCTTCTCTCTTTCTCTATCTCTCTCTCCCCCTCCCTCCCTCCCTCCCTCTCCCCCTCCCTTCCTCCCTCCCTCCCTCCCTCCCAATTGTAAATGAAAACAGGCATAAAGTAGTTTATTACTCTGTGAATGTCTCAAGACTCGATTCACAGCGATGCACTCTTGAGTAAGGTTTCAGAATAAAGGAGATGCTTGAGAGTGAAACTCAAATTTGAGTCGGATTTACGTAATTTCAGCTTGAGACTGATCTTGAGATTCGTTCTAGAATACGACCCTTAGTACTAAAACACGTACCTAACCGACTAGGTATTGATGGAATAGTACTAAATATGGGATGCACATGCACAACTGCTGCTCAAATAAAGTGTCGTTTAACTGTCATTTCGGGAGCAAAGATATTTGTTACCTGTAGACATTTACTGTATCAGAATCAAAAAGTGCTTATAATTTTTAATTTCGGAAGCGCCTGCCTCAATAACGATAGCAACAATGCCCAAAACCGCTGCGATTACGTGAATCATACTGAAAACAATGCATTCACAGCAATCGCGGACGCAATAACTGCTGGCTGGAATTGATTGGTTGGCTCGCGTTCAACTCTAAATGCGGACCTACTAGCTCGTCCAACTGCCACAAAAGACCCAGATCATTTGTTCTGCTTTTTCATAGGTTTTAAACTGTATCTCGGTGTGTGTGGATAGGCTAAACATAGCAGGCCGTGGCAATGGACTTTGCACGGACGCTTGTGTACGGGTTGCAAAAAGAAAGAAGACCCAAAGCTTTGAGATTTGTAGGAAATTCGGTAGGTAATGTTCAAGGCAATCAAATAAAAGGAAAATAACTCAAGTTAAATATATTAGCGCCAATCACCAAGCTGGGGCCCACGATATAGGTTAGACGTAGTGTGGATCCCAACAGTAATTTGATACTTGCAAACTGTTGTTTTGATACTAAAGTTTTTTTGTATTAGTTCAAGCATCATGAACAAAATGGCTTGAGGCACTGGTCCCGCTAAGAGCGAGGAAGCGATGGGCTTTCGACTATTTTCTCGCTCAAGAAACGAACAAAGGATAAAGATCCCGTGTGTGTAAAAGAGAGAGATATATTTATAGTTCATCGCTGGCTGTTCACACTGCCGCCGGCGAGGACTCTCTTCACTAGTTCATTGCAACGATAAAACTCGCTCAGCGGTACTCACTAAGCGATGGCCGCTTGGTGGTCAGAGCGATCATTCTACTGTTCAACGTGGATTTGAGAGCGGCTGAGCGAGTGGTGCGAGTAATCGCTTGTCGCACTCGGACACTCGCTTTATAGCCGAGCGACAAAACTATCAGAACTACACACACACTCGCTCCTCGCTCCTCGCCAAATAGTTTCTAGTTCTAGCTTTAATCGCTTCTCGCTCATCGTCGGCGGTGGGACCAGTGCGTTAATGATCAGAAATTAGACAAGCATAACACAACGCAATTCTTCGTCCATCTGGACAGGCATTCAATTAAATCATTGATCATCATCGTGATTTGAACTTGCATATGCCGCGTGAAAAGCAAGTCCTAAACCAATAAGACCACTGAGCTCCGAAAGATGGTTGCAAAAAGCTCTTTACCTTCTTTGTCGTAAAGCCTGAAGGCTTCTTTCAGCTCCTTCTGAAGCGCCTCATCATCTTCATCCAGGAAGTGCGTCGCCACGCGAACAAACGAGTCGAAGTTCAGCTTACCACTCCCTGGGAACATTAAAGTAAAACACTGAACACGGGGACATACTGCTATCTGAACCCATACTAGAGCCCGTTTTCAATAACCTATTTATAAATAGGTTATTGAAGTCCTTAATCTGCAGATAGACAGGTTATTGAAAATGAACATAAGATACAAAATGCCGTCTCAGTAACTTCTCTAACTCTCTCTAAAATTATTAGCTTATAATAGTATTTGTTTTTCAATTTTAATACATTGCTACAGTTATTTAACAAAATTTAAAAAATATTTTAATATTTTATTTTAAGTCTTCTACTTGTCATTATTTAATAAATTAAAGTATATCACACAGGGAATTGCTGGGTTCTTGTAATACAGATTTGTATAAATCTAGTACAAGGCCCCATTTATATTTTGTAATGGACAGAATTTTATTGAATAAATGATTTTGTATTTGTATTTGTATCTAACGAAAAATGGCCTGTCATTTCTCCTGATCTTAGTTGTTTTAATTTCAAATACGATGGGATATGTACAGACACGATCAAATAGAAGCATATAATCTACTCAAATAGGTCTATTCCTACACACATACTTAATAACAAAACACATCTACTTACGCAGCGAAAGTGTTCAAGTGTTGTCAACATCCCTAACAAAGAGGATGTGACATAATTTAGATACAGTCTTGCAAAGATCTTTTGGCGTGTGAGTGACGTTCACCAGGGGGCACTATTTCTTCCTGTCAAAAATGGTTAGTTCCACCTGTCACCACAGGCCAAAATATCGTTGGAAAACTTTGACTAGCTACCTTCATTCAATAATCTTATTTATTACCTACTGACGAAGGGTTAAAGATCGACAAATGTTTTTAATTGTCGAAATCTATAAACGGAAAACAAAACAATAGCGCTTTATATAAAGCTTCACAAAGCTAGTGTGAGTGCGGTTCTAATGAATGACAGGACTATTATTGCTAATGCCATGGGGCGTTAGTAACGCGCGTTAGCCGCGTCACCATTACCACTTGTTGTGGTTACACGATTGTGATGTCAGTCATGTGCACGGACTGTGTAAGTAATGGATAAAGGAAACTGTATTATCTAAATTCATGATAATTATTACAACGATATCTAGAAAGAAATATTAATAATCTTGCTGATGATTGAAAACAATGTTTGTTATATTCGTCTTCCACAGCGCAAATACAAAAACATTAATAATATTAAGTGCAAATAATAATTAATTAAGGCATTTAACCATAAGAATACTGAAATGTTTTATGTCAGACCAAATATAAACCAAGATACTCAAATACAGGTTTTAATTTTTTATTTCACGACACCCTTCATTCTCGCGTGACTGAAAACGAATCCAGTCAAAAGTTATTTAATCCAGATATTTACAAATATTATAATATTTATTACAAGATCTGGGAAATAGCCCAGAAGAGTGAAGAGGCGAAGAGGGGAAAACAGGTCTTTACCAGCCCTTAGCTATTTGAAAAGCTACATATGTAATTTTGTTTTCCGGTTTTGGGAAGATACCTAAAATAATAATAAAACTAATTTACACGCCAAAATGTGTACTGGAGTTTACTGGACGCTCTAAACTTTTTGACAACGAACGACGATCACAATCAGAACTTAGTCGACAACATAGAAAGCTACAGTGATTCCCAAACCGTAATAGGTACGTCACCCCCAGAGACAACCGCTGACGTCCTGTCGTCGTGTCATTTTATTCATCAAGCGACGGAAGTGCTGTTTGTATGGGGCTGTTCTGCAAATTAGTGAGGGGTGTGTGTGTCACATAGTGCCTTCAGGTCCATTATGACCAGTTATCTTATATTATATAGGTAGTAAGAAAATCAGTTAGCATTTTGTGCCAGTTTGACAAGATCCCTTTTCGAACATTTTCCAATTCGATTACATTCTTAATTGACCATGTCGCATAGCGATTAGCGCGAGAAAACATTAGGCAGTAGAGACACAGTTGAATAATAGAGGTAATTACTTTATTAGTATTATTAATAGTTTGCAGATTAGACTCAGCGAGTATCAGGTACAAAACGCTTAAATTGAGTTCAATTTGTCTCTACTATCAAATTAGGTTTTTAAATGCTCGAAACACGATTTATTTTACAAATGGGTCCTCAATTGTGGGTCGATTTCACGTCACTCGTATGACGCGTCATTCGTGTGAATTAATCTCATTCGTGTGACATAAAAATTCGTGAAATCGACCCTCGTAGAAGATTCGTAACGCTTGCAACGCTATTTGCAGATTACCCTTCGTGCGCGAGTCCGACTCGCACTTGGCCGGTTATTTCAATATTTTTTCCTATTATACCGCAGTAGTAGTAAATATGATTTTTCTATTAATTGAAATATGTGGGTAATCGTTGTTACTAGCGATTTCATGAATGAAATGTAATTCCCTGGAATAGCTTATTTTTTACGATTTTTTTTCCGTTTTGGCGCTTACGTTGATTCAGATTAGGCGCGAGCGCACAATTGCCATCCCACTTATTCCTGTTCCCGAGTTATATTTCTCACTTCCGCAATCTTCGTTGACCTTGGTTTGTTCGTACCGTAATTATTCGTACCTCGCCTTAAGCAGCGTGCGTAACACCGTTCGTGGGTCGATTTCACGGGTCGACATCACGATGACGCGTCATTTGTGTGAATTATTCTCATTAGTGTGACACAAAATTCGTGAAATCTACCCAAGTACTTTAGCTCAACTCTGGCACCAATACCACTGAGAATATTGCTTGACAGCTTTTAACTAATGACGTTTTTTCTCTCGGAGGATTATACCAAAACAAGCAAAAGAAAATCTTTGCAGCAACACAATTTGTGTTTTTCCCCAAATTACTGGCAACTCCGCCATATTTACGTGCTTCGTGACGACCCAAAAACACAAAATATAAAGTTAATTTTAAAACCGACCTCCTGTTTTTCTCGGAAAATTTCGCAAAGTAATTATAATGTGATTTTAACTTTATCTCGTGCTACTAGAGCTTGTAATAAGTTGTGATGAGAGTTTAAGAGGCGCTTGGACCGTTGTGTCTCGCCAATAGCCGCCATGGGAGTGTGTGAGCTAAACTGAGTAGGACACAATTCCGTTAACAAAAAGACTGCTAACAAAGTGGCAGTATTGTTTTATTGGTAACACGTATGAACATTTCAACTTTCTACCTTTTACAGTGCATGAGATACACCCCGGACGCTTTTAAATAGCATGGACCAAAATGGTCTAAATCAATTAGGGTACCGTTTGGCATCGGGTAAGGAACAAGATAATGCATAGCTTTTGACTCTCGCCGCCGCCGTCGACTTTGTCACTCAGCCACACCTCGGACACTCCATAGAACGCTCGTAAAATAATCACCTATTACTACTACATAACCAAATGATGTTTGTATACGTGCAAATGTGTGCGTAAACTTTGCTAGGGCTGGTGGCGCGGCAAATATACTTAATATCGCTGCATAGCCCTTCTGTTACACCCTGTAGAGTAATTTTTGTGGTGCAAAGTGCGAAGCAAGAAACAGAAAAAAACGTAAGTAGTTTTGAGACCTGAATGCACTTTGCGTTCTAAGTAAGTAATTCAGAGGATTAGAAACAATGTGCAATTCTAACGCCCGCCCGGGTCTCTCAAGAGACGGATAAACAGTCAGATTACTTTTTTTGACACTTTTTGTACGTGTGAAATGTTAAAAGCCC
The DNA here is from genome assembly GCA_963457715.1 of Argyresthia albistria. Classification (NCBI taxonomy): domain Eukaryota; kingdom Metazoa; phylum Arthropoda; class Insecta; order Lepidoptera; family Argyresthiidae; genus Argyresthia; species Argyresthia albistria. Next base: position 2,117,342 of record OY735266.1, on the reverse strand, counting down.
CAGATAAATAGACAGGTAAACGCTATCTGAGGAATGAGAGAACGGAACGAATAAACTGACAGCTTCCATTTTCAAACTCTTTTAGGGCCGATCTTTCCTCACACCTCAGATAGACACTCGTTTATCTGTCTGTTTATCTGAGGAATTTGACATTTTACACGTTTTTAAAATGTCAAATAAAGTTATCTGATTGTTTATCTGGTTCTTGAAAGATCGAAAATAAAGGGGTAGTTTCAATAAGTACTTATTTTGACTCTGGCCTCTAGACTCAATCAAAATACCTTTTTTGATACAGGCCCAGTCAGGGCCAATATTCTTAATCCATTTAAATACTGTAAATTATCCACAACAGAACCAATTGCCACATTAAAAAAAATGGTCTATGACATCACAAAATATAAAAAAAATATTTTCAAAACAACAGTTTGCGAGATTACAAATTACTATTTGGGATCTAACCTGAAAAATAATCACAAATATGGATTATGCAGGATCATTACGTATTATACCTAAACAAAAGTTAGATATCATCAAAATAAAAATAAAAATCAAAAATGTTTACCGTGTTATTACAAAAAATATTGAACGCAGTTTAACCTCAACACAAACGTCAAATCCCTTACAATTTCGATTTTAAACAGGCGTTGAACGGAAGTTTATTCTTTTGTAATAACACCTTTTGTATTATTAACATTATGTAAGCTGAAGCCGTCTTTTAAGTATGAAAATACCTGTGCCAGACGACTTCGCTCTCTGACCCAAGTCTTATTATATCTTAAGTTAAACAATTAGAAATAGATTAAATAAGAACATATCATAGATATATAGGTAAAGTAAGATACCGAGGCTTACCTCAACTGAATATTGCTTTGGAACTTGGAAGAGACAGGCACCATTTCAAAGTAAAATGACCACTGGTGGTTCAATATAACATGGCGCCTATTTATGTTTGGCGTGCTTTTCCAATTAGTTATTTTTGCCAGATGGCGTTATAGAACTTATGGCAAAAAAATATGTACGAAACCTTCGCACAGTGGGAGAATATCAAGATCTAGCTGTATTTAATCCCTAAATGGAACTAATCCCAATCCTATTACAAATTATATTTTTTATTACCTTAATACCTACCACCATTCGTTGCATACTTAATTTATCTGCTGGTTACACTTGTCATCAAAGGAAAAATCTTAAAGAGGGTAGTTTGTCATCATCGCGTATTTACTTTTCGTCGAACGGTAAAATTGCCCCAACTTACGATCGATTCTTGGCGAATATTCGGAATTAGAGTGCGTTTTGTTTTGTTCATTGTTTTGATGAAGTCTTTAAGGTAAATTATGCAACATTTTTATTCAAATTCACTTGAATGATTTCGACTTATCGCCCTACTTAAGTCATTAGGTCTTTGTGCATTGGTTTTAAATAAGCTTCTGAGTTTATATGAGTAAAAGTTAGGGTATTTCGTGGAGTTCAGTTATGAAACTTTCAGGATTATTAAATTGAAGTATGAGCCACGCCCATACATTTTTTTTTGCAGAATGAGAATCTTGTATGAGTAACGCGTCCCTAAAAATAAACATAGCTTACTAGAGTCAAAATTATTGTACTTGCTGGCCTTGCCAACCACAAATCCAGCTCTACAGGAAAACAAAAGTTCAGATAGTGATGAATTCGATTAAATAATAAAAATAAAAATATATTATTTTCAAATGTTTTTTTTTTAATTCAAAATAGTAATGAAATATATAATTTATTATTTTTATAAATATTTAGCATGTTTTTAATTAATTGACCAACAAAAATAATTAAGTACAGCCAGAACTTCATATTCTCCCACTGTGCTTCGGTGCGAGATTCCTATTCGCACTTGGCCGGTTTTTAAGTCAGCGGCAGCGGGTATTGATAAACTTTTGATAGAGACATTAGATGAATCAAATGTCATCTTTCTTCAATTTAACTTCAGCTATATAGGATTTGATTTAACTTATTGCCTATTGCCTATAGAAATATTTTCAACACAAGTTTAAAACTTACCAATCCGAAGTTTTAAGTGATTTTGAGTACTCTTCGAATTGCAACGAATGTCTTTGGCACCCGTTCAACGAAAATCTGATTACTATTTGTCCAGAACCCATTGAAGACTCCAGTAAACCTACGTAATCGTTTATAGGTAGGTATTACCAAAGTGTATTTTGATTTGACAAGTTTGAATCTCTGATTAGATTCCCCGCCCTAAACCGAACTGAATATGGATATAATGACGTCATTCAACACAAACGGCCTCTCGGGTCGTTTGTTTAGTCATTTGGCTAAGGCAGGGATTTGAGTAAATGTCTCTATGAATGATGATGATACACTAAATTGATAGCTACGGGCAGGCGATGGGAGATAAGATTTGTAGACACAGTTGTGTTTCAAAGGAAAATGTATCTATGCGCTCTCCACTGGATAAGTGCTCCCTGGTTATACCAATGCTTTTTTAGGGATCCGTACCCGAAGGGTGCCAAACGGGACCCTATTACTGAGACTTCGCTGTCTGTCTGTCCGTCCGTCCGTGCGTCCGTCCGTCTGTCTGTCTGTCACCAGGCTGTATCTCATGAACCGTGGTAGCTAGACAGTTGAAATTTTCACAGATGATGTATTTCTGTTCCCGCTATAACAAAAAATACTAAAAATCAAAAGAAATTTAATATTTAGGGGGGCTCCCATACAACAAACGTGATTTTTTTTGCTCATTTTTGCTCGATATTGATAAAAATAAATAATTAAATTAAAATTAAAATAATATTTAGGGGGGGCTCCCATACAAAATGTTTTTTTTTTGCGGTTTTTATAAATAATGGTACGGAACCCTTCGTGCGCGAGTCCGACTCGCACTTGGCCGGTTATGTAAAACCCTGGTGTCTGGCCCTTTTACATACGTTTTTGGGTAATTTGCTAAACACTCGGTACTTCTTGGACCAGTACGCATAAGAGCACTACTTTTAAAGCTAAGTCAGCACAAATTACAATAATAAATCGCTCGAACTTGGCTCCACATCCAATTTAGATGTCGTTTTTAGCCTTCAAGTTATTCCAACGACTTGGCCATTTTCTACTATTTTGTTTGTTGGAAATTGGCTGTCGTGGTACACAATTTATTCATGTTTGGCAATTTTGTACGTACATTTGGTATTAGTCCCACTGCCTATTGCCATAACGTTGTAAGAAATTAGGATTACTTCACCGCGCCTCAAATGCTGATTCGGTAATTTTATTTCGTAGGTAGGTACCGTTTGAAAATAAATCACAGTGCAGATAAAAGAAAACGGTCAAGTGCGAGTCGGAATCGCACAACAAGGGTACCGTACCATTGTAAAATAAACTAAAAACAAAATTAAAAACACGTCTCTTGTATGGGGACCCCCTTTAATTTGTAATATCTCTCGTATTTCAGTATTTTTTATTGTTGCGGCAACAGATATACACATTCTGTGAAAATTTCAACTTTCTAGCGGTATTACGGTTCGTGCTCTAGGACCCGCTGACGGACAGACAGACGGACAGCGTGGGCTTAGTAATAGGGTCCCGTTTGGCACCCTTCGGGTATCTACCTAAAAACGTTGACTAGATAGACAAAATCTAGGGAGTCCAGAAAGCAAGACCTGAGGAACGCGTTTATGTGAGTGCTGACATCCGTATCGACGAGTGATACAGAGCCCATTGGTAGGCCCGATTCTCGCGCTTTCGATATACAGTTATCGACACCTATAACGAGTGATTTTTTATGGGAATGCGCGATACTCATACCCCTGGGATATGATTCTCGCGCTTTCGATATACAGTTATCGACACCTATAACGAGTGATTTTTTATGGGAATGCGCGATACTCATACCCCTGGGATATGATTCTCGCGCTTTCGATATACAGTTATCGACACCTATAACGAGTGATTTTTTATGGGAATGCGCGATACTCATACCCCTGGGATATGATTCTCGCGCTTTCGATATACAGTTATCGACACCTATAACGAGTGATTTTTTATGGGAATGCGCGATACTCATACCCCTGGGATATGATTCTCGCGCTTTCGATATACAGTTATCGACACCTATAACGAGTGATTTTTTATGGGAATGCGCGATACTCATACCCCTGGGATATGATTCTCGCGCTTTCGATATACAGTTATCGACACCTATAACGAGTGATTTTTTATGGGAATGCGCGATACTCATACCCCTGGGATATGATTCTCGCGCTTTCGATATACAGTTATCGACACCTATAACGAGTGATTTTTTATGGGAATGCGCGATACTCATACCCCTGGGATATGATTCTCGCGCTTTCGATATACAGTTATCGACACCTATAACGAGTGATTTTTTATGGGAATGCGCGATACTCATACCCCTGGGATATGATTCTCGCGCTTTCGATATACAGTTATCGACACCTATAACGAGTGATTTTTTATGGGAATGCGCGATACTCATACCCCTGGGATATGATTCTCGCGCTTTCGATATACAGTTATCGACACCTATAACGAGTGATTTTTTATGGGAATGCGCGATACTCATACCCCTGGGATATGATTCTCGCGCTTTCGATATACAGTTATCGACACCTATAACGAGTGATTTTTTATGGGAATGCGCGATACTCATACCCCTGGGATATGATTCTCGCGCTTTCGATATACAGTTATCGACACCTATAACGAGTGATTTTTTATGGGAATGCGCGATACTCATACCCCTGGGATATGATTCTCGCGCTTTCGATATACAGTTATCGACACCTATAACGAGTGATTTTTTATGGGAATGCGCGATACTCATACCCCTGGGATATGATTCTCGCGCTTTCGATATACAGTTATCGACACCTATAACGAGTGATTTTTTATGGGAATGCGCGATACTCATACCCCTGGGATATGATTCTCGCGCTTTCGATATACAGTTATCGACACCTATAACGAGTGATTTTTTATGGGAATGCGCGATACTCATACCCCTGGGATATGATTCTCGCGCTTTCGATATACAGTTATCGACACCTATAACGAGTGATTTTTTATGGGAATGCGCGATACTCATACCCCTGGGATATGATTCTCGCGCTTTCGATATACAGTTATCGACACCTATAACGAGTGATTTTTTATGGGAATGCGAGATACTCATACCCCTGGGATATGATTCTCGCGCTTTCGATATACAGTTATCGACACCTATAACGAGTGATTTTTTATGGGAATGCGCGATACTCATACCCCTGGGATATGATTCTCGCGCTTTCGATATAGCCCCCCTAAATATTAATTTAATTTTGATTTAATTATTTATTTTTTAAGTAAAAAATATACTCAATATATTGTAAACATTTTAAGCGTCTACCTGCTACCATTATCAATATCGAGCAAAATGAGCATAAATATCACGTTTGTTGTATGGGAGCCCCCCTTAATATTAATTAATTATTAATTATTTCTTTTGATTTTTAGTGATTGTTGTTATAGCGGCACCAGAAATACATCTGTGAAAATTTCAACTGTCTAGCTACCACGGTTCATGAGATACAGCCTGGTGAGAGACAGACGGACGGACGGACGGACGGAAAGCGAAGTCTCAGTAATAGGGTCCCGTTTGGCACCCTTCGGGTACGGAACCCTAACAAACTAGCAAAATGAATATGAGACGCGACCTTTCACAACAACCATAACAGTGGCCGTAAAAAGTTATTTCCAACTACACTTGTCTCTCAGAGATTCGCTTGTTCTGTCAACGGTAGGTACCAAGGGCCGACTGATGACACGTCTATATTTATACATAGCTACACGCAATATGGGTGAAATCATTTAAATTAGAGTATCGTCAGCAAAACGAAACAGGACTAATGGACGAATACACATTGGAGGATATGTTGGCTAACACGTTCAGAAAAACTGAAAACGTTGACAAAGTTTCTATTGCCCAGTTTCCGAAAAGAAAATTATGTAGTTGTGACATCTTATAAATACTCTTGTCGTTTCTATTGCCCAGTTTGCGAAAAGAAAATTAGTTGTGACAACTTATAAATACTCTTGTCAAACTCATTTCCAAGCAAATTTCAATAAACAAATTTCATTTCATTTCAATTTCAATCATTCTATTCGCCCTTATTTCAATCACACAGAACAGAAAGTCTATGGAAAATCACTGTGATCCAAAATATTTTCCTATATTGCACCGCGATGCAAATATCACGATATTTGTTCTGGCAGTTTCATTTCCTGCGCTTTTTCCCAGCGCAGTTTTAGCTTTCAAGTCAGCAATCACCTACTCAGCAGTAAAACCCCATTCAGATGGAATTTTACTAAAACTTTTCACATACCTACCACCTAATTTACTCATGCATGTTGCTGATTGCTCAAATGTTCAGTGTTTGTAAAAGGCTTATAAGATTAGACTTCAGGGCCTGAATTCCGCTAGGATAATGACGTCATAGTACCTATAAAAACATTTATAGGTTTGCTAAGGTTGACCGTTGTTGTCTTTAATTTCTAATTTTCTAATCAGTCGAGTCGGGGCCCAAATATAAAGGGCCTGAATATCTGTAGTCTCAATTCTTATTTATTACTTACATGTCAAATTAGATGCCGGATGCATTACTAACTGCTTAAAACTTACACTAACGGCCGATCCCAATAACCGATCTCTATCCGTGATCTGCAGATTACGCGTTACATTTGACAGTTGCGCTATGGGATGAATGTCAAAATTGACACTAGCAATCTCAAATCTGCAATTATGGATAGAAGATAGGTTATTAATTTCGGCCGTAAGGACACTAAGAGCGAATTTTACCAACAAAGAGTAACTTTTTACTCGAGAGTATATTCTACTTTTTCGTAGAATGACCTCATTTTGAACTGTCATTGTCATACAAATTATCCCCCGGATAGTTATTTTCGCATAATTTTTTGTTGGTTAAATCCAGCCTAAGTCGTGCTGTCACTATCTCTGATTCGAGAAATCGGGCAGCAGTCTGTGTGCATTCGGTTATTTATCTCGTACATTTAACGTTTATTTGATGAAAGTATCAAAAACCTTCTCTGAAAGTATCATTGTGCTGTGACAGTCTCTTCGTCCTCATAGTGGACTTTTTGCTGACTACCCTTCATGAGCTGTTATGAACTTCATTTGATTATGGTTTTATCCAAAATTACATCACCACGAAAATGCAGTTGCTAATTTTACGGATACACGTCCGTAAAATTAGCCTTACCCTGAGTTACACGTAATCAATTCAAAATTGTAAGTGTCGATTAAACGAATTTTATCACCAGAATCCATTGTGTTACAGACATTAAATTAGTTTAATCACCACTTAAATATTCAAATTTGTTTCGTGCAAGCCCTCGATGTCCGAGTCCCCAGGGAGCCAATGAATTTTCATTATTTTTGGACTCTTTTACCAAATTGCTCTCTGGGGAGCCAGTGGGCAAAAGGGGTAAAGAATTGCTTACCATCAGCATCCTCAGACTCCAGCATCCGGTCAAGCTCATGGTCATCAAAGCTGTGCACCATGGTGTTGAGGATTGTCCGCACCTTTTCCTTCTCGATGCGGCCTTGCTTCGATGAGTCGAACATACAGAAGGCGCGTTGGAGCACTGGAAATTGTATCCAATTATTCGTATCAATCTTTGAACCAGTCTGATAACATCGTCTGCTAATATCAATCGCCGTCGATTCTAATAAAATGTGCCATCGCCCACCGTGCCTTCTTATTAATACTTTGTTGTCAATACTTGCTTACTCTGAGACTAAATTACTCCCAGGTTGAACTCAGAGTAAGATACTTATACTCCGAGAGAAGTCAGATAAGTGCTAAGTACTCATTCCTTACATTACACCACGTTTATTAATATTGAAATTCGTTACTGGCTTAATGCTTGGAGTAAAGTTACTAGGTAGATACTCTTTTACGAGTAGTTTATTAATAAGACAAGTATGATGTACTCCCAAACTAATAATGCACACAGAAATCTTCTTCAAAGATCGGCAGAGGTCGTATTTCGACCGTAAGGGAGACGATATGATATCGAGGATCGAGATCGATATAGGTATAGGAAATCATTATTAGGGTTCCGTACCCGAAGGGTGCCAAACGGGACCCTATTACTGAGACTTCGCTGTCCGTCCGTCCGTCCGTCCGTCCGTCCGTCTGTCACCGGGTCCGCCTGCACGAACCGTAATAGCTAGAAAGCTGAAATTTTCACAGAATGTGTATATCTGTTGCCGCACCAACTACAAATACTGAAATACGAGAGATATTACAAATTGAAAGTGGTCTCGGTACAAGATACGTCTTCACATCACAACACGCTTGAAAAGTTTATACCAAGGCCATTTTGTTTTGGTAGGTAAGCCTTCTTTTAATGAAACTAAATTTAAATGATATGGCAATGTCGTCCCCGGACTTCTACAAAGACTTTAAATATTAATTGATGAATTACGACGTCTCTATTTAGTCTGTAAAACTTTTAGAAAATAATTATAAAATTAATAGTTTTTAATTACTTTTGTTTTCATACAAATCTCAGAGCTCAGAAATTATTTTTTTCCTTTTGGCCACTTCAAGTTTGGCTGCCAGTGATGTTTTAATTAAATACTCTTTGGTGCGTTGAAATGATGTTTTGCAGTCTGCATGACATTGACATAATGAGTGAGTGAACCTCATTGTACGGAAATTGTAGATGGGTGTCTCACGTTTTCCAGTAGGAGTAGGTTGTAGACAGTGCTGCTTACGGCGGCGTTTAGTAGGTACTAAAGGCCCTAAAAGCGCGGCAAGCTTTGAATCAATTCAAATGTTATTTTTCAACTAGCTACAAAGTTATTCTGACATAAGATGATAATTTGAACAAAACTTTTTGGGTATTTCATGAAAAATACAGTTACAGATCACACATATACAGGGTGGAAAAAACGAATGGGCCCTGGAGGGAAAGTACCTTAAAATCTCAAGATATCCGTCCGTCCGTCTGTCTGTCACCAGGCCGTATCTCATGAACCGTGGTAGCTAGACAGTTGATATTTTCACAGATGACGTATTTCTGTTCCCGCTATAACAACAAATACTAAAAACAAAATAAATTTAATATAAAGGGGGCTCCCATACAATTAACGTGTTTTTTTAACCGACTTCCCAAAGGAGGAGGTTTACAATTCGTCCGGATGTTTGTTTTTTTTTATTTTATTTTTATGTATGTGCCTCGATAGCGCCTAAACGGATGGACCGATTTGGAAAATTAGACCGATTAGACCTATAGTGATTTTTGTGTTTTTCATAATAACTCGTGCAAATGCACATGGTAAGCATAATATTGTGATGCGGAACTGCTGATGAAGACCACATATGGCCACCAGATCTGCTCAATACTAGGTACAAATACAATGCGTGGCTGACGGGCAGGCAACGCATAGCCTAAACCGATGGACCTAGAGCCATGAAACTTTGTACAGGGGTTCCTTAGTAGCGTGGGGTAGCACTGATATGGGATTTGACAAAATTAATTCCCCTGGGGGGGGGGGGGGATAAGGGGTTACAGTTTGTATTAAACTCAATCTAATCAAATAGGGTTTGTGGAAGTCGGTTTTTTCTAAAGTTTACTTTTTGTTTCAATTATATAGATAATGGTACGGAACCCTTCGTGCGCGAGTCTGACTCGCACTTGGCCGGTTTTATTTATTTTTATTTAACCATTAAAGTGTCCCACTGCTGAACAAAAGCCTCCCCTTCTTTCGTCACACTTCCCTGGTCGGTGCCACCTCCGGCCACCCCGGAAAAAACTTGTCGAGGTCGTCCCGCCATCTCCGTTTAGGCCTGCCCCTACACCGGTATCCGTCCTGTGGCACCCAGTCAGTGGCGATTTCCGCCCATCTGTCTGGGTGCATGCGACTTACGTGGCCGGCCCAGTTCCACTTTAGCTTAGCGGTCTGTGCACCAACACCAGCGATGCCAGTTATAGATCGCAGTGTGGTGTTCCTTATGCGGTCCGTCCTACCGTCCTATCGTCCTACCGTCCTACCGTCCTACCGTCCTACCGTCCTACCGTCCTACCGTCCTACCGTCCTACCGTCCTACCGTCCTACCGTCCTACCGTCCTACCGTCCTACCGTCCTACGAATACTTAGGATTTAAATATCGTCTCCCAAACGTTCGGAATAAAACTCCGGTGAGCTTAACCGATTTGTTTTAAAACAAAAACTCAGGTGACTTGTTTTTTAGCGTAGACCGTGAGTGATAAAGTGACAAGAAATCTTGTCTAGGGGAGCTAAAAGTTTCTAGTTTCAGAAACCAGGAATTTCGTATCACATTCAGACTTAATAAAAATAAAAAACAAGATATCGTAATCTGCAGAAATGTTTGCAAAACTGTGAAATATTTAACTAAACTTTAAATTGATTGTAAGTTGAAGTAGCATTTTTTTAACCTCTCTTCAAAAAGTTCACAGAAATCTCATTATAAAAATCAAAACAAAGAAGAAGGTCCCTCACCTCTTGAGATTAAATTCGAGATAAATTAGATTCTTTTTTAGGGTTCCATAGCTCAAGGGTGACCCTATTAGGTACTAAGCCTCCAATTTTCGCTTCCCCGTCTGTTTGTCCGTCTGTCCATCTGCCCGTCCAGCCGAAGTATAACATGAAGCGTAATAGGTAGGTAGATAAAAAATACTAAATGTGTATTGCCGTTGCCGCTGCGGCATCAAATAAACATGCATTTTTATTGTTCACCATTAAATTTATATTTTCTTATATGTTTTTGTTGTTGGTACGGCAATCTTTTTGTGTGAGTCCGACTCGCAATTTAACGAGTTTTCACGTTTGACGTGGTTCTGTTTCAATCAGAAGTCGGGACAAAGTTTCCAACGCGCTGCCCACAGAGCAGAAAATCTATTTAGCTGCAGTTGATGGGATAAAAGCTTATCGGTGTTACTGCAACTTTTCTCTCACATGCGTCGGCTACATTAGCGGGCGAAGATTCGTATCGTGTTGGCGCGACAAAAACATCGTGTTCGGGCATAGGCGATGTTCTTGTCTACATTAAGTCGGGCGAAGATTCGTGTCGAGTTGACGCGATGCATCGCGCCAGCTCCTGACTTCGATTTCTTAATTTTATTGAGATGGGCTCTGTAGTATGCCATCAATGAATCTTTTTTCTTCTTCATTTATTCTACGCATCATGTACCGAGTGTTTCTTTTTATGGTCGGGGTCACTAGGATTCCATATGATACCCTCCGTTTCATAAAATTGAATGAACTCTAACACTTTTTCGTTCCTCCACTCCATAGTGTACAAAAATACAGGCACGTCCGTCTTGCTTCAAAGTCTGGAAGACACTGAATTGACGTAGATGTAGGTAGCCACCCCCAAGCGAATATTGTCGCGACAAATCCCTTTGATCCGCGCCAGTTTACCGACAGCTACGCGATACTACATCGTCTTCGCCCGAATACTACGCGATGACACGATGTACCCGGCCACATTCATCGCGTTAACAAGAATATTCGCCGTAGCCCGCTAATGTAGCCCCAGCATCAACGATATAATGACCTTATGCTAACCGAGCTTTTGTCATGTCGTCTGGTTGTATTGTCAGCTTTGCGACTGCGGTGCCGAGCTCCAGACAGTAGAGCACATAGTTCAAGAATGCCCCCTTCGGGCTTACCCTGGAGACCCCGATGACTTCAACACCTTAACAAATGACGCCACCAACTGGTTGAGAAATTTGGATATATGCCTGTGACGTTCCTACTCGGATATGTCATACGAATAAATAAATAAATTGTCAGCTATGACAAGTATCACTTTGTTATTTCTCCTGGTGACTGAATAACGTCTTTGTATATTGTCCGGTCTGTCAAGAGACGGATAAACAGTCAGATGTGGAATGTCAAATAACTACCTCAGTTAAACGGACAGATAAATGCTATCTGAGGATGTAAAGATTGGCACTAAGTTAGGTAAGTACATTAATTATGATCAACCAAATATCTTTTACTATAAAACATATTTAATCAGACAGTTAATGTTAGTTTTTATTCGTTTGTCAGTTTCGCCGTTAAATCGAATAAAAATTGGGAAGTTATTATTGATGAAGTACTCAAATGCATAAAATTAACCATTATAATAGTCGGCCAAATCATGATATTGTAGGCCATATAAATTGTCACACAAAATCACTCAGGTATCGATATCCGTAGGCATATTGACGCACGAGAATCATACCCCTGACGACACATGCATATCGCGTATTATGTTCTCAAGTTACACCACCTATTACTTAATAATAACCTAATAAGATAAACAGTATGTAACTGAAAGAAAATTAAATCCCCTGTCTTGGGTTAGCCTCAGCCTTGAAAGTTGACTCAGATGAACAATAAAAAGCACAATTAAAAGTTAAAAATATTTTACAATGTGACTAGTTTCCAGTTTCCAACGCCTTTGATAACGTCATAAAGTTTAATGTTAATGTCTCACGTTTCCGGACCTAGTTTATTATTACTCTTAGTAATCACGAGACCTTAATTTGATTTTACCTGGCACTTGAAGTTACATTTTACTCTAACAACGAGCTGTTAAGGTTTTTACAGTTCCATTGCCGTAGGGTGCCATCAAGATTACAGGACATCAAAGCCTCGCAATTTGTAGGTATAGGTACTTATTAAAGAACAACATTGTTGAAAAAATATTTCAGTTTCACCGATATTAAACACTCGAAAAGTTAGACATTGGCATCACTAATCTACTACCTACAGACCTTGAAAGTTATATTAAAAAGCTTACTCGCGATTTGTTCGTCATCCAAAGGCTGTGTGCCCTAAAACCAACAAAATTCACATTAGAAACAATTACATATTTATATAAAAACCGGAACTTAAAATATTTTCAAAAAACACACCATTTTGAATTCAGAACCGGGACTGAAGACCAAAAGCAAGATGGCGGCGGTAAGGTGCGCACGCGTTGAGTCCGCCAAACGAACTGGAGAAGAGCTTCGGAATTTGGAAGCAGCTGGAAACTTTAAGCTCTCATCACCTTCGCAGAAGCACAATAAACGCCTACCTACTGCATTGAGACATGTTACAGTGCGACTACGGTGCTAGTGCCTTTAGTCACAGGCACTGGTATTAGGTAGGATACATTAGGACAAACTTATAAGTTTGAAATACCGAACTCATTACAAAAGTTATTTCGGATTGAACTAAAACAACAATGGGTATTTTTGTATGGGATTTGGTCCAAGTGCCTCCACTTATGAAACATGTGTCAAACGGAAGGGTATGGGTAATCCCACAAAAGGGCATCAAAATCGGTCTCGGAGATTTCCAGAAAAATTACTTTATTAAGTTTAGTAGATACGGAAACACTAAAAGTTTGTTTGTCACCTGCACCAGGTGAAGCCACTCTGTATGTGTATATTCATCTAATAAAAAGTCCAAAAATCTAGCAGTTTGAGAAAATTAACATATTCTTCATAGAAAATGTCTTGCTTCACAAAATAATTCAAAATCAAACTATCTATCTATCTATGTGGAGGGTGTTGGACCACTTTTCCCATTGTCTTTTGGCTTTATTTCATAGTTTTTACATCAGTAGGTAGTGAAGTGAGCCACGACGCCATAATTTAGTACGCGTAGATTTTGTCTAATCAATAAATTAGTCTTTCACTTTGGAGTTATAAAAGCTTAGGCTCAGCTATTCCAGGCACGACATTATTAAATGTGTCAACACCTGCAAAAGTACCGTAGACGCGCAGCACTCTAATAAGAAAACGTGAAGATGTGAACTTGCAAAAGCGTTCCAAATTACATAATAAATATCCTGTGATGTCTAAAGTTTACCCGTATGTCTATTATTTATAGATGTGTCCATCTTGTCTTTGCAATTTCGAAGTTTACCCGTACGTCTATTATTTATAGATGTGTCCATCTTGTCTTTGCAATTTCGAAGTTTACCCGTACGTCTATTATTTATAGATGTGTCCATCTTGTCTTTGCAATTTTGAAGTTTAACTCCGCAAAAATAATAATATAAGTAGGTATGCTTAACGTTTTCAAAGCGGTTTTCGAGTTCGTGGGTATGTAAGATAATCATACGTAGAATAGTATTGGAAAATGCTCAATTGCGTCAATAGGTATTGAGACAGTTAATCATTACTCCGTTTCGTGGCACAGGCAGCCGTAAGTCCGACAAAAGACGTGGTGTGACAGCAGAGACTATAATATCCAATTGACTGCGCCTGCGTTTGTTGTGTTCAACAAACGTTTGCATACGCAACCTATGTACGATGACGGGCCGCCAGACAGTTTCGCAGCGGCTGACCAATCACAGCTCTCTTACCTCGTCCCCCGCCGCCCGTATTGGTGAGTTGTGTTTCATAGGAAAATGTATCCATGCGCTCTCCACTGGATAAGTGCTCCCTGTGTGACAGGGTCGATGCAGAACTTCCCTACAAGTTAGGTAATTTAAGCATCCTCGCTGGATTGCGGACAGGGGATGAGGGGATCTGATATAGTTTCAGTCCAGTTTAGTTATACAAGATCTTATGTTATACATTTGTTATTGTGGTCCGCTCCGTGGTCTAGCGGGTTTCATACAGATTCTTCTATGTTGGTACATGTATGAAACTTATTCAAAATGAGCAACATTTATCTTGTACGTATAACGGTGATCTCTTTTTAGAGATAAGCTCGCCATTGTACACTTTCTATTACCTATTCCATGTTTTGTTAACTTTTTTGTTTGCAATAAAGAAATTATGAATTATCATGAAATATGGAAAACGTCATGAGGAAATCTTCATTGCTCCATAGCTGCGGCGTCGGGCTAGCTCCCTGTCACGCTAAATGGAGTATTGAATCACTGACTGAAAGTGGGCGCAGTTCTGCCTCTGCCACGCTCTGTATCTCCTTCGGACGTGAGAAACTGCCTCCCCCAAAAGTAGGTACCTATGTATGTTTCGTTTCCATAACATTATCTTTGGTTTCCATAGTTAGCTCAATCACGAACAAAGGTTCAATAGAAAACTATCTAAAAGTCAAATGTCAGTGATTCTTATTCTTTATGATATAAAATATAATTTTCTGCGTTTCCAAAAACGTTTTACGATCTCAAAAACGTTCGTGATCGAGGCTCAGATCAATGAAACTCTTTGTGTTTCCAATCACTTCACGGAAAAGTCAAAACAAATATCCCGCCAACAATTGGGTACTTATAGGTATGGTATATCACAAAGTTCTTTCATTTCAGTGATGTCATTTAGGGCACAATCACGGCACAAACGATGCAAACAATTAGATTGATTCTCTGCTCTGTGGTTCTTACAAGCACCACAGAGCAGTGAAACAATTAGAGAGCTGATTTTGACAATTACCACAGAGTATAGGATGTTCTAAAAATCTGTTCACTTTCAGAGTCCTCTGTTGGATTTTTAGGGAAACTGTCCCAGAAACAATCTAATTTTCGTCAAAACTCCTGCTTGACATTAACGAGCACAGAGTAGCAGCCCCTGGATTATGATACCCAAATTCGATATAAAACGCCTAACCTGCGCCCATCACCTTGACGTATAGTCATGTACTATATCTTGTGAATGGATGATGTACCAATTTGCTGTAATAAGTTTAAAAGGAAGTCACCACTAATATAAATCTTGTTACTGCAATCTTGTGAACGGTTTTAGATAGATAGAAAAGTAAACGCATACCAATTTTAATACAGATTAAACAAAACTTAAGATAAACTATACAGTTATACATGTGTAATTACTAATTCTACAGTGAATAGAATAGGCCCTGCCTGGCAGATATCTTCAGTTAAAGACTACGTTTAAAAGTTTTAAACTAAAACTTAATTTGCTTTTTTGCAATAATTTTTATTAACCCCAGAAAAATATAGAAGATTTGATACAACCTCTCTGTCCTGTAACTGTTTAGTTGGGTTGGGCATTACCCCCCCGTTTCGAAAGAGCGGCACATTTGTTGGATTGCGTCTAACATGAGATTACATTTGATTGTTCAGAAACGGCTCATAGGTTCTAATAGCCGTTGCACTAGTTGCTCAATTCTCTTACGATAAGTAGGTGTACCAAACAGATAAAAGTTGTGCTACTAAAGAAAAATGGGTTATTTTGTATGGGCCCCGTACCCACCCGTGTAGCAAATAGTTTGTCTAGCATAGCAACCACTAGAAAGGTCTTTAGAAATATCTACATTTTATTGTGTGGCGGTAACCTTGTATCTTTTAGGGAAGAAAAAAGTTATGATCAAATGAGATGTGTTCAAATGTCAATACAAGTCCTATAAAGAATACCAACCGCGCAAGGAGAAACGATTCTTTTCGGGTGATGGATGGTCCTTTACCTATTATTATTCTATAGTCTGAAAGATAGAAGAGCCTTACACAAATGCGCCTTAGATACGTTCACCCATCCAGCTACCATCTCAGATAGATGTTGTTTAATCCTCACGATCGTTTGCGATTTACATTGACTTTTCATTTGATCACAACTTTTTCTCAGGTTAAGTAGTTACCACTATACAATAAAATTATGTATTTCGAAAGACCTTTCTAATGGTTCACTGGTTGCTACAAGGGTGGGTACACTTTTACTCATTGTCCTTTTACTCACGTTTGCAGATCTATGTGACTTCAAAATGCAAGTCTCGCATTCGTATCTTAATCAGCATCGAACTGACGCGTCCTCGATGTCATATTTATTAACCCCGAAAATTTGTCACGCCTCGCCAACTCGTCACTTGGAGGAATTTGATAGACACTTCATTATATCCCTATATCCCTAATATAAGTATGTAGAAAAGAACAGACTTCCAACGATCTTTTGACAGTTGAGTGACGTTTACAGGGGCCGCGCTAGTTCTTCGCAACTTAACGTAACGAACCTCTTAACGAACCCATCAAGCGTTAGTTCCATCTGTCACCACTAGCCAAAATATCATTACAAAACTGTAGGTAGGTCTATACCTATGGTAGGTCCTTGTGTTATACAGTGTGTAACAGAACGGTGTAGTCTTTTATTAGTGGGTTGTTATCGACATCATTTTTAACCGACTTCAAAAAAGTAGGGGGTTATCAATTCGGTTGAATGTTGTTTTTATTTTCACTTTTTATGTTTGTAACATCGAAACTGGTACTATTTATGAACCGATTCCAAAAATTCTTTCTTTGTTCAAAAGGGAAGCCCAATAGTTTGGTCCCATTTTTGAAAAATCCGGAATCGGTCTAGTAGTTTCTACATGAAAAAACTGTGAAATTCAATTTGTTTTTACATGGATGACAGTATTCATCCAGATTTTTTGTGACTTTTCGGTGTTTATAATCATTGTCACGAGATATATCCTGGCTGTTAGGATCGCATATTCGTTTACATTATGTAATACGTATGCACTTCACTGTCAGCAGACAGATATGTAGGCTCGTTTTCGGGTCTATAGACGACACTGTAAAACAAGGTGGTCATGAGTCGTTTTTTTAAGTTTTTAACTTGGCGAATTATGAATTTAGCTTTGATATGACATTGAAGGAGCAACAAACATTTATAACTGTCTTTAGCAATCTTGAAGTACCTACCTAATAATAATACTAGTGTTGCCGCTCGATAGTGCCCTATCGATAGCCTATCGATAGACTATCGATTGTTGACGTCACAACGATAGTATCGATAGTCTATCGATAGTATCGATACTATCGATAGTATCGATAGTATCGATAGCTCTTTTTTAGCAATACTATTGATGAGCAACAATACTATCGATAGTATCGATAGTATCGATCGTTGAAAAATAATAAACTATCGATAGTATCGATACTATCGATAGTATTGCTCGCCAATATTGCATAAACTATCGATACTATCGATAGTATCGATACTATCGATAGTTTTGGACGATCGATAGTGACCTTTATTTCAATAGTATTGGTTGCAAAAACTTACCCATTTTGCTACCACACAATAACTGTCGCTCGCTAGTTTAAGATTAAGTAACACACAACAAACAAACAAACTTCACGTGTTACGCATAAAAAACTTTGTTTGGATACCAAATTAGAACCCCTCACTATGCCTGCTTACTGTATTCAATACTATTGAAATAAAGGTTACTATCGATGGTACAAAACTATCGATAGTATCGATACCATCGATAGTATCGATAGTTTATGCAATATTGATGAGCAATAGTATCGATAGTATCGATACTATCGATAGTTTATTTTTTCTGAACGATCGATACTATCGATACTATCGATAGTATTGTTGCTTATCAATAGTATTGCTAAAAAAGAGCTATCGATACTATCGATACTATCGATAGTATCGATACTATCGATAGGCCTATCGATTGTATAGATGATTTTGGCGTTTTACTATCGATAGTAAAACTATCGATAGTTCGGCAACACTAAATAATACCGTCTATCGATTCAATGGAATGGAATTCATGATCGTAAAATGACGAAGGTATATAATTTGTCTCGTAGCAAAAAGCTAAACAATTTAATGGTCAGAAGTAGAACACCTATCACTTTGAGGTCCTTATTATAAATGTTTGTACTGGCTATGTGTACCTTTTTGCTACAAGCTACAAGATTAGTAATTCTAGTATAAAGTACCTAATTTACTGTAACTTCTAATCTAATATAATTATTTTATTGTTACAGGCGCGAAACAAACCAGCGGACGGAGGCGGCCATGTGAACCAAAAATCGTCGGCTGCGTGTCAGAAAGGTGATATTTATCCCCTTTACAAAACACGGCAACAGGGTCGAGGTCTTGGGTTTGATTTGAATGCCAGCTGAACAGAAAAAAAAATCGGTCAAGTGCGGGTCGGAATCGCACACGAAGGGTACCGTACCACCGTACAACAAAACTTAAGCACTCAAAACAATAAAAAAAAAGATTATTCCCTCACCGTGATTTGAACTCACGACCTACAGATTGAGGGCCTACAACATACCGGCTGAGCTACCACAACATTGTGGGTTGACGCGAAATATACCATCATGTTGAAATGCGTGGGTGTATCAAAACAAGTCTCTCCCCTTTAATTTATAATATCTCTCATATTTCAGTATTTGTTGTTGTTGCGGCAACATTCTGTGAAAATTTCAACTTTCTAGCTATAACGGTTCGTGCTCTAGGACCCGCTGACGGACGAGACTGACAGCGGAGCCTTAGTAACAGGGTCCCGTTTGGCACCCTTCGGGTACGGTACCCTAAAAAACAGGTCTTTTGGAGAGAAAAAAGCCAAGATATTTGTATGTTTACATGTTTCCGACGTCGCTGTTTCTGGATCCACAAAGTATGCTAGTCTGCGGCCAGAAGCAATGTATGTGCTTGTATATAAATGGTATGATATTCCGCAGGAGGTCCAAAAACCCCCATCAAGTCTTCCGCGAACAAGGGCGCTGCAAAGACTGCGCCGCCCAAGCAGGCGGCGGCGGCGGCGGCCTCCAAGACTCCTCAGGGCAAAAAGAAGAAAGGACACAAGCATCAGCAGTACGAGCTCATTGTTACTATCAATTTGGTGAGTGGTTTTTCCATGTCCAGTGATTCTGTGTCAGTATTTTCTTCTGTGAATAGATAGGTACAGCTTGCCACAAATCACACATTGAAAGTCTTGCAAATTATTTTGCAGTGTCTTCATACTAGGACCTGCCTGTGTGGCACGATAGGTGTGAAGAGGATAGTTTGCGGTAGGTCGTATAGGTACAGTTTTGATATAGTCCACACCAAGTTTATTTGGCTCTGAGGAAATGTGACCTCTCTTTCTCAGAAAGTGTAGGGTGGTAAGGTAGCATGACAGAGAGGACTACTGGCTGCAAAAAGAGCGAACAGGGCGACCCAGTGCTCGCGTAGTAGCAGCAGCTACAAACAGTGTCTTTGCTGTCGCTCAGTCAAAAAATATTTATGTATAGAGCGACGATTAACATGCGTCTTAAACTGTAAATAACCGGCCAAGTGCGAGTCGGACTCGCGCACGAAGGGTTCCGTGCCATTATCTATAAAAAACCGCAAAAAAAATGTATGGGAGCCCCCCCTAAATATTAATTTAATTTTAATTTAATTATTTATTTTTTAAGTAAATAATATACTCAATATATTGTGAACATTTTAAGCGTCTACCTGCTACCATTATCAATATCGAGCAAAAATGAGCAAAAAAAATCACGTTTGTTGTATGGGAGCCCCCCTTAATATTAAATTTCTTTTGATTTTTAGTATTTGTTGTTATAGCGGCAACAGAAATACATCATCTGTGAAAATTTCAACTGTCTAGCTACCACGGTTCATGAGATACAGCCTGGTGACAGACGGACGGACGGACGGACGGACAGACGGACAGCGAAGTCTCAGTAATAGGGTCCCGTTTGGCACCCTTCGGGTACGGAACCCTAAAAACAAACTTAAAACTGCCTGCAATAAATGGGTTAAGAAGGCCACTGAAATTGCTGAATTTCTATAAAATTGGTACTCTAATATACATATTTATTACGGCTATAATCGCTTAACTTGTCCGCTGTGAGAAGTTTGCTAAATCAATTTTTAACGACGATGGCACCGCAAGTTGAAATGATTCAGATATTTTATTCTGTTAGTGCAACATTATTACAGTTAGTCGTATCTCAATAACTAAGTACTTACGTCAATTCACGTTTAGTTCAAGAGGTGCCGCCGGGTTCATTTGAAATTTGGTATTTCCCAGCTGGGGTGGAAGAAAATATCTTAGATGACGAAATATGTGTGAAGATGCTAGACCTAGTCTAGGGCCAGAAGTTATGTATTTACTTGTATATAAATGTTACTTTTGTTACTCCTAGTCTACGCATTAAGTTAAGTCCATCCGGCCGAAAGTCTTATCTATCCTACCTACCTATCTATTAGCATGCCTAACCCAAGATATATTTTATGCTTACTGTCCAAGTAATAATGTTTCCGCCAATCAAACTGTTAGAGGGGTCCTGGACCCGTAGCATATATGGCCGCCCCCGCGGGGGGTCGCGGCACGAGAGAGTGAGGGATGATTTATTTCACACCGGGCCGTGTCCGGGGGCGTCCGGGGTTTTGCACAAAATGTATGTTACTTCTCAACCTCCGGGCCCGGACGGGGCACGGAGGCGGCACAAAGGTTGAGAAGTTGCAAGGACAGAGCACGCGCTTTACAGGTCTGTCCATCACCTTCCGCGACGAACTCCCCCCTTACTCGGCATGCTACAGGTCCTGCTGCTGATTCAAGTAACAAAGCCGGTTGGATAGATTTATATTCGTTCCTTGGTCGCTTGCTCGTCGAGGCATTGCATCAACCTCACCCCCAGCCCAAGATACCAACTTCACCCCCAGATACCTTTCATGAGATATCGCTTCTGATTCTGACTGATAAATTGTATTTAGTAAATAAATAAATATTTAAATTATTTAGTACTATATCAATTGAACTTAGAAGTAAGTCATAATGTAACTTTCAAGTGTCCTCCTAGAGGACACTACGTTGCCACGCCCTTGCCAGGGTCCATATTCGGTACTTTGTTAAATTTATACCATCTTTGTTAACCTATGGAGTGCAATAAATGATTGAGTATTGAGTATACTATTGAGATCTAGTATCTAGTGTCTGTGGTCTAGTGAATACACGCTCATGTCACGCAGCATGTCACTGTTAGAATCTTGGTGCTGATCACGAAAGAAACAATCAGATCATATTCAAATTATACTGACTGACTGGTGTGGGGACGGAAAATATCGTGAGAAAAACTTCATAAATCGTTAGTTTAATTACTGGCTTGAGGCTGGGCAATCCGCGGGCGGAATTTTGAATTTCTCCGTCAGCTTTCTTTTAAATAAGTATAAACAGACTGTTAGCCGATATTTGTATGTATGCGTAAGCTGTGCCTCTGCGCGCCCCCGTGGGAAAAGGCGTTCAACAACCTTGTTACGACATGCCACAACCGTCGTTAGTAGAAAAAGATCTGGTGGAAGTGGAACACATAATAGTGTGAGTCTAAAATTGATTTATGCACCTTTTAACCAGCTACATCACAATCCAATAGTCCTCGTCGAGCATCCATCATGGTCAAGCTTTAATGTTGTCCGGACGGAAGTAAATATCTCTTACTTTTTAACACGCTCATGCCCATGAGACGGTACAACACGGCCCGGTTTTTAGCCGGCGCTGGGTAGAAACCGCCCGACTATGCACACAAGACGGTTTGTACACGACCCGGTTGCGTTTTGCGCGCAGGTAGTTGGGACGCGCCGGTCGTAGGTCCGGTCTCGTATACATGTGCTCACACACTGCCATACTCCACTGCGCGCCGGGCGTAGACGCGGCGAGAACCGTACCCGGTTGCGCGGTAAGCCGGCGCTAGCGCCGGCGTGTGTGGTTGGCTTCATAGTGTCCCATACAAGACTGACGACCGGACGTAGACCCGGTTTGAAACCGGGCTTAGCTCCGGCGAAAAACCGTCTCGTGGGCATAGGCGCTTAGGGTTTCGTACCCGAAGGGTGATAAACGGGACCCTTTTACGAAGCCCCCGAACAGTTGTCCATCTCTGTCCGTCAGTCTGTCGGTCCATCAGCGGGATCTCTGGCACCAACTGCATTAGATAGAAAATTTGATTTTTTACAGATCGCGTACCTGTTGACGCAACAGCAAAAATACTGAAATACACTCAATTTCAATATAATAGCGCCTGTCGTTTTATGGACGGCAAAATTACGAAATGAGGATTGGATTGGATTCTTAATATATCTTCTTAATATATCTGTCAGGCACTTGTTTCTTACTCTTTATAAATCTGTGTTTCTTGTCCAAAGGTGCGGAACCCTTCGTGTGAGAGTCCGACTCGCAATTGACCGAGTAATGACTTTCACATGGGTAGTTCCGCAAACGACTAGAAAGTGCTTGTGAACGAGTAGCAACTGTGAACGAACGTGAATGGCTGCATATTCCCCTAGAAATATCCATCAAAGGATTTTGCTATACGATGGATTTTGCTATTGCGAGTCGATAGGGAATGTCAGGGATATTAGTGATCGGGAGGATTGACGTAGCAACTCTATATTATATAATGCTATATCGAATAAATAAAATTTATTTATAGAAATTGATGAGAAAGAAATATATCCCTTGCAAAGCTTCATCTTTGCCCTAAACATTCTCTAATAGCAATAAAAATACTAATAAAATCACTGAAATGACACCCATTCCCTGTTGAAATTCTTCATATAGAGTTAGCTGTTTCATCGCTAGAAATAGTATATTTTATGATCTGCCAACCAAACAGTGACTAGTTGAAAAGGAATCCGAAATATATTTTTCTGTGGATCAAATAAAATAATAATGATGAAGTCATCACTACATACCTATTAACATAGTTAAATGAGGTAGGCAGGCTGAACACAGGCGGGTGATTGGGCGCCTCATGAATAAATTAGGGGTGCTTTTTTCATATGTATTTCAGAAAATACTCGGCAAATCGTAATCAATTTCCGGTATACGTAATTTGACTATATAATCTAGGGTTTTCATGAAGGAAAATTTTCTCGATAGAAAATAAATCCAAAGTCAATCCTTTTTTCCCAATATTTTTTCCTATTTTAGCGCAGTAGTAGTAAATATGATCTTTCTTTTAATTGTAACATGTGGGGAATTGTTGTTACTAGCGATTAGAAGACTGAAATGTATTTCCCCGAAATAGCTTATTTTATTTTTATTTTATTTTTCGTTTTGGCGCTTACGTTGATTCGGATTAGGCGCGAGCGCACAATTGCCATCCCACTTGTTCCTATTCCCGAGTTATATTCGCTTCTCACTTCCGCAATCTGCGTTGACCTTGGTTTGTAATTATTCATACCTCGCCTTAACATAGCGTTACGCAATTTCCCATATGGGTAGGCAGATGCACAGTTATGCCTACGTTTCAGCTAGTTATTCAATACTCCATTTTGCGATAAGGTGCTAGCCCAACGCCGCAGCTAGGCTCTATCGTGATAACCCATGGATGTAAAATAAACCAGACTGTTTTTCCCGAATACATATTCTTGTTTGTTCCTTTGGCCGTCGAGACCACTGGGGTATGGGGTTCTGAGGGTAGGGCCTTCATCAGGGACATCGGCCGTCGTTTGAGGGACCGAGGTTTTGGCAACCGCTCCGGGGCTTTCCTGACCCAGAGGATTTCGCTCGCCGTGCAGCGCGGTAACGCAGCCAGCGTTATGGGCACCTTTGGTCCGGGCGATTCTTGGGGCGGTTTGTTTGTATAATTTTATACTTATGAATTAACATAATACTAAATACTTTCAGAACGAACGCCGTTACTTAACAGTATACGATAATAAAGTTGTTGGAAAGATTCTGTTTACTCGTAAGACTGATGTAGAATATTCTGTTTATTTTATTCTTGGTGAAAAATTAATAAAATGTCCCTCAGAAATTAATTAAAACCACTTGATTTGGGTATTCCCAGTATAAATTTATAATTTAGATCATCACCAGAAATTGCTCGCCCCGCTGACTAATGTTGGCGAGTCCATAATTTTGTGGCCAAAGTGCTTGTCCGAATTAATTTTCGTTTGCCAAGTTTTGTGAGAATAATTAGGACTTGCTCTACAATGTGTGTGACCATTTAATTTCAGAAAGATACTTAAATTTCTTTATACATTAGGATAATTAGGATAAACACAAAAAAGAACAGCCGAAATCTTGATAAATCGCATATTTTCATGAATGGAAAGTTCACCCTTTTTAATAGATGGCGTTGGTTGCAAAGAGGTTGCAAACTTATTGCTTTTATTAAGACGCCGTACTAGGCAAAAACGGATTTTAACAAAACACAAATCGCTCGGAATTATGAGTACCTATTTATTGATATTCGTTTTTTCACTAGCTTGTTTATAACGAGTGTCAACGTTACTTCGCTTTTGCATTTAATAAACTTAATTTGATTAATTTTGCTCGATAGAAAAGTCTCCTGAAGTTGGCATTTTTTTACAATTTCGCACTCGGATCTGAATTTGTGTTCTTGTTATTTATCTAAAATAAGCTGAATGATGAAATTCTGATTTTAACCCATTAACTCGTTTATTAAATTAATTACGGTAGAGGATATATTTATTATTTTTGTTTATTATGTTTGACAGCTGCGCGATGTCTCTCGCTCCGACGTCTATTATCCTCTCGCTCTGACGTCTATTATTTTCCATTGCAAGTTTGTTCGGCCTATGTCCTTATGAGAGTATAACGTAAAATAAATTTATTATTTAAAAAAGCGTTGTGAAGCCACGCTAACTCTAAATGATTTATGTAGGTACTTACCATAATTTTAATATTATTCATCTTACTCTAGCTCTCTCTACTGTAAGCTTCACGATTTCATTAAAATTATACAGTATTTTCCAAGGTCATCGAACTTATTTTCTGATAAATACTATAACAAGAAAGGGAAAGGATTCCAGTTTATTACCCTCCTTTCGCTAACGATATGTAAGACAATCTGTTCTCGTAAATATAGGTACTGTAGGTACGGATATTGTAGAACGGCGCACGACTATTAGCTGCAAGCAGCTGTTTTAAATATAGAACTTCTCCGAGTTGACAATGTATAGAGTGAAGAGTCGCGTGCACCATATCGTTCCCTGCCGTCGCGCACTGAAAACTTTTGCTAAAACTTAAAATTCGAAAACCAACCGTGAAAAATAAAGGCAGCTTAAGTAAAAGAAAAACAAATAAGCCTCAAGTATTTTTTTTTCTTTCAAGAAGAAAAGGGTTTACAATGAAAAACTTCTGTGTGTTTTGTGCCAGTGTCGGAAGGCCGTGACGGCAAACTTTCATGCAAGATAAATAAATGGTTCTTTTATCTTTTCGTGGCGATAAATAAAAGACTTCTCATACCTTCCGCGCGAATAACAGCGCGTAATTTTCGAAAATCTGTTTACAGATGGATGAAGTGTAAAAATGGCTACAGAAGAAAAATACAATAAAGAATACAAACGACTGCGAAGGTTAACAAAAGATTTCGCTCTGAGACAAGTTTCTGTACGTTTCTGTGCATTTCAAAATGTTTAACATCAAACGAGATTGTAAATATTACAAACATTTCTTTCTCTTTTTTCAGTCGGAGTATGGCCTTTCGGAGGATCAAGTTGCTGGTATGTACTTATTTAATTATATTTTCTTTTATAGTCGTATACTCGTAACCTTTGTAGAATGACATTCTCCTGCTTTTTTAACAGAACATAGCCAATAAAATATCTTTATTAAGGCAGAGCGATAAAATGTGCTTTATTGAGTGTATTATAATGTTTTTATTCCATCGAATATATGGTACCTACAGCAGAAAGTTTTCTGTGTGATTCCAATAGTAGTAAAGCCATAACGCTGGCACTTAATTTGATTTATGAAGTAACACAGGTTTGTTCGTACTAGTAAATATCAATACGTTTGTATCGCTACATATGTTTTGAATATTCTGATACTTATCATGTGTAGCGAATCAGTTATTATTTATACCCACTTATAAAGCCATATCCATTTGTGGACACAACAATCTCTACAACTTAACAAATAACACGTTTTGACAATGTCATAAAAAAAGGTATTAAATAGTAAAAGTATAACCACTAATATCCCCACCGAGAGGCACAGACCTTTACCCGGATCCGAGTAAGGTTGAGCCATACTCCACCACGCTGGCTCTGTGCAGGTTGGTGGAGGGGATTTTACGACTACTACATACTACCAAGTAGTGGTAGCCGGGACTTACAGCTAAAAAGGTCATAACATATAATTTTTATTCGACAGAGTTCAAAGAAGCATTCATGCTGTTCGACAAGGATGAAGACGGGACGATCACTATGGCAGAACTGGGCGTGGTCATGCGTTCACTGGGACAGAGGCCATCAGGTAAGATATCAGACATGAATCTATGTGGCTGCTCAAGGAACTTGCCGCATAAATGAGATACTGTCAATCATCGATTTCACACAGTTTTTGTATAACTTCACCAAAAGGGTGCAATGTTTATTACTCTCCCCGCGTGCCCCAGACCATTCTGGGGCACGCGGGGAGAGGCAGGAAAAGGACAAGCAGACGGCAGTAAAAAAGGCTGCACCAGCCATGTGCTTGAAGTAGTAAGTAATGATGCTGAGTGGAGGTGGGGATATGTCTTGAGTCTTGACACTGGCAGTTCCTAAACTAGAGATAGAGACATTTTGAGTGTCCTTAGACGTTCGTTTTATATCCACTGACCAGTGAGTCTACCGCACAAGTGCCGTCGGCATCGGTGTCGGCTTCATTTTGACAGGCAATGGCGATTTCGTACCGCGTTGGTTTGGATTTCAGAACAATAAGTTTGGATTTCGATGACGACGGCGAAAGAACGAATGATATTGTGGGACCACCGGATTTGACGTGAAAGCTACCGCGCAATTAAGTTGAAACCGACGGCCAACGCCGCCGCCGCCACCGACGACGCGTCCAATTGAAGTGACATTTCAATACAGCATCTCTTGAGTTGCCTTCTTGCCTTTGATCTAATTGACGGCGAAACCATGGCTTGGGTAGTCTGAGGGCTGCTGCGGAGGAAGAGAGGCTGAAGAGGATGAACGTTACACACAGAAGGATTGGGCGCGCACTGGCTCGGCCGATGTTGCTTCCCGATGCCGATTTCGTTGGGCGGTTTCGCTTATCAAAAGGTAGACCCACAGGCTATAGTCATACATTGGTCATAAATATAGTCGCTCCACACCACAGTTAATACTACTCAGCCAACCGCAATGCCTGTAGATATTCTGTGAGTTAGGTTTACCATTTAAATACAGCATATTTTATTATTATAGACACGCTGTCACAAGCTGATATGATCTGATAATTTATACCCCGTTTAGATTACAGCTTTGTGGTCAATTGTGGTTTGTTTGATAGATTGATATGTTCACTCTATATCTACGGATAATTAATAAACATCAAATAATTCTTATCAATTGAACACGATCAATTTCACGTGTCGTACAAATAAGGGAGCCGTTTTTAATTGACCTCTATTTCATTGCACATAAGCGCGATGAGCGTGAGCTGAGTCGATGTATAATATTGTTCTAAAAACCTGGAAATTCAGTCAGATATTTATAAAAGCACTTGCTCTATGCCTTTGTCCGCTCTGTAACTTTTGACAGCTCAAAAGGTAATGTCAAACAAAATTAAATAAAGGATTGGACAAAGTATAGCAGAGCTAGGTTCTTGACAGGTGATTTAAACCTTAGGTTCTAAAAACCATATTACAACTATATAACATTCCTTCTAATACTTTGGTACAGCTTTCCAGCAATCTTTTGGCTTGCGATGAAAGGTGGAACAAACGCTTTCTGAAAGGTTCATTTGCATTAAGTTGCGTAGAAGTGGCACTCTCCTGTATACGTTATTTAGGCGCCAAAAGAACGTTGGGGGACTGTAGGTATAGTTTGGATGTCTTCCGACGGACAAACAGCTGTCATTTGTGTCTCTGCCAACAACCATCAACACAAACGTGTAAATATTCCAAAAATAATTCACCGATGAGCCCATGATTCAATATGGTGCTTGTGGATTTGTATTTTTAAGAAGGAGTGTAATGAATTGGTAAATCAAAAGCCTCCCTAGGGGCACAGGCAAAAAAAGTCGAAGTAAACTCGAAATAGGAAGATACAGATACAATGTTATGGCATAATCAAAATAAATATTCTCTGACTATTAATATGCCCATCGTTATTTTTAGCGTCCTACCTATAATATGTACACAACCGTCGTCCGTCCAAAGTCCATGGCCCCTATCCACATCGACCTATGAAAGAAACAGAAATAAAAAAATCGGTTAAGTGCGGGTCGGTATCGCACACGAAGGGTACCGTACCATCGTACAACAAATCAAAAGCACTCAAAACAATAAAAAATAAACAAAAAGAAAATTTAAAAAGTTTATGCCTTCACGAGATTTGAACCGACGACCTCCGGATTAAGAGTCTACTCTACATCATACCGGCTGAGCTACCACAACCATGTGGGTTGACGCGAAATATGCTATCATATTTAAATGTGTAGTATATGTGTCTATGACATGGTTGCTATGACAATAAATAAACAGTTTCAGTCAAGACCTCCATTTTGAAATGCGTAAGTGTATCTAAACACGTCTCTTGTATCGGGGCCCCCTTTAATTTGCAATATCTCTCGTATTTCAGTATTTGTGGTTGGTGCGGCAACAGATATACACATTCTAGCTATTACGGTTCGTGCAGACGGACCCGGTGACAGACAGGACGGACGGACGGACGGACGGACAGACGGACCCCGTTTGGCACCCTTCGGGTACGATACCCTAAAAAGGGTCTTTTGTGGACGTTAAATACATTGGACTACTGGTTGTGGCAGAAGAGGGGTGAAGAATATGTTGCTCTATCCAGAGAGAAGCGAAAGATTATTTAACATTTGTTTTGATACGCTAATAAACTACAGCAGTCCAACGATCTTTTGGCGTGCGGTGACAGGTAGAAACTAACGCTTTTTGACAGGTTCATTGCAAAACTAGCGCCCCCTAAAAACGTCACTCACACGTCCCGTTGGATTGGAATTGGAAGGCTGTACCTACATTATACCGGTGGAATGAAACAAAAACATTAGTTATCCACTAGGCCCCGACGAGATTCGAACTCGTGATCTCCTGTTTACTAGACAGGCGCTTTAACCAACTAAGCCACGGCGCCGACGTTGACATTTGTCGAAATCATCATTTAGATGGAAAAGTATTTCCAGCTCTGCTGTGCTATCGATAATTTAAAATAAACAAAAAAGTTAAATAAACAGTTATAACGATTATTGCGTTGCACAAACGAATGCGCCTGAGCACTCGACGACGTTACAAGTGCAAGAGACAACAAAAACATCAACAATGTGCACATGCATGATGTTCTTTTGTTTGATTTATATAAGTACCTGAAGTTGAGTACACCTGGTTTGGGTCAGCAGGATTTATATCAGGACTAGTTTCATTAGTATGATTAACCCCCAAGCTCGAGCCATTTTTTTATTTTTTTTATAAAAAAAATACATTAAAATTAGTTTGACAGTGGGTACCAACGTCAAAAATTAGACATTCATTGACGTCTTGGTACCCACTGTCAAAATAATTTTAATGTCATTTTTTTATAATTTTAATGTCAATATTGTTCCAAGGACTCTTTTGTCCTTACGCTACCGTGGGTGTACTAAGTACTTTCATAATTCATAATTTATTTATTGTACACAAAAAATGGGGGATTTAAAAAAAAAACAACTTCAGTAGTTCCAAATTCGTCACTATATGTCGTAGTAGGCGAGAGATGAACTGATGAAACACGTGCAAGTTGCCAGTCCAAATAATAACAACCGAACAACATAATCTGTGGTCTGCATAAAGTAACTGTCAACAAGTCAAAGCCTTCAAACGACAACTCGAGGACAACTCTCACATGTTTCGTCATCACATGACACTGGCATAAATTGTCTGGCATAAGACAGATTGCCATGAACAAAAATTGAAGTTGAAGTTGAAACAAACTGTCATTTGTGCGTTTTTCCCTCAGAACAAGTAAACCAATAGGGGAGGCAGTCGCTCACGTCCGAAGGAATTACTTGGAACCCACAGCCCTTCACGTCCTTCCCGGGTAGTGCTAACGAGCGACAAATCATCATCATCATTGTCATCAAATCATCTCAAGACATTATAATTTCCAGGTTCTCAAATGAGAACCTGACCACTTGACACTGGCAAAATTAACCTCAAAAGAGGTTAGGACGCCATTAATAAAAAGAAGAAGAAGAAGAAGTAAACCAATAGAATAAATAATGGTCACGTGACAGCGTACTACCCCAATTGTCAAAGTTGTTTTCTATGCTAACCATTAACTGAGTAACCACCTAATTTAAGATGGTCACCGTAGCTTACAAAGTGTCAGCACTTGGAATCCTTTCAAATTTTGTCGGGTCGCCATTTGAGTCAGATTGTGGACAGATCTCTGCAGCCGGTCGGACGGAATAAATTGATTAATCAGACAAAAACCTTTTGCTAAAAAAACAAACAATCGCAAGAATATCCTCAATAAATGCACAATGTCTTGTACAGTGCGTGGGTGCCGATCGCGTGCGAAAAGTAAAGAAAACGGATGTGGGAATTTGAGCTTCCATATGTGAGTACCTAAAACCTATATTTTCTCGTGTAAAAAACCATTGGGATGTTAAAATATCAATTAAAATAAACTTCCCCGACGGTTTATTATCCAAGATTGCCGTAAACATTGGGTTAAGATCAAAACTAGGTACTAAAATTAGAGAAATAAACAAATCCTTAGGTGGGCTAGACTAGTGATGGAGAATCTTGTCGATGAAATGTTCGTCACAATTATTGTAATATTGTCATTTATCGACACAGAGTTATTCGTCACAGTATTATATACATTGTTTTTCTGTTCAAGTTTTCCCAAAACCGAAATCCGGACGCAATGGTTTGCCGCTATTGGCAGAAGTGAAAAACAGTACAAGAAAACCTGGAAACTGTGCTCAAGACACTTTCGACCCGAGTGCTTCTTGTCAGCGAATTTATTGCGAGCACGACCAAAAATTCGCACATTTCTTACGAAAACGATAATTTTTAGAGGACAGTAAATATATTTTTTTGTTTGTGAAGTTATACAATGTGTTTCAAGAGGCCCTTCAAAATAAATAACATTGTTGTTGTGTAAATATGTGTTTTTGTTTAAATAGCCCATTAGGAAAATCGATGAACACAATAAATTAAAAATACTTTTCTGTAGTAACGGCGCTTGAATTTAATTAATAAAAAAATCTATTGAATGGCATTTATAAAAATTTGATGTACGATCCCTTCCACTTTTTTAAACAACAAAACGGAGCTTGCTCGATGTGTTTTATTGGTCCAGGTTTTAGATACATTTTAAATATGATTGATGTAAGTAAACCTATGACGCCCTAAATAATTACCTTTATGAGCGTCTTCAGGATCTCACTCCAAAGTAAAGTGGCGCCAACTAGTGAGCACAAAAACGGCACCATCATTTCAATTTTATTTAGTGTAAAGTTGCATCATTCATAATTTCTTTATTGCACACAAGTAATTGTGAAAACAAAACATATATGAAGAACAAAGGCGAGCTTATCTCTAATTGTGTTTGTATTTTTTCTACATTTTTATCGATATCGATGGAGCGGCAGTCTGAGGGCAGGCCCATCCCTAGTGGCCAGCGTTTGACAGAAGGGGTAGTACGCACTATCAAATCGCTTTACTGATAAACGTAATGCCACCTCTTTTTTTCTAACGGAAGTTTTGTTTAATGAAAGTAGGACAGCATTACGCATTACCGTCGAAGGTTTCTGCTAATCATCGTTGCTTCTATTGGTTTACTTGTTCTGAGGTTTTTCCCTCGTCAGACTTTGGTTCAAACGACGAAATCTACGGAAATCATGGAAAAAAGAGTGAAAATCCTTGCGTTCTGTAAAAAAGCTGGCAGACAGTTTATGGGTTGCGTTCAAGGTTCAAGATCCTTGGGTTGAAAATTATTTACTCTGTGACTGTGACGACACAGATCGTGTCATATGAATTCACGTCGATACAAAGCCATCTGTTGCTAGCTTTCAGAACAATTTTTAGTTGTCAGGAAATCCCCTATTGAGAAAACAAGAAGATAAGATAAGTACCTGGTTCACCACGACAATTAAAATTAAATTAATATGTAGGGGGGGCTCCCATACATATTTTTTTGCGGTTTTTTATAGATAATGGTACGGAACCCTTCGTGCACGAGTCTGACTCGCACTTGGCCGGTTATTTCATACGTGGTGGCAGAGGTGAAACTGTGCCCCGTGCCATTAGCTACATATAAAGCGGATTAGCACTATTCTCCGATAAATGTTATTCCGCTTTCTAGCTAGTCGCACTTAGCGTTATTTTTCTGAGATCCTGGCCCCCGATTCTCGCGCTATCGAGATCATCTCCCCAGTCGAGAGTCGAAAACGATCTCGATTTATATTTATTTCGATCGAAAACGGGCCGAGGTATCTCGGTTGGTCGAAAGGCCAGTCGTAAGAATAGCTTTTTCTTGTTTTTGATAGAGATTTCGGTATCTCAAAATCGATATTTCGACCATGGACATGATCTCGCTAGTGCCAGAATTGCCCCCCAGGCCCTGCTAGTCAATTTGTTAACAGGCTCCAGACTCTATTTGTGCGCGTAATGTCATGTAATGTAGAGTTTTATTTCCTTGTTGGTCGTTTCAGGATATAATAAAATGGAAGGGCGGAATGCCTAACGTGCTCTACCTTGCGTAATGTTGTAGGTGATTCCTAATTCTAGGGCCCGTTGTAACCTTTATTATTCCGAGTACCTTACACTGGGCTGAAAATTATGGCAGAGCAGAGAAGATAATTATTATGAAAGGTTTCTGTAGTATTGTTTGAAATATACCGTGTCCAGCGCATGCGTTACCACAGGCGATCACTATACTATCTGTGAAATATTATGGCAATAAAATGCTAGGGAAAACGTCGAATATCATATATTTTCTTAGCGGATCAATTAATTCTATAGGTCACTTGAGCAGATTATAAATTATACTGATATTTTATTTTGTATTTGTATTTGTTTATTAGTATCCAACAGCATATATTTACTTAATCTAACGCAGAGTTAATGTTTTACTTAGTAATTAATACCAATTACAGGATAGCATAATATAATATTTTTAATTTATGCGGTAGTGGAGAACGAAAGAGTATGCGGAAGAAATTTAATTTAATTATAACATTCTATATTTATCGATCGAAATGGCACAGATTTATAAAATATTACCCAAGTGCACCACAGAACAGTGAGAATTGCCTCCTGGCTGGGCCTGCCCCACAACGTCCTAAGATACAGTTTGGATTTGAAATCTATCAAAGTATCATTACCATGGCAACCATTTTCATTCCAATAACGGTCATGGTAATTTTTCCGGATCAGAATCGTACCTAATCTGTCTGAATCACTAAAAATGTCGTGGTGAACCAGTTCTAAAGTAAGCCATGTCCCCAATTCCAGAGACGGAGCTTCGAGACATGGTGAAGGAGGTGGACCAGGATGGCAACGGGACCATCGAATTCAACGAGTTCCTGCAGATGATGTCCAAGAAGATGAGAGGGGCTGACGGAGAAGACGAGCTTAGAGAGGCTTTCAGGTAAGAGAGAGAGAAAGAGAGATATGGTAAAGGAGGTCGATAAAGACAGATATCAGACCATCGCGTTCAAAGAGTTCCTGCAGATGATGTTTAAGAAGATGAGAGGGGCTGATGGAGAGGACGAGCTTAGAGAGGCTTTCAGGTAAGAGAGAGAAAGAGAAAGAGAGACATGGTGTAGGAGGTCGATGGAGATGGATATGAGACCATCGAGTTCAACTAGTTCCTGCAGATGATCTCTAAGAAGGGAGTTGATGGCGAAGATAAGCTCAGACAGGCTTTCAGGTTAGAGATATAAATAGAAAAATAGATATGGTAGAGGAAGTCGATAACACCGGTTGGTATGGGACCATTGAGTTCAAAGAAATTCTCCAGATGATATCCAAGAAGATGAGAGTTAATGAGAATTTAAGGTAAGAGAGAGAAAGAGATTACAGCGGTGAAGTAATATGGTAAAGCTGGATAAAGACGGCAATGAAAAGCTTTGTAATATAATATACTGTAAGTTAATTTGACACTCGCAACTCAAGGCAATCTTTTAAGTTAACTTTCGGAAACCCTCCGTGAACAAGTCCAACACGCAATTAAAACATCATGACCTACATCACAACGAACGTGATTGCACAAATGTTTGCATTCAACGTAATGAGACCGTAAGACCAAATTGATCTAGATCCCGAATAGGCAGATGACGATGACAATAATACAAAACCTGAACCCTGAACTAAACGAGACCTAATCCTCCCCCTTCCCCCCTTCCAGGGTATTCGACAAGAACAACGACGGCCTCATCTCCTCGGTGGAGTTGCGTCACGTGATGACCAACCTCGGCGAGAGGCTGAGCGAAGAGGAGGTGGATGACATGATCCGCGAGGCAGACCTGGATGGAGACGGCATGGTCAACTACGACGGTGAGTAGACTGTTCTAGACAAAGTACCATAGCCTACTCTAGCCAATGGTATTTCAGAAGTAGATTTTTCAATGTAGTCTGTAGATCGGATAATTTTAGTCACTGAGAAAAAAGAATGCATCATTTGCTTTGATGGAGTGTACTCCAACCATTCCTTGGCTAGGTTGTCTGTAAACAAGGAGACCCTTTTCCATAACGGTGCATGTATTCCCAAATGTCACTGCACCGCAGAGTGCACTCGTAAAGCAATCTCAACAGCAAAGCGTCTCCTGCCTTTCATGAAGATTTTCCTAAATCCTGTAAATGAATGGATTTTAGAGTAATAATCTAAACTTTCACTTGGGCATTCTAACTTCCATCGCCGATAGCTGGTCAGAAACAGATTAGGCTGTTTCTGACCAGCATCTTCTGACTGAATATCTCTTGGTTCCAGAGTTCGTGACAATACTGACATCGAAGAACTAGTATGCAGAGAAGCCGCCTCCGAGAGAGAGAGAGATAGCGATACCTCCCCCTCCCTGCCCTCCACCCGCAGTCCCCGAGGGCCTCCACATAGGCGGGAAAGAGACACTGATATAGTTTACATACAAAAGACAGAGACAGAGTTCGCGACTGTCTTTTTTGGTGTTAACTGTTTTAATTGTTGTTAGAGAGCGCTTGTGTAATTGTATAGGTACGTACGCTATAGACGCTATCTTTTGGCATCGGCACATCACCGACGCGGGTCTGTATCAAATACCTATAAGAAACTATAAAGGATGTCACACCAAGTAGGTGGCGGCAGAGCGGTTCGAAAGCGGGCCAGCCAGTTCCACCCAACCTCTTTTTGACTTCATGTCTTACTGAGAGTAACGTGGGGAGCAAAGGAGGAGCAAACCAACGGGTTGCAGAGCTACCAAGTTATCTGTGACAGACACAAAATAAAATGTGACTCCTAGATTATAGTCTCAGTAGAGTCGTTTTAATATCTACCACGTGATCCCCAGTTGTGCGGGTTTTATCACGTGACATTGTCGAAATTTGAAGCCACAGATCAAAAACTTAACTAAACTTAATGTACACAGCAGCTGTAATAAATAACCATCTGATGATAAGGCGGCCAGTGATGATGACGAAATGGAGTTATCTGTAGAACGGCCAAAGCGGAAACTACTGACGCAACTTTTTAACCTCACTTCACTGTCAGTTGTTGTAGTGTATTCCCAGTACATTTTGACCTGAGTGGGTCAGCAGTTTTCTATGGAGAAGTGAGAAATAAAGTTGCTCTGATGAAATCGGTATTATTATGAAAATTGCTCAGAATCATGTCCCTAACAAAGTAGTTTCTCTTTTTGCGTTAATTCATTTGCACCTTGTATATGTCGCTGGGGCGCTGTCATTTCCCAAGCAAAAGACGACAGCATGACTATTGAGTGTAGAATTGTGCAAATTGTGCATCCGGGTGACATTTGCAAAATTAAAATCATTTACGCTTAGTATATCCACTGCGATTTCGACTAAAAATCGAGCTTTTGTGTGTAGATGTAGTTTAAATATTTCTGAATCTCCGGAGTCATTAATTTTTCCCTAGAAATATACTTAACGTGATGTGATGCCTAATCTATATAGGTATTGAATATATTGAATATATCTTCAATATATTGAACAACCTACAATCATCCAAAATGTATGTACGTACCTACGTATGCGCGGGTGTCTGCAAAATGTTGTGTAGATGTGTAGTAAAATTAAAAGTGTATAAGATATAGGGCAAAATGGGCTTTTGTATTTCTTAATAACATAATAAGCTAATAAGTAAAACAAATCAAACACCGTCAAACCTAATAACTTTAAAAATACTCAATCGATGCCAATAAAACCACATTGAAATCCGTCCACCCATCTTTGCGCCACGGACTGACAGATGCTTCAAATTTATAACACCCCCATTAATGAAACCCCGCTATTCCCTTTGACTCTTGCTCAAGATAACGATATTTTAATCTATATGTCGGCGGCTGATCGTAGAATCGGGCACATCATGATGTGCCTCGCCATTTCATGATATGGCCGAGCCATTACTGGGCATATCACGATTTGAGTTTTAACGAAAACATGTATTTATAAAAGCATTTTTATTCAGAACTACGTGATTTTTTTGTGTTATACATGTCAAACGACACGTCTTCACCTAAGCTACCGCTGTGTTTGCCTCAAGAGATTTCATCGTTTCATGATATTTCATGTTTGGGCACATCATGATGTGCCCAATTCTACGATCGGCCGCTGACAAATATATTGGAGACAATCAGATCGATACTTCAGGAGTCAATGTAATCCAATGGTGAAGAAAACAATTATACTAACCCAACATCTTTCTGTCAAAAATTTAGACCAAGACAAAATTCAGGCACTGAATTATAATTTACTAAAGTGTTTTACTGCCCTAACTGCCCTTCGTAAGTGGTGGCCTAGTGGCTAATGGCTTTCGTTAGTCTTCCAATAGAGAAGGTTGATTGATATTTTAGAGCCAAATAAGTTCATGTAACCTATTAGTAGCAATCAATATTTAGAATGGAAAATAAATTAAACGCGGCATCATAAATAAAATGTTGTACTTCGGTGAAGGTATTTTAAAATTTTATACCGTTAAATATGTTGGTGCAATTCCAAATAAGTAAAGGGTAATACACATTGAACATTACATACTTTAATTGACCTTTAGCTAATGCTATTGTACTTTTTTATATTGAAACTTAATCAGCCATATTTAATTATATAGTAAATCCTGAATTATAAGAGTTTTCATATAGGTATACGTTTCAGTTAGAACCGGTTTTTAGATAGAACGCGTTTTCCCTAGTAAGGACTAGTTTTTAATTAATGCCTCTGTTAAAACCAGAAATAACTAATGCTCAAATTTGAAATCAGGTTAAACTAGTTCTCACGACAAAACACGTTTTTCCAAAGCGAGTCAGTTAAAACTGTTCCGACAGAGGTTAAAGTTCATCGTATCTTATCATCGTACCGCAAAACACTTTCATCCCGTTTTTAACCGACTTCCCAAAGGAGGAGGTTTACAATTCGTCCGGATGTTTGTTTTTTATTTATTTTTTTATTTTTTATGTATGTTCCCCGATAGCGCCTAAACGGGTGGACCAATTTGGAAAATTATTTTTTTGTTTGAAAGGGTTTACCTTCCCATTGGTCCCATTGACACCAGGTCAGGATCTGATGATGGGATCCTGGAGAAATCGAGGGAACTCTTCAAATATTATAGGCAGACCTATAGTGATTTTTGTGTTTTTCATAATAACTCGTGCAAATGCACATGGTAAGCATAATATTGTGATGCGGAACTGCTGATGAAGACCACATATGGCCACCAGATCTGCTCAATACTAGGTACAAATACAATGCGTGGCTGACGGGCAGGCAACGCATAGCCTAAACCTACCTAGACCTAGAGCCATGAAACTTTGTACAGGGGTTCCTTAGTAGCGTGGGGTAGCACTGATATGGGATTTGACAAAATTAATTCCCCAAGGGGGGGGGGGGGGGATAAGGGGTTACAGTTTGTATTAAACTCAATCTAATCAAATAAGGTTTGTGGAAGTCGGTTTTTTCTAAAGTTTACTTTTTGTTTCAATTATATTTGCTCCGCTCCGCTCCACTCCTGTCCGCTCACTCCGGATTTTCTTCATCTAAATTCCAACCTAACATAACCCAATGGAAATTTAGCCACAATAACTACCGCCAAATGTGTTTTAGTAGAAAAAATTACAATGCTTTTAAACATATTAAATAAATATTTTTTTAAAGTATGTCTTGTTTTCAATCCCTTAGTTTTTCTAGTGCTCGTTTTAACGAAAGCTCGGAATGATAAGTAGTTGTATCTAAAAATAAAAAATATCAGTGGTAAATTCTAGTTTTGACTACCTAGGTATTTACAAAGAAATTTAATAAAAACTAGTTCTAGGGAATACGCGTCCTATCTAATAATTGAAACAAAAAGTAAACTTTAGAAAAAACCGACTTCCACAAACATTTGATTAGATTGAGTTTAATACCAACTGTAACCCCTTAACCCCCCCCCCCCCCCTTGGGGAATTAATTTTGACAAATCCCATATCAGTGCTACCCCACGCTACTAAGGAACCTCTGTACAAAGTTTCATGGCTCTAGGTCCACCGGTTTAGGCTATGCGTTGCCTGCCCGTCAGCCACGCATTGTATTTGTACCTAGTATTGAGCAGATCTGGTGGCCATATGTGGTCTTCATCAGCAGTTCCGCATCACAATATTATGCTTACCATGTGCATTTGCACGAGTTATTATGAAAAACACAAAAATCACTATAGGTCTGCCTATAATATTTGAAGAGTTCCCTCGATTTCTCCAGGATCCCATCATCAGATCCTGACCTGGTGACAATGGGACCAATGGGAAGGTAAACCCTTACAAACAAAAAATAATTTTCTATATCGGTCCATCCGTTTAGCCGCTATCGGGGCACATACATAAAAAAAAACATCCGGACGAATTGTAAACCTCCTCCTTTGGGAAGTCGGTTAAAAACGGAATTCAACTGTGACTGTGGCATATTAGTGTCACGTTTAAAATGTAATCCGATGGATATATAATATCTGAAAATGTTTGTAAGTAGTATGTTTAAATATAAATTGTCCGGCAAAAATATCTAAATCGTGCTAAACAGATTAACTTTGGAAACCATACGATATATTAGGAATATACCAATAGTGCTCGAGGAATAATTAAATATTTTGAAATAGAAGGAATGAAATAAAAATTTATTTAAAGTTATTTAAAAAAATCCCATATATTATATGACAAATACCAAAATTAAGTAATATATTATCACGTAAGACAATAAATTAAAGCAAATTTTATCTTGGTCATGAATATTGTCGATGAATAGTCAATTTGAAATTAAATATTTTATTCAAATATAGATACTACACTTATTTAAAAAATATTAAACTATGATAAATATTTTCCTACATATGAATTATTATTTTTTGTAAGTTTGAGGAATGCATATCATGAGCAATAAATTATTTTATAACAGGGCATTTTATTACACATTATCCGTATAGCTCGGTTTACGTATTATAATACAATCTAATCCAGAGTATATTAAAATATAATTTCATCATAAAAAAAACCTTGCAACACACAGGGTAAGTATCGAGTTGTCGTTTGAAAATGTGAAT
This sequence comes from Argyresthia albistria, assembly GCA_963457715.1. Taxonomy (NCBI): domain Eukaryota; kingdom Metazoa; phylum Arthropoda; class Insecta; order Lepidoptera; family Argyresthiidae; genus Argyresthia; species Argyresthia albistria. Next base: position 2,076,929 of record OY735266.1, on the reverse strand, counting down.
AAATATTAAATATAATAATAAAATGCTGATACGGACAAGATAAGAAGATAACGTTTTGTAAATTTATCTAATGTCCGTGGAAGCACAATATTTAAAACCAGTTACATAAAATTTAATAAGATTGAATATGGTTAGAGTCAAACAGTAAGTACATAAGTTCATCTGTCATTTTAAACAAAAAAAAAAGATTTATCAGTTCAATAGGGCTTATCGAGACTGCTTGAGAAACCCTGAGTGTAACTAAGTATACCGAGTAAAGGTGTAAATATAAAACTGCTATTATTGAATGCACAAATCAAATGTTATAATAAAACTAATATATAATATGAAATATATAATATGAAATATATAAATAACATAGTATTATATTCGATATTTATATTAGTACTGATTATTTTAGTTAAACAATCAAATCTAAATAAATAACAAGATTTTATAAAAATATAATTTATGATTTATAATTAATGAAATGATGTTCGATAAAATGTATGCAATGAATTAATAACATATGGAAAATAAGAGTAATATACATATTATTGGTATTATACAAGAAAATCTTATTCTTTTTTTAAATGTTATCAATGATTTATAAAAAATATAGATTGTTACCTAAAATAGACCTAAAACCTACATTTGCAGTTGATTACCTAATATTTTATTCAAGTGTTCAACACAATTTATTTACATTTTAGGTACCTACTTATAGTTATTAAATGTGTAGATGTTTAAACCAGTGAAAAATTGTAATAATTTAATTTTAATGAAACGTATTACGTTGAAATGGTTATGTTTTAGGTATAATTTTGTATGTAGTAAGATTTTTATTACTGTTTGGTAAAATAAAAGAGTTAGGATCCTTAGTTTAAAACCACCAAATAAAATATGACATATTTGGTTGCTAACTTATTTATAAATTATAAAAAACCGGCCAAGTGCGAGTCGGACTCGCGCACGAAGGGTTCCGTGCCATTATCTATAAAAAACCGCAAAAAAATGTATGGGAGCCCCCCCTAAATATTAATTTAATTTTAATTTAATTATTTATTTTTTAAGTAAATAATATACGCAATATATTGTGAACATTTTAAGCGTCTACCTGCTACCATTATCAATATCGAGCAAAAATGAGCAAAAAAATCACGTTTGTTGAATGGGAGCCCCCCTTAATATTAAATTTCTTTTGATTTTTAGTATTTGTTGTTATAGCGGCAACAGAAATACATCATCTGTGAAAATTTCAACTGTCTAGCTACCACGGTTCATGAGATACAGCCTGGTGACAGACGGACGGACGGACGGACAGACGGACAGCGAAGTCTCAGTAATAGGGTCCCGTTTGGCACCCTTCGGGTACGGAACCCTAAAGAGGAAGGAAATAATATGCTAAATCGAGAATAATCCTTCACAATTGGCTACATGACAAGGGTCGTCTCTAAGACTATTTATGTGAACTGTTGCAACATCTTTTGCTCGTGCAGTTGGATGGAAACATTGGGCTGTGACGTCATATAAAACAAAATATCGTCAAATGTGCAAAATTTATAAAAACTTTATCAAAATTTTATTAAAATTTTATTTTATTATTGAAGTTTTGTAAAATATCATTGCTGTAAGTAAACGTATAAATTTTATATCCACGACCGCCCTTTTTGTTTATAAAGCATTATTTCTGGACTTCCCAGTCTTGTAGCCAATTATTAAATAAGTTAGTACCACTTTCTTGAAAAACTTTAGCTAGGTTTTTGGATTGTTTCATAGGCATTCATTTCCTTACCTTTGAACAGTCCATTAAAAATATTTTAACTATTTTTTACGATTGGTTTTAAAATTAATATTTATGTTACATACCTTAAGAGTAGACAGTCGATGTAACTAGAAGAATATACAAGCTTGATATCAAAGAAACTGGATTTTAATAACGTTGATATACTTATACAGGGTGTAACAGAAAGGGGTGTACAAGCCAAAAGAGGGTTGTTAGGGATACGATTCTGAACAACTTTATTTTTCACTCCACCATACCGATCAGCTGAGCGCTAGGCCCGAAATGTAGTACTGAGTTAATAAAAATAAAGTTGCTCTGATCAAGTTGGTCCCATTGAAAGTTGTTCAGAATAATGTCCCTAACAAACCTCTTTCGGCTTGTACACCCCTTTCTGTTACACCATATCTGAATTACTTAGCAGTAGCGTAGTAATCCTGCTTTAAAATCCTGTTAAAGCTGTCGATGTCTTTCACAAGCTTTAATACGTAGATGCGTAGCATCTTGTATGTACAGGGTGTAACAGAAGGGTGTAGTCATATTTTAGGGGGTTATTAGGGAGACCATTCTGAGCAATTTTAACTATGAAACCGATTTAATCAGAGCTACTTTAATTTTCATTGCTCCATACGTTTTGGTCCGGGCGGTCAGCTGATTTGTATAGAGAAGTGAAAATGAAAGTGGGTCTGATCAATCGGTTTCTTACTGAAAGTTGCTCGGAATGATGTGCCTAACAACCCCCTAAAATATGACTACACCTTTCTGTTACACCCTGTATAGATAGATAAATAGCATCAGTATCTTATGGCCGTTGCACATTTTCCCGCGAGTCGACCTGAAGTTTGCAGCCGTAGCTTGGAAATCGGTATATTGGTAGCCTTAGATATCGGGAGTTTAAATAACCCGAAACACATCAGCCTCGGGAAGAACCACCGATCGAGAGTGTACAGCGTCCATCATAATCGTACACGGGTCCCCACTCGTGACTGAATGAAGATTCTCGTGACGTCATCCGTGTGTACATGTCCCCCTGCACGTGTTGCGAAAGCGCCGACCAATCACAGCGCGTGTTTGCGCCACACCACACGAGCCTGGCACGAGACACGCGCCTGAGGTATGCCCCGCTTTTGTGTATGGAAGAGGACTTCTGTATACTTCCTGGGCCCGTATTCTACTGTACACAAGCATACCACAAGCCTGGCACAAACTTGAATACGACGCATTTGGTATTCTACTAAATCTCACAAGCGCCAGCGAGACGCCGGCGGCGTTGGAACGGCGCTAGCGGACAGTAGAATACGAAGTAGGCTGGCGTCACGCCGGCGTCTCGCTGGCGCTTGTGAGATTTAGTAGAATACCAAATGCGTCGTATTCAAGTTTGTGCCAGGCTTGTGGTATGCTTGTGTACAGTAGAATTCGGGCCCTGGATAAGGAATGTGCGGGGTCGACTTGGCAACTTGGCGAGTGACACTACCGTGTCCCAGAGTTCACTGTCATTGTGCTTTTTAACCGACTTCACAAAAGGAGAGGTTTACAATTCATCAGGATATTTTTTTATTTTTTTTATGTATGTACACCGATTACGCCTAGACGGATGGACCGATTTGGGCAATTATTTTTTTGTTTGAAAGGGTTTAGCTTCCCATTGCTCCCATTGTTACCAGGTCAGGATCTGATGATGGAATCCTGGAGAAATCGAGGGAAGTCTTCAAATATTATAGGCAGACAGACATATAGTGATTTTTGTGTTTTTCATAATAACTCGTGCACATGGTAAGCATAATATTGTGATGCGGAACTGATGAAGACCACACATGGCCACCAGAACTGCTCAGTACTACGTAAAAATACAACTATGCATGGCTGACGGGCATGAAACTTTGTACAGGGGTTCTTTATGAAGCGTAAGGTAGCACTAAGATGGGATTTGACGAAATTAATTCCCCAAGGGGGGAGGGGGGAATAGGGGGTTACAGTTTGTATTAAACTCAAAAAGCACTTGACATTGGTTTCTAATCAAATAGGGTTCATACAGTCGGTTTTTTTTTTAGATTTACTTTTTGTTTCAATTTTAAGATTTCGGAATCGCGCTGGGGCGTCTAAAGAGAAAAATGCGTGACTACACAGGATCCCGAAGAATTAAAAAAATTGCAGACAAGATGCGAGACTTGGGCATTGTGTGATTGTGTGCATGTAAAGGGCAGCCTTACATTGACATAGACACGCACGTCCCACGGCACGGGTCCATATTGGCTCATCTAAAGTCTAAGTTCCGAAAATGGTCTTTTAACGATTTGTAATCCGAATGATCACTCTTCCTTAAATGTTGGTGCCTATTTTTTTCGTTCATACAATTTCTAGTACTACCGACGAAGATCATAACACTCTGGTTTCCGAATTTTTTTATTATTAATATTACTACTGAAACTGATCTAAACTCCTAAGTGTTTTTTTACCACCCCGCATCACCCCCGGATGATTAACAGCAGACAGGAAGACGGATTGACAAATAGTCGCTCCGGTATTTTTACAATAACGTTGTCATCCATAAACATGTTTTTCATAATATTGACGGACTGACCTAACAGTACCATAATTTGACTTTTGGTTGTGTTTAGTTCCAAAGTAGTGTTTTTTGTAGTTTTTACATGTTCTAACCTAACCTAACCTACCTACTGCCCAGATGTCGATTTCGGTAGCGTCACTGACCTAATAATTATCCTATTCTGACTTAAACAATTCTACATAACAAATATATGTTTTCGAATAATAGTGTAAAAAACAGTTATTTTGAGAAAATATAGGAAAACAAATAGTAGTACAATAGATGTTTATTGTTACCGAAATTATGAAATTGAATGATTTGGAATTAATAACATTAGGAACAGAGTAGTATTAATAGTGATTGTTAGGATTAAAAATTGTAGTAACAAAATTTTCGGACTTATAATTATCGAGGTAGAAATCTTAGGTCAACTTTGGCGCACCCACGTCCCACACTTTGAAGTTTGAAATCTTTTAATAAACGCATTTCTCAAGTTTCGCATTCTGAACTATCGGCTCTTTGACCATACCCTGGTCTGCAGCGCTATAGCTAGGCTGGCCTACTAAATTAGTATTAGAACTTACATAATAGTCAGAAGTTTCCCACACAGGTTGACGGGACCATAATATGGGAGTCCATCACAATGGAAATATTACAATCTATTTCATATTTCATAATTTCTTTATTGCACACAAAAAAAAGTTAACAAAATTACAGTATGAGATAAAGTGTATCTCTAAAAAAAGATAAGCCCGCCATTGTATTTTAAAGTATCTCAAATTTATAAGCTGACAAAAGTTGCAAGAACAGTATCCGATTCCATATTATAGAGCGCATTATAAGGAGGCGCGTCTGGCATAGATGGAAATAAGATTATACTTTACACTTTAATAAAAGTGACTTGATAAAAATGTTATCATTACACTCACTAGTAGTCGCTCTTACTTTGTGTAGCTCCTGCTTACTAGCTCGTCGAACGTCCACAAAAGAAAGATAAAAGTCCCAGCAAAACATGCAAGATAATAACCGGCCAAGTGCAGTCGGACTCGCTCACGAAGGGTTCCGTACTATTATCTATAAAGAGCCCCCTTAATATTAAATTTCTTTTGTTTTTTAGTATTTGTTGTTATAGCGGCAACAGAAATACATCATCTGTGAAAATTTCAACTGTCTAGCTACCACGGTTCAGACAGACAGACAAACAGACGGACGGACGGACAGCGAAGTCTCTGTAATAGGGTCCCGTTTGGCACCCTTTGGGTACGGAACCCTGAAAACAAGCTTGTGAACCATTAGTAATCTATAGTATTAGTATCTATAGTACCTAAGTCTAAGATTGATGAATAAAATTTAATAGATTTTTACTAAAATCTTTGCGAAAAAAATAAGATAAGTGACAAAAGGATGAACAACGAGTTATGTAGAATTTTGTCATACAGTCAAAAAAATAATTAAGATTCCACAATAATAAGGAAATATGATAAGACAGAATACTAACAATCGCAGAGCAAGTATTATACTATGCAATATACTATCAAGTACTTAATCGAGTTTACTAATCTGGGGGCAATTGTTACCGATACAGTAAACAACATTGTAGACCTTACTACATTCCTACTATTATTGCCACTATTCAAAGATATCTAGGTACAACAAGATGTATAGTCATATTGTACTTACAACTTTCACCATAAAAGCAATTTAATAAGAGCAACTTTAATGAATCAATGACCAATGACCCAGTTTTCGCACTGTTCTGCCACGTGTTGCAGAGTAAGATGTTATGAATTAATTTCGTGGTAGTCCTTGTAGTTCTAATGCTTTATCAATTAAAACCTGAACAATTTATGCCCGTTCAACGACCTTGGTTGTGAGACAAAATAAGTTGGCAGCATTTAAACTTGGTAATCCTATCAGGTTAGCAAGCTGATGCTTTAAACTCTGCATGTCACAAATGAAATTATCAGCGGAAGTATTACATACTTATAAGCAGTAACATAAGCAGCAGTCTTGGCATTCGCAGAGCAATTATTACATTAAGGGCCCCGTAGACGTTCAAGCATGCTTGACAAGCATGTTGGTCAAACTTCACGTTTTTATCAAGCAACCGCGATAACGATCAAGCAACATGATCAAGCAAGTTGTCAAGCCACATTCGTAGACGTTCAAGCATGCTTGTCAAGCATGTTGGTCAAACTTCAAGCAACTGCGATAACGATCAAGCACCCCGGAAGACATTCAGACAATATACTGGTCAAGCACGTCGTCAAACAAAATTTTCTTCAAGCACGATCAAGCACATCAAGCACGCAGATTGCTAGACAAGCACGTCGAGCATGGCCGCAAACCATCCAACATGGTGTTTGACCAACATGCTTGTCAAGCATGCTTGATCGTCTACGGGGCCCTTTACATACACAGTAGTTGCAAATGTACGCAAACAATAGGATATTCAACAATAGATGCGAAATAGACTTCATCCTTTTTAGCAGTATATGGATACGTTGACTCTGAAATTCTAAGATATCTCACAAATCTGTCTGTCACATGCCTTTATCTGGTATCGAGCTAGATTCAGCCATACACGAACTTGCTGACTAAATGATCAAGTTTAGACTCTACGGTGTGAGCAACCAGTGATCATAACACAAGCATTTTTAATGCTTAGTTTGGTTGTTGGTCTGCTGTATGAAAATAATGTAGCCTCTCTTTATACATATAAGTTCCTGTGATACACTTTTGTGCCGTAAGATTTTATGAATAAATAAATTATTATTATTATTATTAATTGATGTGCACGCACGCGTTAACAAAATGTGGACACAAAGAAAGCAACAAGATTAATATTATTAGTAAATACGTAGGTAAGTAAAGTAAATCTACACAAACTAACTTGTCTCTTAGTCGTTTCTAAGATATATTTTTTTCTAATAATCGTTTGAATCTCGATATGATATATTTAATCGTCTTTCATTGTATATCATAAATCGTGCAACAATTTTCACATTAGGATCTAAGGCGTAAAAAGATTAACAAGTTGCTAACCCATTGCAGGGGGGACGCAAAATCCTCCCTCCTCCTTTTCATGCTTACCTCGTAATGATTTGTTGAAATGAATGAATGAAATCGTTAACAGGCTAATAGCCCGTGATTAACTCAATAAATACATGAACGTATATTAAAGCATTTAATAAGCAGATAACTTACAAAGTTTTGATAAGCGTCGAGCGTCATATAGTCAACATAAAGTTACAACATCCACGGAAGCGACGCGTGCTGTCAACATTATACAGGATGTTCTTATATCAAGGAACAATGCAGAACGTCGAAAAAAATATATTGGTACCTATCTTACGTCCAGAAATTAATACAGTCTGTGTTCACGCAAACGAAACGTAGTGTGTGACGCCAGGGTGCGCGCTCGTCGCATCGATCCAGGTGAGGCGACGCCATGCACCATGTTTAAAATTGCATCCCCGAACCTAGACCGAGCTGCGCGCGTTAAAATTGCTCTCAGGTCACCTTGACCTACATTTTCCATTCTAAACTAAAATTCCTATCCGCACTGAGAAAAATTTTGGCTCACAAAGGTCAATTTTAGAGTTGTCGATTTTTTATTGTTTGTGGGACAAAATATTTTGTTAAAGCTCATAAGTTCATTTATCTACAGACGCAATGTTTTTATTGTGAGACTCATTTTTGAGCCACACACAACTTGACTTTTGTCAAATTAAATTTATCTAAACTTTATTGTTACCATGACAGCAATACTTTGAGAAGCCATTAAAGGAAAACATTGTTAGATGCTAACAAAGTTTAATGTAAAGAACTTGACAATATCTTTGTTGTTGTGAGAACATAACTTTGAATTTGACAAACTTAAAGTTAAAGAACCTGTTAACGTTTAATTTGTTATCGACGTATCGGCAAATTATACATAAAGAACTCGACAACATGCCGCGGGGCGGGGTACGAAGGACTTGCAGGGGGGGAGGTTTGACCTTGTCATAGCAACCAAGGCGCGCGCACGCAGCACGCCGCGCCCCGTGCCGTGAGCCATCAGTCGTCTGCCGATTGCGAATCAATGTGCACCGTGTTGATTCCACCACGCAGGGGAGTGAGTTGAGTGTATAAAATAAAATGGAGATGTTCTTAGTGGGTGCCGGGCTGCCACACTTGATGGAGACTATGTTAGGTAAGTATTTACCTATCTGTACTTAGGGTATTACTTTGATTTCCGTGATGGCGTCGTCGGTAAGTAGGGTACATAGGTACTAGTACTTGGGCAGGGCGTTCAGTACGCTGATTACTTAGGTATCTTGCAAACAGAAAGCAATCGACAAAATTTAGCAATTTCAGGGTCAGAGTGTCGTGAAGCCCTTGTAATTTTTTTAAAAGCTAGCATATGTCATATTCTTATATCAAGGGCTGAAGTGTCTGGTGCAGTCGTTGTTGGCTATTTCTGCGACAAACCAAATCACCGGCCTGCTAGGTACCACACAATATTATTATAGTATCTGTGGTACCACATAACTTGAGGGGTACATGTAGTAGGTATAAAACCTTCATGTTGCCAGAAATAAAAACTAATTATTTTTGTCTAAATTACTTTCAGCTGAGGGGCTGTCACCAAGAAGGCAGAATCCAGTACATCTGACCGAACAATATTAGAGCTGCTGGAATTAGCTTCTGGTAAGTAAACTTTTTGACCAAATAATTGTGTAAAATCATCATATCAGCCACAAGATATCCACTGTTTTAAAGTTATTTATGAAAAAAGATGAAAATTTACCACTTCCCCTACATTATCTTAGAAACTATTGAGACAAAAAATAAATCTTAAGTATTAGATTATGGACAAGACTGCATTATCAACAGATGTAGGGTTATATTTATTATGAAAAACAAGACAATATTAATAATACTGGAGGGAGGCTAGATAAAATAATTGAGTCTGTATTTATTTTACAGCTGGTGAAGAACAAGCAGATGTAGCTGCACTACTGGCGATCGTCGCTCTCCTACGTCAGATGCACACCGTCACCGGGACGTTAAAAAGAAATTGTAGAGGCTGACTAGGGAGGAAACAAGGAACGGCTTTCTGGCACGATTACGAACAAGGAACGGCTTTCTTTCTGAACATTATTGGAATGATTTAATAAATGAACATGATCGTCTAACTAAGTAAATCTTTTATTCAATATTTTTGACCCATTTTTTAGGTAGAGGGCAGACTAATTTTTGATGTTCGGAAATTATGTGTGCTTATAATTATTTTTGTTACAGCTACAGTATGTTGTTAAGTTTGTAACAACTTTTTATCACATTTAGCTATCTATTCTAGCAAACCAGTTGTTGCTATCCTATCAATTGTCACTTGCCCTTCATGCCGTGTACTTCAACTGTGTACAGTCAGCTTCAGGTATATATATATAAGCTATAATGCTTAGATATAGATATATCTGATGCTGACTGTACGCAACAGTTTAAAAGCACGGCCTGAAGGAAGAGCGACCATTGATAGGGCAGCAACAACTAGTTTGTTGGAATAGCTAACTAAATGCTGTGCAAAAGAGTTGTTAACTTAACAACGTACTGTTGCCATGACAGCAATATTTAGTTTGCTAGCACATTAACAAGTAGTTTGCCAACCTTACAAAGTAAAGTAAATAGAAAAACAAAGTTCTATCTGAGAATAAATACGACGACAAAGTTTAGTTCAGGAAACATTGCTTAAATAACAACATTAGGTTCGTGCTTCACAATGTTCGGCTGAACACATTGCTACACTGACACAACTAAGCTGTTAAATTAGCAATATTTCTGTTGTTACAGTGACAACATTAGGGTCGTGTCTCACAATGTTCGGCCGAACACATTGCTAGACTGACACAGCTCTGCTGTTACCTTGACAATATTTCTGTTGTTAGAGTGACAACATTAAGTCTTGTCTCACAATGTTTGGCCGAACACATTGCTACACTGACACAGCTATGCTGTGAAATTAGCAACATTTCCGTTGTTACCGTGACAACATTAGGGTCATGTCTCACAATGTTGAGCCAAACACATTGCTATACTGACACAGCTCTGCTGTTACCTACACAATATTTATGTTGTGAGAGTGACAACATTAGGATAGCATCTCACAATGTTCGGCCGAACACATTGCTACACTGACACAGCTCTGCTGTTACCCAGACAATACTTATGTTGTTAGAGTGTCAATTTTAGATCTGTGACTCACAATGTATGTTTTGACTCTATGACAACGTTGGAAACATTGTCACTGTAACTTGTATTTCCAACAATGGTTAAAGTTGTTAAGGAAGGTTGTTATAACGACAATAAACTGGCGACAATAAAAACGTTGAGTCAAAGGCAAAGTTCCTATGTGGGTTGTATAGCGTTTACGTTTTATTGTTGGATTGACAATAATTTTTTCTCAGTGCGCCCTTCTCAGCCCTGCATTCGTGATCTAGAGATCACAGTCTGTTACATTACATTTGATCGCTGTTGCTCTTCCAAAAACCATACCTGATGTGCCTCTGCCATACATTATATGAAAAAGCGTCATGCTATGTTTGATTTTAATAAAATAATATGTTCCCTACAGCTACAATAATGAACATTTGAGGACACCTTGTGTCTTTGAGATTAATAAACAGATAAAAGGTGCGTCTAGACCACACTATCTCCTCAGACGCGTGCCATCTCCTACCTATACTATACACAAACAGTATTATTTTAATTTATTAATAGTTATTTAATTATGGTACTAATTGCTAAAGTATTGTTTATATTTAGCCTGTTTTATGCTGACTCAAACCAAGTTGGTAAGTATATAGAATTACTTGTAATATAATTGGGAATGGTATGATCATACATTTTTTTCTGTAGATACCTAATTCACCAGTTACTAACAATAGAATAGAATAGAAAGCACATTTATCCAACTGTTACAATACACAAAACACAGCAATAACAAATTATAAACAGAAACAAGTAGGAAATAAAATATACACAAGACAAAAAGAACAGTAAAAATAAGGTCGGGCAGAACGGTGCCATGAAGTGTGTACAGCAACAGCGAAACGGCTCCGACTCAGCATGTGTTACAGGACCTCCAGGAGATTCTGCAACGCTGATATTCTGTCGGTACCTATTAGAGAGTGAGTAAGTAAGTGTCTGGGTGGGTGTTAACAAAACTACATACTATAAATAACTCAAAAGGAAATGAGTTTAAACTATTCAATAAAAATATTAATAATATGAATATAGTACCTACAATACGAAGATAAATTGATGTAATATGTAAATCTACGAGTGTGATCGGAACCCGTGGTGCGTGAGAGTCCTACTCGCGCTTGACCGTTAATTACTTTAATAATAGTATTAAGGATTGAAATTAACAACACTACAGTAGAATTTAGGTTCCACACACGATCGTAAAATATTTACCTTATTATAACCAAATTCAATCATGCGACATACAACACTCAAACAAACATTTTACAACTACAATCCTAGTCATTAGGTAGGATATAAAATGATACCTACCTACTTAGAGTTAAGTCCCACTCATAAAGACTAATCAGAAGCTAGAAGAGCAATAATGATGAGCATCTTCCTTACACGACACCTTCATTTGATCATGTACAAACAGTATGATAAACCTCAATAAATAACTCATCCATCATCATCATGGCCAATACATCTATAGCAGATGATTTAAGACGGCGCCCTAGGCAAAAACAGCCTTTAGCAAAACACAAATCGCTCGGAATGACGAGTATTATTGCTGTGCGTTTTAATAGCTTGTTTATCACGAGTGTCAGCGTGACTTTGCTTTCCCAATAAACGTTATTTTATTAATTTTGCTCGATAGAAAAGTCTCCTGAAGTTGCTAGAAAATCTGTCTGTCACAATATTTTATTTCACCACTCCCGCACGAAAGAAGTGTCTTTCCTCTACGAAAACAGTGAGGAAAGTTAGTTTTTCCTCACTGTTTGAACAGTGAGTAAAGTAATGATCCCGTTCAGAAACTAACCTTGCCTGATTTTTATGTTAAGTTTTAAAGATATTTTAAAAAATAAATAATTTTATACTTAGAATAGAATTACTTATAAGTTAAGATTGATAGTAAAGATAAGGCTATAAAAGTGGTTATTACAGGCCTTACTGTAATTGTTAACCAGATAATTTCAGAAACTTACCAATAAAACAAAATCATTAAATAAACATACCAATAAAATCCAGCATATAAGAAATTGAATTAAATTACTGTAGGTTTACTGTAGGATTACTGTAGGATTCATGATCACTGATTATTTATTTTATTATTTTATTTTATAATAAAGAATTATTTTGATTTGCTTTGTGACTATTTAACTTATTTACCTATGGTGACTGAATACTTTCTTGCTGGGAGTGGTGAAAAGTTTTGTATGCAACATGTGAGCAAGTTCATTTGCTATTCGTTTTGTTGAGTCTTTCGCTTACTCAGGATTGAATTTTATAATCACTCGCTGCGCTCGTGATTCTATTTTTCAATCCTTCGTTCGCTCAAGACTCAAAATCAAAACTCATAGGAAAAACGAACTTTCCTCACTTGTTGGATAAATAACTATTTTACAATTTTTAGTTTCCGCATCTGCATTTGTGATCTTGTTATTTATCTAATCATTTTAAAAATGGCTCAGTATGTTCCTCAGTTAGAATTACTTAGCTTACCTTTTTTATTTAATTCCCTCTAAAAATAAGTTAAGGAGGAAATTCCAAGTTCTGATTGCCTAGGGCCCGCCCTTAAGCAGTGTCCGAGGTAGGTGCATGCACGCCGTCCGATCCTGGAGCGGCAGACACGACCACACGCACGGCACACATGTTGTGTCGCTGCTGCTGCTGGTGGTGCGTGCGTGGTGGGTGGTGGAGCCAGCCCGGATCTACGATTTTTTCGAACCGGGGCATAACTTGGTAGTGGCGCCCCCTCGCATTTTAGATAGATTGCTTGTGTTTTTTTAATAAACGGAAAAACCATTTTTATCTGGAAAACCCATGGCTAGCAAGTCGAGTGACGAGAACTTCATAAGTACGCATATAGGGCGCATTTTCCATGGCTAGCATATCGAATATACATATTTCCGTGAATTAAAAGTGAACTGAATTAAATAAAAAAGTTGAGTTACTATACTCTGGCCGCTGAGAGAATGCGATCCTGACACATGTCTATGTCCCTGTCTGTCCCGCGCTACTTTTCACTCTATCTCACTCCCACAAAGGGGATTGAAACAAAAAACTCCAAACTGGTGTCAGGATCGCATTTTCTCAGCGGCTAGACTATTTTATGGAATTCCTTGGTCTTTTGGGATTTATTTTTTATTTTTATTTACATCACATTCTGATTTTGGAGCCCCCCTGATACCGGGGCAGGGTACCCCCCCCCCTCCGCCTTCTAGATCCGGGCAGGGTGGAGCATGTCGTTTCGCTCTTTTTAACCGACTTCAAAAAAGGTTATCAATTAGTGTTCATGTCAATGTTTTTTTTAATCATCATTATTATTAACAATCGTCATTATGTTTGTTACATTGAAACTATTTATGAACCGATTTCAAAAATTATTGAAATTCAGGAATCAGTCCAGTATTTACTACCCGGTCACAATATCTGTGCACCTGACCTCGTGACGTCATATCGGCGGTCTGGGTACGGTGTGAAAAAAAGTTATTTCGAGAAATGTGGAGGTAAAAAAAAACTACTAACCTATTCAAATCAATTTATCATTGATGAAGGGTTTGTTATTAAAAAACAATAATTTTGATTACAAAAACATTTATTATTAAACTCAGTCACTATAAATTATTGACTCAATGCTGGTTGTACTTTGGCTTCATTTTTAATTTTCATTAGAGTCCTCTTTGATATCCCAGTTGCAGCACAGGTTCGTTTCACCACTTGGTCTACAGGTATGGTGTACTATTTATTTGCTTTCTCCGATTCAAAAAACTTGAGCACTTTCAAGATTAGATTTCTTGATTCGCTGTGTATTGTTTTTCCCATGACTTCAGTTTAACAGCTACAACAATTTTAATAACAACCGAACCAGTCCAAACTTAACAGTAAACAGTCTAAACTTAACAATAAATAATAAATAAAAAACAAAACACCAACAAAGCGAAAATATCAAAATTATCGGGACGTGTATCGGCAACGAAGATGCTAACCGTACTGTCGCACCGGGGAGTGCGCGGAGAGGTGACAGGGGAAGCGGGAGAGGCGCCGCATTCCAGCGAGGTGCACAGATATTCTGACCGGCTAGTAGGTTTCTATTCTACATGAAAAATCTGTGAAGTTTATTTGTTTTTACCTGGATGAATGACATATACAGCCAGTCTTTTTAGTATTTATAGTCTGTCGCGAGATAAATTCTGGCTGTTAGGATCGTACATTCGTTTATATTATGTAATACATATTTAGTATCTGTGGTATGGTAATACGCATAGACTTCACTGTCAGGAGACAGATTTCGTAGGCTTGTTTTCGGGTCTATAGACCAAAGAGTATATAAACTTACTACGCTCGCTATAGACGACATTTTTGTAATGAGCGGAAAGGACTAAGTGATAGGTCATGAAGTAGGCTTTTTTTAAAGTTTTTAACTTGGTAAATTAATAGCCAGAGCATCGAACCAGGGCCCTGTCGTGTGCTGTGCGACCTTCCGCGACGACTCTCCCCAAAGTTTCTCGGACAGCGGCGACCTCTTCTCACCTGTTGGCTTGGATTTGAAATGCGGATATGTCGCGCTTGTCACAATCCTTGAAGCGCAACAGTGGACGTCCGACTGGTCTCTTGGCGTGCGCGACTTCACTGAGAGTTTGTCGAGGCCAGGGAGCACTTATCCAGTGGAGAGCGCATAGATACATTTTCCTTTACGACGAGGTAAGAGAGCTGTGATTGGTCAGCCCGCTGCGAAACTGTCTGGCGGCCCGTCACCGTACATAGGTTGCGTATGCGAACGTTTGTTGAATATAGCAAAAGTTCGGCGAGCCGCATTCCCGCGCAGGCGCAGTCAATTGGATATATACTTATTCTCTGGCCGAGGCAAACCAGTGTGCTTCCATGCGATGCACAATTGCACATGTCCGGGCCACCGCAGCCGTCTCTGCTTTGGCATGGCGGTGATGCAGTGCAATTGCGCGGATTTGACCACTTCCTCGTTTGTATTCAGTCCCTCGTTATGCCGAGTATGCTCCGAAGAGAAGAAGGTATTTACTCGACCTTCGTGTTTTGCGTACGACGAGGTTTCTGTTCCGTACAAGAGGAAAAAATCTATACTAACATCCACAGCTAACATTATACATCTAACTACAGCGATGGACTAGCCCCCGTCACGCAAAATGGAGTAGGATAACTGGCTAAACGTTACCCCGTATGGAGAAAGCGTGACTCTATGATAGTTATTGTTTTAACTGGCCCCCATTCTTGTGCTATCGAGATCTTACCCGCATATCTTGTCGAAAACGAACTCGACACATATTTATT
Organism: Argyresthia albistria; assembly: GCA_963457715.1. Classification (NCBI taxonomy): domain Eukaryota; kingdom Metazoa; phylum Arthropoda; class Insecta; order Lepidoptera; family Argyresthiidae; genus Argyresthia; species Argyresthia albistria. The sequence continues at coordinate 2,061,084 of OY735266.1, read as the reverse complement.
TTGATTGAAACGGGTCGAGATATCTCTGTTGGTCGTAATGTCGTGAGAATTATTATTTTTTATTTGCGATGGAGATATTCGGGATCTACAATAGAAATTACGACCATGGAGATGATCCCGATAGCGCGAGAAGATCCCCATATTGCGTAGCGTTAGTAACATCAAAACTTAACTATAGTAATAATTCTCCTCAGTCCGTACGGTAGACGTCAATGGAAATAAAACAACATAACAATAAAACGACAAGAAAGATAAAAGTCGCCTCACTGTCAGCTCCAAACTATCGCCGCCGCCGCGCGCCGTAACAAATGTAGTATCTAACCTACAACCAGCATGTGTAGGTACCTACTATGTACTACCTTACCCCTACTAAGTACTACATATTATTATGTACTGTAAGAAGCATAACGAACGCCTCTTGAGTATGTAAGTATATAATAGCAGATGATTAGATGATATTTCATTACATTGTACTCGCGTTTATTTCTGCGACTATAGCACACCTCGGACACTCCATAGAACGCTCGTAAAATAATCACCTATTACTACTACATAGCCTAATGACATTTGTACACGTGCAAATGTGTGCGTAAACTCGTTCGTTTGTGAATGTGTGCGGTCAGCGCCTAAACAAAGTGTCTCCCGAAGAGGCTCCCCGACTCCGGGGTGAGGTGCGGTATCTGAATCCGCGCGGGGAAGGGAGTGGCCGTTCTGTACGTAGTACGTAGTAACTATTTAGTAATCTGTGGTAGTACTATTATCTCTTCTGCGACTATAGCATGTAATAGGAAATACGATTGTTTCTTGTACTTACTGTCTATGTCTGGTCTTGTGGGAATGGTCTAGTGTTTTCACGCTTGTTTCTCACGCAGGAGATGCAGGTCCGAATCCCGGTGCTGACCATGTCCAATGAGTTAAGTAATTTATCTTAAGTGCAATATCGGACGTAACAACGGTGATGGAAAACATCGTGAGGAAACCTTCATTTCTCCATAGCTGCGGCGATGAGCTAGCCCCCTGCCACGCAAAATAGAGTAATGAAATAATTCACAAAGTTAAAAACCCAAAAAAACTGACTTCGAGACCTTATTCATTACTCAAACCACTCTGCTCGCGTTGCGAATGTCGTCTGAAAACACGTAGACGAGCCTACAACATCTGTGTTCTGGCTGTTAAGTCCACACATATTACACAACATACTTACAGGAATATCGGTCCCTTCAGTCAGCCCACAGTCACAGAAAGGAAACAATACGTGATTTTGTTCACCGTTAATACGTTAGGTAAGACATTATATTTTTCAGATATTTTCATGCAGAACTACTGGACCGATTCCTGATTTTCAAAAAATGGGACCAATCTGCCACCCCGTATGGGAAAAGACGTGACGCTATGTTATGTTAATGTTACTATTTAAGAAAATACCGATATTTCCAATTTCAGTGTTATTAAATATATTTTATATTTTATCTAACAACTACCACAGGTTTCGTTCGTGTACGCAAAATTCAGGTTTTGGGTCAGAAACTTCCCAATGTCATCAGCTGTGATTAAATTAATTTAACCACCAGGACACATGGGATTCTCGTACTAATTTAATTTGGGACTTGAGACGGACGTACACGTACGTATTTTTGGTTTAAGTTCTATGTATGCCTCTTATTATTATTATTTTTTTTGTATAAAAATCGTAAAGCAGGTTTGCTGTTTACTGTTCACACATCTACGTACCAAGTTTCAACTGTATAGTCGTAATAGTTTCTGAATAAAGTTGCTGTGACATACGGACGGTCAGACGGATAGACAGACTTGACAAAACTATATGGGATCCTTGTTTCTCTACGGAACCCTAAATAATGGTTTCATATTAACATACATATATAACATTATTAGCGATCCTATTGAGCCGTGCACGTGTCTGCTAAGTACCTTTCTGCGATTTATATTGAAGTGTATAGTATTTATTGAAGATAACTTAAAGTGTATGTGCAGAGCTAATCTTTTAATTGTCTTTTAGTTGAGTATTGTTGATTACATTGTTTGAAATCTATGCGATCATTTAGTCGCTAAAAATAAACATGCGGTACACTGCTCCTCCTTGATTTACAGTCACTCTTTTACTAGGTAACGAAGATAGAGCCATCCTGTACCCCTCTGGCTCAGTGCTAGTGTAGCCACGCCACAATAGCGATACGAAATCTATATTTAAAACATCCAACGATATAATCAGTTCAGTACCATTGAATTTCTGCCATAGATCAATGTCATGGGCCTGTATTGTTTTCTCAATAGATTTTCATGTCATGCTTCGTGTTACACTGAAAAAACGAATGAAAAGAGTCACGCAAACCTTTTCACAGAGTGGCATTTTAACAAAACATTAGATATACAAACAAACAATTAAGTATGTCGTCACGTGTTTTTCCAAAAGTTCCGGCAGAAGCCCAAATACGTCCACATTCATAACCGCCCTAATTGCTCGTACATTCCAGGCGGCCCCCGATTCTCGCGCTATCGAGATCATCTCCCCAGTCGAGATATCGGTTTTGATACCACCTAAATCCGTCGAAAACGATCTCGATTTATATTTATTTCGATCGAAAACGGGTGGAGATATCTCGGTTGGCTAGTCGTAAGAATAGTTTTTTCTTGTTTTTGATAGAGATTTCGGTATCTCAAAATCGATAATTCGACCATGGACATACCCCCTGTAGAATCTGCTACGGTGGATACTGTGACATTGTATGAAGAAACAGGCAGTGTTCCCAGGACATAATATCAATTTTGTTTCAACCCCAATGAGGAAAAATAGTAGTGTTAAGAAATAAAAAACCGGCCAAGTGCGAGTCGGACTCGCGCACGAAGGGTTCCGTGCCATTATCTATAAAAAACCGCAAAAAAATGTATGGGAGCCCCCCCTAAATATTAATTTAATTTAATTTTTTTTTTTTTTAATATAAATAATATACTCAATATATTGTGAACATTTTAAGCGTCTACCTGCTACCATTATCAATATCGAGCAAAAATGAGCAAAAAAATCACGTTTGTTGTATGGGAGCCCCCCTTAATATTAAATTTCTTTTGATTTTTAGTATTTGTTGTTATAGCGGCAACAGAAATACATCATCTGTGAAAATTTCAACTGTCTAGCTACCACGGTTCATGAGATACAGCCTGGTGACAGACGGACGGACGGACGGACGGACGGACGGACAGCGAAGTCTCAGTAATAGGGTCCCGTTTGGCACCCTTCGGGTACGGAACCCTAAAAAACAGCCTTTAGCAAAACACAAATCGCTCGGAATGACGAGTATTATTGCTGTATGTTTTTTCACTAGCTTGTTTATTGCGAGTGTCAGCGTGACTTTGCTTTCCCATAATTTGGCTCGATAGAAAAGTCTCCTGAAGTGGCCAGAAAATCTGTGTGTTATTTTACTATTTCGCACTCGGATCTGAATTTGTGTTCTTGTTATTTATCTAATCATTATAAAAATGGCACAGTATGTTAGACTTGCTTAGCTTGGCTTTAACCTATTTTTATTTTATTTTTTAATTTCCTCTAAAAATAAGTTAAGGATGAAATTATAAGTTCTGATTGCCTACGGCCCGCCCTTAAGCTAGATGCACCGGTCTGTGTGTATCAGTCTGGCACTCTGGAATGTTTTGTCAAAATCCGTTCAGCAGTTCAAAGCTAGCAGCCTATCAAGGAAATCAGTTAATTTATGGCGTTATTTCTAAAAATAAAATCAGCCAAGTGCAAGTCGGACTCTCACACGAGGGTTCCGCACCATCGTACGAAAAAAGTACAAAAAATTCGTTTATTTTTTTCAATATTCAGTATTTGTTGGTGGAGCGGAGCGGCAACAGATATACACATTCTGTGAAAATTTAAATTTTCTGGCTATTACATGCTATTACTGCTCGTGCGATAGAGCCCACTGACGGAAGACAGACGGACGGACAGACGGACAGTGAAGGCTTAGTAATAGGGTCCCGTTTGGCACCCATCGGGTACGGAACCCTAAGTAAAATCGACTTTTCCAATACAGGGCGACGGAGGCACAATTGTGCTCACATCTAGCTAAATTTTCATTACTCTACTTTGACAGGCTGCTAGTCGGCGCAGCTATGGATTTTGTAGGTTCCAACGATTATTGTTAGGGTTTTGTACCCATCCATGGTTGCCAAACGGGTCCCCTATTACTACAGTCTATTCGTGATAAGAATGCAGTGTTTAACACACACTCACAGGATACGACACAACCTTCGCGTTCGAAAGTTTGCCTTCAACTGGTCACTGTGAACTTGGCTTGATAATTGGAAACGATTTGATTGGTTACGGGGCGTGGCTAGGCCGCCGGACAGTGATGACTTTACTGCATTCTTATCACGAATGGACTATAAGCCTTATTGTACGAAATAGCTATAAAGTTGTCCACAGAATATAGCTGCCGTTACAACAACAAATACTGAAATATACGAAAACATTTATTCAGGGTGATTAGAATTCAATAGTATTAAGGCATTTCAGATTAATAGCGCCTGTAATTTTTTGGATAGCAAAATTACGAGATGAAGATTGAAGAATTATGAATTTTCAGACACGTCATCTTTCTTGTTACGATGGTGGAGAACGAAATCCTACGTGTGAGTGTGAGAATCCGACTCGCACTTGACGGATTCTATTCTTCTATTCTTTCTATACCATCTGGGTTACTGGCATTCTGGATCTGACCTTAATGTAATTTATCATCTGTTTTACCACATGTTTGCAAAGAATAAATGATTATGAATATGAATAAGTATTGCTTTTGCTTTACATTCTCAAATTGTGTTGTTGTTGTTGTTGTTCTCTTATTTTCTTTGCTATAAAATCTTTCTTTCAGTGTTTGATAAGTGTGACGCATGACGTCATGACTAATTTGCAACAATAGTCGGTGTTAAGGTGTGACCGCAAAATGCAATTCTGTATATTATCCAATTTCAGTTAAAATAGATTGAGGGGCATTTGCTTACAAACGGTCCGGTAGTTTTGAGTTTTTGATGATTATGTTTTCTGGGATGGTTAGTGAGTAGGTATTTAAGAAGCAAAATGCACAATTCTTCCCCCTCTGCCCCAGCCGCCATATTTAAAATATCAGTAATTTATTAAGTTTTTGCTGAACATGTTAGTGATAGAAGGGTCTGACTGCTATAGTTACTTAACATGCTTTAAAGTAGTCTAAATTAACTACAATTTGGAACCATGGCGGGCTCTATACAGCTATTAGTTCCTACAGTACAGTTCATCAAATTTTGCCTCGTCACACTATTAATAGCTATTTCTTGAGCCTAGGTTTAAGCCAATAACCTTTGAATGGCTAAACCGATTTTAACAAAACTTATCCAAGAACTCTCGCAGGGAAGTCTACAACCATTTACAAAAGCATCAGAATCCGTCGGTGTATTTCGTCTGTCGGTTGGTCGTTCTTTCGATCGTTCTATAATGTGTCCAAGGCACTCTAGTGGTCAAACGGGTAGACACATCATAATGCAGTTTTCAGAAAATTGACTTTCCTGCAAAGTTTTTTGGATGTGTTTTGTTAAAATCGGTTTAGCAGTTCCAAAGTGAAGGTGTACTGGAATAGCAGTCAAGCGGGTGACGAACCTATTTTAGACGAATTGTACTGTGGTTACGAAAAGCTGCACAGAGCTCGCCATAGTTTTAAATTGAAGGAAGAAATTTAGACTTCGTATATTTTGTATATATATTTATTGCACATAAAATATAAAATACAAAAAGATACAGAGAAGGAATGTACAAAGGCAAGCTTGTCTCTAAAAATACATCTATTCCAGCAAACCCAGGATGGACAGAGAATATTAAAATACAGAACAGGTAGGCCTATGTGCTCAAAACGTGAAAAATATAAATAAATTGATCTTAATACTAATCTACTGAATATACAACATAAAGAAGTACATGAATATTATATATAAACCTAACATATTTAAATACCTCCAATATTTATGAGAGAGAGTCTTCTTTAAAGAATATAAGCGGTCAGACCCTTCCTTCACTGAGATATTGAGCAAAAACTGAAGAAATTACCGAATGTTCAATATGGCGGCTGGGGCGGAGGGAGAGCAATTGTGCATTTTACTTTTTAGGGTTCCGTACCCGAAGGGTGCCAAACGGGACCCTATTACTGAGACTTCGCTGTCCGTCTGTCCGTCCGTCCGTCTGTCACCAGGCTGTATCTCATGAACCGTGGTAGCTAGACAGTTGAAATTTTCACAGATGTATTTCTGTTGCAGCTATAACAACAAATACTAAAAATCAAAAGAATTTAATATTAAGGGGGGCTCCCATACAACAAACGTGATTTTTTTGCTCATTTTTGCTCGATATTGATAATGGTAGCAGGTAGACGCTTAAAATGTTCACAATATATTGAGTATATTATTTACTTAAAAAATAAATAATTAAATTAAAATTAAATTTATATTTAGGGGGGGCTCCCATACATTTTTTTTGCGGTTTTTTATAGATAATGGCACGGAACCCTTCGTGCGCGAGTCCGACTCGCACTTGGCCCGTTATTAAATACTTACTAACCATCCTAGACAACATAATCAAAAATTCAGAACTACCGGACCGTTTGTAAGCAACCCCCTCTCTTGTGGTGTCTGTTTACTGGGTTATTACCAGAACATAAAACTTCAGTTTTCTTCCAGTTTATTCACTTGATGTTCTTCAGTATACAGGTGAATAGTTTCAAACCCTAACTGGAGGAAAAATATACAGGGTGACTTTTAATTAGCTGACCATATTTTGGGGAATGTAGTACTCATCATTTTAAAGAACTTTCCCCAAGGAACATATGGTCGCAAACGAAAAAAAATATTGTGTCTCCCATAGTAATTTGAAATCAGCTGACCGGGGCAATGTACTGGGGGCCAAATTTTTTTTTCATTTGCGACTATATTTTTCTTGGGGAAAGTTGTTCATAATGATGGGTACTATCATTCCCCAAAATATGGTCAGCTAATTAAAAGTCACCCTGTATACTGAGGGTCTGTCACATATCTATCTGTCACATAGGGCTTAAGCCAATTTAATTGAAAGCAAAGAAACCTTCATTTTTAGGGTTCTATACCTGAAGGGTGCCAAACGGGACTCTATTACTAAGCCCCCGCTGTGTGTCCTTCTGTCTATCAGCGGACTCTACTTCACAAAATAACCGGCCAAGTGCGAGTCGGACTCGCGCACGAAGGGTTCCGTACCATTATCTATAAAAAACCGCAAAAAAAATCACGTTAGTTGTATGGGAGCCCCCCTTAATATTAAATTTATTTTGTTTTTTAGTATTTGCTGTTATAGCGGCAACAGAAATACATCATCTGTGAAAATTTCAACTGTCTAGCTACCACGGTTCATGAGATACAGCCTGGTGACAGACAGACGGACAGCGAAGTCTCAGTAATAGGGTCCCGTTTGGCACCCTTCGGGTACGGAACCCTAAAAAAGAACCTTTTCCCCTTCCCCCGCCGCTGGCTCTACCAATTTTCAAAACTACACGAATTATCGAGCGTCGAGTTTTGAGCTAGTTTTCCTATATGTACAATCACGATTATTGCTAATATTTTCTTAAATTTCCTCCTCCATTTCCCAACCCTTACAAAACACTTCACCTTATCAATTTACGATCAGTGCATCACCGTTAAGTGTCTCAATGATAAAACGACCTGCGCCTACGCAGGCCGCCTCAGTCATGGCTCGCGTCGCAAGGTTGCTCAAGGTAGCACTGCTGGCAGCAACTGTCATTGTCAAAGCAGGTGCGTAAATAAAAAAAGTTTTTTCACTTGTTTATCATCGAAAATTGGTCTGCGCAAGGAGGTTCATATTTTTGGGAACGTGTTTCATTTTTATTTATGTGCCGGAAGCTCAGGTCGGAAGTGTGGGAAAAGTAGCATGGTTTTTGTGTCCTTTGAAGAGTAAGAAATATATCATACTGTGACTGTGAAAATTATCCTTATCATTATTATTACAGTTTATACTAGGGGATGTAAAAAATATTTCAGATTGCGATCTATTTATTAGAGTAAATTATTTCGTTTAATATTTATTTTATTAACCTTTCCGTGGCTCCTGGACAAATATGTCTGTGACTTTTGACAGTGGGTACTAAGACGTCAAATAATCTCTTTGCAATAGACATTATTTTACGTCTTTTGTTTTTGGGATGAGAACTTATTGCCCTTATTTTAATGTCAAATATTTTTTTCTTTTCGGCCAGGAGTGGGACAATATCTGCATTCAAAAGGCAACTAATAGAACCTTAATTACCTACTAGAGAGAGTGTAGGCACGGGAGGCAATTAATGACAATAGCAATTACCTGATTACTTCAAATTAAAATGTTTTAATGAAGCATTAATGTAGGTGTCCATACGTAACAACAGAAATACAACAATTTCAGTACCTACATAAAACTTTAACAGTTAACAATAATGTAATGTTGACAGAATTACACGTGTTATCACTAAAGCGAATTTTAGCGTGCGAATAATTTGTAATCATTTTTATCTACTACTAGTCGTACGTGATTATTCAAGGATTGCTATAAGTACTGGCAGGTCCGTTGGTAGGTAAGCGTGATGATAATCTGATTTGACACACCGTTTGTTTGAAATTGCACATCAACATCAGCCTAGTCATTCATCATCATTATCGGTAGATTGATTGTTTTAAGAGAGCTCCGTGGTCTGGTGGGTTTCAAGCATGCTCCACGGAAGAGGTGCCGCTTCGAATCCCTGTGCTGACTATGTACCTATGAGTTTTTATATGGACGTTCTAACGGTTATGGAAAATAACGTCAGAAAACCTGCATATCTGCATATAATACCAGAAAGATTGATTTACTGATGGTTAGTGTACCTATGATTTTATCACATACAGTACAGTTCTTCAAATACAATAGGTAGCCTAGGTACCTGTTTCTACTCATTTGTTAAATCATTGGCCTATAAACATATCCTCACACCTTTTTCACATGAGAGGGGTGACTGGACTTAGAATGTTGCTACTTAATTTTAGCAAACATCCCTCTCTTCGTTAATTTTCATTAAATTAATTGTATGGTTATATAGGCCTAGTATATTTCATGATACCTGCATACAACATCTGCAGTATCACTTACGTGCCTACCGTCACTATCTTCAAGTACGGCACTCAGGAAAATGTATAGTAATCCTTTTTCATTACCGTAATAATCACTGACACAGTCACAAGGTCAGTTCATGACGATATCCCATTTTTGGATCGTTCCGTTCTTCACTTTGCTCCATCCAGTTTAAGGTCAGCTATATCCATTGTAAATTGATTAGCTCAGTTATTGTGGAGTCTTTGTTGAACCATCCAGGGCTGTGTCATTACCACTATTCCTGGCTTGTGACATCCCGGTATATATAATAGTAGTTTATGAAACTGTTGCATAATGAGGGGTATTAAAACACGAGTGGGTGTTTAAAAACCTCGCCTCGGCTCGGTTTATAAATGCAGTTTCAGACACTACTTTATCTACTCTCATACTTAAGTGTCTCTCATACAAAAATCAATGTCAAAACACAACAATATTAAGAGACAACACACAACAAAACGTTGTCACGTCACGTTGAAGTTTTGTTTCCGCCAAAACCCAGCATATCACAGCGCATGCGCGGAGCGTGGGCCACACTATCAAACTTCAGATCAATGAACCTCTTTGTTTAAATCTTCCTGCCTCCTAGTACTTATCAAACACTAGCCACTCACTATTGTTCTGAGGAGTGGCTGTTTAGTTGGTAAAAAAAACTTTCCAACGATACAGACTATCAAACACCTTGGCTGTACGGTTTAAAGACCCTTGCTTTTCCCAAAAAAAGTAGACCTGTAGCGTCGTGAAAAAAAAGGGTTAATAATAACATTAGTTTTGTTCGAGGAGTAGTGTTATTATATATATTTTTTAATTTGATTACTGTATTGGGTTTATAAAGTACGTCAATAAGATTCGATTTCAAGTTTGTAATTCGAACTTTATGACATGAGAGTAGATAAACACATTTATCACCCAAATGGCATTATTTAAGCATAGAGGGTTTGTTTAGCTAAGGCCCGATCACTGTAGAGAATCGGGGATAGCTGGGAAGTCTTACTCCCGCATCGGTTATCTGTTTTTTTTTCCCCTTTAGTTTTCTTTTCATGGATTTCCTGTAGCGTGGAATAAGAAATCCCACGGATATGGCCCCACAGCCAAGAAAAGACGTCACAGACATCCAAGCAAGACCCATTGTTTTTCTTTGTTTTAGTGCAATGTTGCTATAGATATTGCATCACTTTAATTAGAAGTCATTGTTTTTAAAGGAGTAATTGTTTATTGGATTACTATTTTCTACAATAATAACATTGAACAAGGTGAAGAAGTATAGAGAGTAAAACATTCTTAGTCTAAAACTATCAGAATTCCCGACGTTTTGTGAATTACACCGGAATGCGGCAGATTTGAGTGGCGAACTCTTTGCCGTGATGACCAATTGGTTACTTGTCCAGTCGAGCGGTAAACTAGTTACATCACGATAAAGTTAAATAATCTCCCAGAATATGCTACCGGCCATTTGTTTGTGCTTTTTCATCTTCTTTTTATGTAGTTTTTTCATCAACATTTCTTGGTACTTGGACGGAAAACGGACGTAAGAATTTAACGTCTGACTCAGAAAGATGGTGGGAAGAATGGTAAAAAGTAAAACGTCATACAGAATGGTTATGGAAGCAGTACCTACAAAATTAAAACGACGAAAGTGTCCGTGGCCGAGCGGTATCTGTGCGTCGGAAACGATCGTGCGGGTACAGCAACATCTAACCGAGACGGGGACTGGATCGGTGACCCATTTCTATGTGGCATTTGGCGCTTCCATGTTTCGGATGACATGGAAGGTCTAGGTCCCAGCTACTATCGCTACTCGTTGGTCGTACAGCTGTGTCAAAGCCTTATTAGGGCAGCTTAATAACTTCTGACAGTTGGATTGGCCACTAGCCCGCACTGAGCCAGCGTGATGGAGTACGGCTCAATATGACTCGTATCGTAATCGTATCAATATTACTGGCCGTGTCTAAATATGAATAATTTTGCGATATCTGCACAAAGTATGCCATAGAATTTTAAAATTATGCTATTGAATGTCATGAATGTTATTGAACTGTACTTAGTTTATTAACTATATTATTGAATATTTAAAATTATGTTATTTCTTGCTCAGATACGATAATCAATGAGTAGATCACACCACACACAAACCGTGGTGGTGTGGTGTTCCCATAATACTTACTGACAAGGGCCCGGTGAATGACGTCATGCAGGCTGGCATGGCGGGACCAATGGCCGGAGCTGCGCTGGCATGACAGGCCATGGTGACCGTATTGGTCTACCCTAGCACCACAGCGGCAGCGATGGGGTTCTTTCGTCCTTATGCCGAGTCGCAAGCAGACGGCGAGTGTGGGCGTCGCTCGGTCGAACAGGGTGCCGATGTGCCTCGAGGGGACAGTGTGCAGCCAGTGACTTGACTCCTTTTCCGTGGTTGCTAGGAGACGAGCGCGCTCTGCTGAACTACTCGATGTGTTAACCAGCCCGAATTCTACTGTGCACTGGCCTGGCCATGGCCTGGCACAAACTTGAAAACGACGCATTTGGTATTCTACTAAATCTCACAAGCGCCAGCAAGACGCCGTTCCGGCGCCGTCCCGGCTTCGTCCCGGCGCCGTCCCGGCTTCGTCCCGGCGCCGTTCCGGCGCCGTTCCAACGCCGGTCTGCCGCCAGGCTATTTTTTTTTTATTTTTTTTTTTAATCTTTATTTTAGGAAAGGCCAAGGCAATCAAATCCGTTCAGCCTGAACCTCTTATTTTATCAGCCGTTTTGAACCGGAATCCCATTAAAGCCAGAGTAAGTTACGTCTAAAGATATCGGCGGAAAATCGTTTCGCAAGTTTGATTTGTAAACACGCAGTGGGGGAGGCAGTCGCTCACGTCCGAAGTAATTACTTGGAACCCACAGCCCTTCACGTCCTTCCCGGGTAGTGCTAACGAGCGACAAATCAATCATCATCATCATAGTCATCAAATCATCTCAAGACATTATCATTTCCAGGTTCTCAAATGAGAACCTGACCACTTGACACTGGCAAAATTAACCTCAAAAGAGGTTAGGACGCCATTAATAAAAAGAAGAAGAAGAAGAAACACGCAGTGCTTTTTTTGACTGAAGATGTCCCGACGTCTGAGATTGGAACTGGCTGGAGGTATTACGCCTCGCAGCCGATGTAGACAGGAGATGGTTGCGACGGCGGCGTCGGCAAATGCGCGCCGAGCTGAGACAGATTGTGGACCCATTTGTCATAATGACTGACGTGGAATTTGTGAAGACTTTCCGTCTGACAAAGGTATTGGAGCTGGCTCAGGACCTGTCAGCCCTTATCCCTGAGGAGCAGAGAAGCGACGGCATATCCATCAGAATGAAGGTGAGTGTGTGTATACATGCCGTGAAAAGCCTTCGTTCGCAGTTGTTCCATTGCCTAGTTCCATGATGAAACTACTGCGAATATTTTTTCGCACTAGTTCCATCCATTCATGCGTAAAAACCCCAATGATGGAACTACTGCGAATCGCGTGGTGCTATGTTTTAGGTCATGTTCTAAAATATGCATTCATACTTATACTTTATTGCACAAAAACAGAATACAGACACTTAATAATGAAAAAAACATGTACAAAGGCGAGCTTATCTCTAATAAAAGATCTCTTCCAGCAAACCTAGGATGGACAGGATTAATTAACAAAAGATAGACCTACAATATGTGCACAACAATAAATATTAAATTAATAGACTACATACTTACTAATAAGTAGGTACATACTTACTAATAAGTAGGTACAACAAGTAGGTCATCCTTCGTTTTCAAAAAACTGTAGTAGGTATACTGACAAGAAAAATATCTTTACAGACTCTTATAGCACTGGCTTTCTACGCAACCGGCTCATACCAAACGTTGGTAGGACAGAGTGCCTTTCACCTTTTGCCATGCCAACGGTCTGCAGAGTGATCAGGCAAGTGACCGAGGCACTCAACAACCCTGCTACGTACCGCCGCCGGCACATTAGATGGCCATTGGAGACTTCTGACAGGACTGCAGTTAAATCTTGGGTTATTATAATTATAAAGAATAAATGGAAGTTGTTTTAAAATAAAAAAAACCCATACTCTAGCTATAATAATGTCGTATATATACATTTACTAGGAAAAGCGATAGGCGAATCGCTATCCAAAATATGAGTACCTACAGTGGTAGTAAAGATCAACGCTCTCTATAATTGCCAAGCTCCAACTTTAGACGCAGTAATTGATTATGGGAGGGGTTGTCTCTACTACTTACTTAACATAAATTAAATCGCATGGTTGGCAATGGGGTTTGGAATTTGCATCTCCTGAGTGAGAAGCCAGCATGATACCTGCTAGACCCCGGAGGTGAATAAAGAACTGAAGTTCATTAAAAGACTGCCAGCTCAGCCGCCAGCAGAGAGGAGACATTTTATTAAATAAATTTTAGGCTGGAAATAGTATAAAAAAGCTTTATTTCTTTATAATTCATATAACACTCTGAGCACTATCTAATCAATCACATATATAATAAAATTATTACAGATCCGTTACAAATATCAATATATTTCTTACTTAATATTATTACCTACTCTTTTCTTGAGTTTAGACTGCACTTATCTGGTTTAATTTGTACTACAGCCAATGCTACACCTGCCATGGATGGCTTGCAAAACCTCTACAGGGTAGAGAGGTTGGCTTGTCACTTGAGGGACCGAGGATTTGACAACTGCTGCGTCCTGCAAAAATATAATATTTGTGATTGATGTACAAGTTACATTCATACCTACTAAATTTACATAGCATCACGCCTTTTCTCATGCGAGGTGGCAAAGATATAAGTAACTATGTATGCACATCATGTTAATATTACTTTAATTGAGACCACCAGCCAAATGTCCAACAATTTCACCAATTCAACTGAATTTCAGTGGATGCAGTTCAGTTAAATGATCCAGTTAAATAGCATCACGCCTTTTCTCATGCGAGGTGGCAAAGATATAACTGCACATGTTAATTTACTTTTCTTTAGACCACAGCCAAATGTCCAACAATTTCATCAAGTCGACTGAATTTCAATTAGCACAAAACCATGAGGATTGGCTTTAGTTAGAGAGGAGAGGCCTATGCCCAGCCATGGGTGAGGCCGCAGGTAATAGCTAATAGTTCTGATAAAGTGCTAGATTGATTGGTCAAGCAAGTGTCAATTGAATTTTTGGTTATAATGGCTTCCAGTGACTATTGGCTTACTTTTTGATGTCAAAGAAGCGGGTCAGGAAAAGCCTTACCTTTAAGCATTTATGTCTGATTACGGCCTACGATCCTGTGGGCTGATTAAGATGATGGCGTGGCGATAACGATGATATATGAGGGAGCACAACATGAAGATGCATCCTCATCATCTGGCAGCTCAGTTATCTTCTGCTGCTGCTGTCTGAAGTTCCCACAACATAGCTTATGGTTTTTCAAGCAATTCCATCCGATTGAGCTTTTCCAATATCGCTTTTTGGCCCCCAAAATGTTTTAAAATACACGAAATACGCGAAATGCTTATTGACATTTTTGACAAACAAACAAACGAACCCCATGGGGACACGAAAAAAAGATCGATTCCTAGGTGGAATCGATTCTTCTCTTCCGATGCCAAGTACTTTTGGCATCGATACTTTTTTTTCGATTCTTTACCGATATGAGTACTTTATAGTTATTATCGATTCTAGTCTATGACTAACAACATGACGGAACTAAAATCCAATCCAACCGCGCCCCACAACCTGCCAGAAAAATATTTAATTGATGTCAATAAATTGATAGGTGATAGATAAGTTCTTGGCTGTGAATTTAAAATTATGCCTATGAAAAAGTGTAATTATACACAGTGAATATTAAGACACTCGCCGAAACCTTTTTGGTGTAGACTGTCGATACTAACCGCTTATTTGCCTTTGGATACAAAAGTACACAAAAAAAAATTGGTTGCCTGTAAAGTCGGTAATTCGGTATACGGGCGAAAGTTTTAGGTGACAACGACTTTGAGTGGTAAAATAATTTTAATGTGAATATTCATTCGTATAGTAGGAAGAAGGATGAAATAATAGTAACAATTTAAAACATTTATTTATACAAAGAATTACGCGTGCCTTTCACTTTTTATGTCTGTCTCTCTCGCTCTTAGGCGGGCTAACCATGCCCGAGTGGAAGGGACGCGTGCCTCTCACTCGCTCTCATTGTGAGCGCATAACGTGAGCGGAGCGTAACGCAGTTTCTTGAAGTGTCACCCGGCAAACCAATTTATAAGACGTTGTCACGTCAAAAAATCTGCAGTAGATTGTCTCGGGATACTTTTGTATCCACGACTTTTTACTCCGTAGATTGTCCCTGGATACTTTAGTATCCAGAGGCAAATGCAACGGCCTACTGCCAGAAACCTTTTATCTCTATTACACCAATGAAGTAGTTCGTAAGGTGTTCTCACTCACTCCTTCCCAGTGAGATTTCCAACATTTAGACATACGACACCACCAACCAATCACAGCGCTAGATCTAGTTTGAATGCAATTTCATTCCGCCGTTCAACAGCCGCGTCAGTGATTGATTTGTGTTTTGTGTGTTGTGAGCGCAAGTTTAAATATGAATAAAAACATATTTTTGTCTGAGATAAGTGAGTTTAATTTTTTTCCATGTGTAATATTAATACAGGATTCTGTTAAATACATATAATTAGTAGGTTCACGATTTACTTTTTCAGATAAGAATTTTTATATTGACCCTAGTACATTTTATGCCTGAAGTAATGCTTACAGCTATGTATGACTGTACGAGAGTCGTTATTGCAATCAACACTTATACCAGTAAAATGCCTAGTTTATCAGCTGTTGACAATAAATAACTTTCAAGGAGTAACCCGAAAACTGGAGTCATAAATAATGTTTATGTGAGGCGGCCCGACGCGATGCGGGCGGTCCGTCGATGGTGACCAAATAGGTACCATTTTTTTTTGGCGCGCAAGGCAAAGCGACGGTTTTTTTTGCCGCGAGTTGTGGCACAATTTTCCAAATCGGGTGAAAAAAACTCGAAAACTCGAGTTCTTTCTTAGAAAACTAGAAAATTGAATAAACTTTTACCTAAAAGTTGACTCAATTTTCGAGTTTTTTTTAACCCGATTTGGAAAATTGTGGAACTACTCGAAAGTTTCGATGGTCTACACCAACCAGGTTTCGGCTTCAGAGTGTCTTAAAATTCACGGTGTATATATTGTTAATGTTATTTAAAAAATAAATTTAATTGCATGATTGATTTATTTCTTGTCTTGTTTTATTTCAAAATATATAAAGTATGAAGATTTACGTAAAAGTTTGTCATTTTCCAGACCATTCAGCTGTTTATTTTTTTCTACGTAAAAGTACTCGATACCTAGAAGTATCGATACTTTTGATACAGATACCGATACCGTATCGATTGTTTTTTTCGATACATCATATGAGTACAGTATCGATACCGTGTCCCTAACCCCATGTTCCGAGTCACGCCATAATCGATTACAGCGTCTACGATGCCATCGTTTTGTATCGCCGAAGCCGACTCGGAACGTCTTAGTAGACGCTGTAATCGATTGTGGCGTGACTCGGAACGGGGAAAATGCACAATATGCGTTTAGTTTCTCGTTTGTACCTTTTTAGCCATTCATATTTTCAGAACAGAACAGAACCGAAACGCATATTGTGCATTTTCCCCCTGTTTCGAGTCATGCCACAATCGATTACAGCGTCTACGAAGACGTTCCGAGTCGGCTTCGGCGATACAAAACGATGGCATCGTAGACGCTGTAATCGATTATGGCGTGACTAGGAACATGGGGTTCGTTTGTTTGTTTGTCAAAAATGTCAATAAGCATTTCGCGTATTTCGTGTATTTTAAAACATTTTGGGGGCCAAAAAGCGATTTTGGAAAAGCTCAATCGGATGGAATTGCTTGAAAACCATAAGCTATGTTGTGGGAACTTCAGACAGCAGTAAGACAACTTTGACATCAAAAAGTAAGCCAATAGTCACTGGAAGCCATTATAACCAAAAATTTAATTGACACTTGACCAATCAATCTAGCACTTTATCAGAACTATTAGCTATTACCTGCGGCCTCACCCGTGGCTGGGCATAGGCCTCTCCTCTCTAAAGCCAATCCTCATGGTTTTGTGCTAATTGAAATTCAGTCGACTTGATGAAATTGTTGGACATTTGGCTGTGGTCTAAAGAAAAGTAAATTAACATGTGCACAGTTATATCTTTGCCACCTCGCATGAGAAAAGGCGTGATGCTATTTAACTGGATCATTTAACTGAACTGCATCCACTGAAATTCAGTTGAATTGGTGAAATTGTTGGACATTTGGCTGGTGGTCTCAATTAAAGTAATATTAACATGATGTGCATACATAGTTACTTATATCTTTGCCACCTCGCATGAGAAAAGGCGTGATGCTATGTAAATTTAGTAGGTATGAATGTAACTTGTACTTACATCAATCACAAATATTATATTTTTGCAGGACGCAGCAGTTGTCAAATCCTCGGTCCCTCAAGTGACAAGCCAACCTCTCTACCCTGTAGAGGTTTTGCAAGCCATCCATGGCAGGTGTAGCATTGGCTGTAGTACAAATTAAACCAGATAAGTGCAGTCTAAACTCAAGAAAAGAGTAGGTAATAATATTAAGTAAGAAATATATTGATATTTGTAACGGCTGAAACTCATTGTTGATTATGAAATCATGTTAAGTTGATTCTATCTGTAATAATTTTATTATATATGTGATTGATTAGATAGTGCTCAGAGTGTTATATGAATTATAAAGAAATAAAGCTTTTTTATACTATTTCCAGCCTAAAATTTATTTAATAAAATGTCTCCTCTCTGCTGGCGGCTGAGCTGGCAGTCTTTTAATGAACTTCAGTTCTTTATTCACCTCCGGGGTCTAGCAGGTATCATGCTGGCTTCTCACTCAGGAGATGCAAATTCCAAACCCCATTGCCAACCATGCGATTTAATTTATGTTAAGTAAGTAGTAGAGACAACCCCTCCCATAATCAATTACTGCGTCTAAAGTTGGAGCTTGGCAATTATAGAGAGCGTTGATCTTTACTACCACTGTACTCATATTTTGGATAGCGATTCGCCTATCGCTTTTCCTAGTAAATGTATATATATACGACATTATTATAGCTAGAGTATGGGTTTTTTTATTTTAAAACAACTTCCATTTATTCTTTATAATTATAATAACCCAAGATTTAACTGCAGTCCTGTGAGAAGTCTCCAATGGCCATCTAATGTGCCGGCGGTACGTAGCAGGGTTGTTGAGTGCCTCGGTCACTTGCTTGCACTTGATCGCTCTGCAGACCGTTGGCATGGCAAAAGGTGAAAGGCACTCTGTCCTACCAACGTTTGGTATGAGCCGGTTGCGTAGAAAGCCAGTGCTATAAGAGTCTGTAAAGATATTTTTCTTGTCAGTATACTACAGTTTTTTGAAAACGAAGGATGAATGTATGTATGTACCTACTTATTAGTAAGTATGTAGTCTATTAATTTAATATTTATCGTTGTGCACATATTGTAGGTCTATCTTTTGTTAATTAATCCTGTCCATCCTAGGTTTGTTGGAAGAGATCTTTTATTAGAGATAAGCTCGCCCTTGTACATGTTTTTTTCATTATTAAGTGTCTGTATTCTGTTTTTGTGCAATAAAGTATAAGTATGAATGCATATTTTAGAACATGACCTAAAACATAGCACCACGCGATTCGCAGTAGTTCCATCATTGGGGTTTTTACGCATGAATGGATGGAACTAGTGCGAAAAAATATTCGCAGTAGTTTCATCATGGAACTAGGCAATGGAACAACTGTGAACGAAGGCTTTTCACGGCATGTATACACACACTCACCTTCATTCTGATGGATATGCCGTCGCTTCTCTGCTCCTCAGGGATAAGGGCTGACAGGTCCTGAGCCAGCTCCAATACCTTTGTCAGACGGAAAGTCTTCACAAATTCCACGTCAGTCATTATGACAAATGGGTCCACAATCTGTCTCAGCTCGGCGCGCATTTGCCGACGCCGCCGTCGCAACCATCTCCTGTCTACATCGGCTGCGAGGCGTAATACCTCCAGTTCCAATCTCAGCCGTCGGGACATCTTCAGTCAAAAAAAGCACTGCGTGTTTACAAATCAAACTTGCGAAACGATTTTCCGCCGATATCTTTAGACGTAACTTACTCTGGCTTTAATGGGATTCCGGTTCAAAACGGCTGATAAAATAAGAGGTTCAGGCTGAACGGATTTGATTGCCTTGGCCTTTCCTAAAAGAAAGATTTAAAAAAAAAAATAGCCTGGCGGCAGACCGGCGTTGGAACGGCGCCGGAACGGCGCCGGAACGGTGCCGGGACGAAGCCGGGACGGCGCCGGGACGAAGCCGGGACGGCGCCGGAACGGCGTCTTGCTGGCGCTTGTGAGATTTAGTAGAATACCAAATGCGTCGTTTTCAAGTTTGTGCCAGGCCATGGCCAGGCCAGTGCACAGTAGAATTCGGGCCCAGATCTCTGGTTAGAATGCAGAGCGGCTCGCCTCATAACCTTTGAGATTTTGGATTAACTGGAAAATTTTGCCTCGGATAGGCTTGCGTCCAGACATTTCTTGCCTCAGCCACACACGAGACCTCTACATCACCAAGTGATGGGTTTATGATTTTACCATAGAGTTCACGTGTGCTATGGGTCGAAGACAAGAAAGCTTGGAGCGCTACGTCTGAGATTTTCCGGATCCCTAGGAAAACGTGTAGGATTGGGAGGGTGGCTTGAAGCCAGCTTCGTTCATCGAAATTATAGTTTAAAATTTGGGTTAATGTATTTTTGGTTATTTTGTCTAAAATTTTGGGAATGGGAGGGTATTTACAAAGAGGAGAACATCGAAGAAGGTATGTGAATTTTGGTACAAAAAGGCAGAACCGTATGATACTCGTAGAAAGGGCCATGCGGGGGTTTAAATCTGCGAGTCTGTTTAAAAATTGGTTAAATTTCGATATTTGATTCTTGATTCTAAAGTTAGGAGTTTCAAATCTTCTACGTTTTCGGCTTTGCCCCCTATGGTCTCATCGTCCAGGTATCAGATGTTAAATTTTGAATTTAGGCTAGTAATGATTGGATGGACAGCCAAACTAAAAATAGCCGGACCGAGTGGGTCAGCCTGCTGATAGCCGACGGCCGAATGTAGGAGATGGTCCCTAAATATTTATTTGGGAATTTGACTGAAACATTGCCACATGTAATTGTAAATTGATGGAGTGTGCTCTTTAATTTGGAAAGCAGGGCGCGGTCTCTGTCTACCGAATTGTAGGCGCTCTACACGTCTACCTTCAGCATCACCATCGGGGGGATCAGGGAGGTGAATTGTTGGTGAAGAGGCTGGGTGCTTTGACTCCAGTGCCTGTAGCGTTTCTGGGGAGTCAAGGGTGACAGCATCGCTGAGCAGCTAGCTCCCTTTAAATCACCGTTGCTAATTTTGGTCTTATTGTCTTTATTATTAGAATTTTGTTCGGGAATTATTATTATGAATTTTGTCAGGAATGTTTATAGGTTGTTTTTTACAGTTATTTTTCTTGTATTGTGTTAGGAAGCTATTCTTGCTTCTGTCATTATCTGCATGTATGTAGTTTATCTAATTATATTTATCGTGATGGAGCCAGGACTAGCTACAGCAATGAATACAGAATTAAAATGTTTCTAACTGAGGCGAGAACTCGTGGCCTCGAGCTAAGAAACCAATAAATTTTCCTGAACCATCGTGACAATAGTAAGAGCTCTATCATTATTGGCCTTTTCATTGTAATTATGATCTGTGAATTATCTTTTTGTGCTGTAGATCATATTTTCCTTAGTAATTTCACGCTACATTAGTAGCGCGTATCTTATCACGCGGATGGCGTGGTAGAGAAGAGGCCGATACCCAGCAGTGGGTAGGTGTGGGCTGATTGATGATGATGATGCTGATGATCTTCTCATATACTTCTCTCGTTGTATGGAGTAGAGTTGAGTAGACTACAGCCAGTTGCAGTACATAAACGATCTTTAACTTTTAATGCCCCATTAAACTTTAATGGGCGTAACGTCAAGACATGTGATGTGTCATAAGCATCATGTACTCAGAAATACATAAAAGCCATGTTTTATCAAAATTTTAGTTTATGTTACTGTTGCATAATGAGCGGTAGGTGTGCAGTTTCATACACTACTTTATCTACTCTCATACCTACTGTTAGCTTTGAGTATAGTTTAATGATAACTCTAATGGCAGTTAATTATTAGTTTTCTCTATATATTACAAATGCCTTCACAATCACAATTACTCCTAAATACTTAGATTTCGATAAATAAAAATATATTTTAAAATACTATAGCATAAAAATCCGTTTGTATCTAAGTATATAATTTTGGCTCAGTAGTGAAACGCTTGATCTGTAAACCTAAATAGGGTTCAATTTGCATTTTTCGATGATTGATTGAACGCATTGTTTTGATTACAGACAATGCAGCACCAAAACCAAGGAAAATCCTCGAAACCATCATGAACCCGCCCTACATTCCCGTTGAAGAAAAGCATGCTTCATACTGGCAAATATCAGCCCTGAACAGCATCCAAGCGAAACTCGACGTTAAAACCAACAAGAATAAGGCCAAGAATGCGATATTCTTCATTGGAGATGGCATGTCTATGGCTACTATAATGGCGGCGAGGACCTTTGCTGGGCAGTTGGAGAAAGAGTTGGGAGAAGATAATGTGCTGTCGTTTGAGGAGTTCCCTATTAGTGGATTGGCGAGGGTAAGTAATTATTTTATGGCAAACATCGTAAATCACAATAATTTAAATTTAAATAAACCAGGGGATGTCATTCCGCTATTTACATTACAACTCGATGACCATTCAATGATCCGAAATGGTAGTCCAGTCCAGGCCAGTAACGTTAAGCTTAAACATAGGGGAACTTTTCACAATTTCATTGAAATGGTGTCCCTAACGTTCGTGCAAAATTTTCAGCTTCCTGGGAATTTATGCAAGACAGTAGAGTAGACATCTTTGACAGATTAATGTATTGTAATGTAAATAGTGGAATGACGACCCAGCTTACACAAACGAACCGCCCCAAGAATCGCCTGGCCCGCAGCCTTATTCCAACCTTTTTTGCGATTAAAATCCGATAACGTTCAAATCACCATCACCATGGCTACCAATTTCAATCGAATACACCATAGTCAACTTAATTTTACCTTAAATATGCCGATCGGTACGACAGACATCGGACTAACGGAAAAAAAAGTGCACTTCGTCCGACGGTAAGACAAAGTCAGTAGGACTACGTGACCGGAGGGGAATTTTCTCGGATCAAATTAGGTGCCACCTATGAGCACTGGTTTAGCTGCCACACTGCACAGCAAGTTAAATCCTCTGGACAGAAAATCCCGAGAGCAATTGTCAAAACTTCGGTGCTTAGGCGACGCCCAATGTCCTTTATATTATATAGGTAGGACAGACTCTGTGGCATCTGAGAGGTGTGGTATGAGATAGGGAAGGTTTTTACCCAGAAGTGGAGTGGGACACTACCCAGGGTCCATAAAAAATACTTAAATACCTTACCTACACATTGGACTAGGCTAGAGTCTGGTCCAGCTACTTCACAGTTGAATGACCACCAGTCCTCACGAGTACGTGTGTCACTTGAGTCACGATCAAGGAAACCTTACTCATCGGAGGTCACACGATTCGATACGTCACTTAGCGACTTTTCCGACATTATATTTTTTCAACCATTAATGTGCGTTTCGGGGTTTGGTGTGTGTAAGAAAATATTTAGAAAGATAGACAATCAAACCAATAAGTTATTTTAATACTAACCCTTCCGCTCTGGCCGCAAAAGAAACACATTTGACATTAAAATTAGGGGAAGCTTTCATCTCTTGCAACTTGCAATAGATATTTTCAGAAGTCTCAAGGGTATGATTCTCGTGCCTTCGATATACGGATATCGAGACCTATTGACAGATTCCCATACAAACTCACTCGACATAAGTGTAGATATCGTATATCGAATGCGCGAAAATCTTGGTGTCTATCAATCATGCACCTATGGGGGGCATCTTTACTATGTTTGTAGAGACAAATACCTCTGAAATAAATGAATTGTCCAAAACAAACATCACTTTTTCCATTCACATTGGAAAATTACGCAGATTGTAGAGCATTGTAGAGGACATTGTGTTTGTGTCTGGTACCTATGTGGTACATACAACATAACATAGCGTCAAGCCTTTTCCCATACGGGGTGGCAGAGGCACAAATGTGTCCACTTTCAGCCAGTGATTCAATACTCCATTTTGCGTGACAGCCCATCGCCGCAGCTATGGATTAATGAAAGTTTCCTCACGATGATTCGAACCTGCATCTCCTGCGTGAGAGGCAAGCATGAAACCCTAGGACCACGGAGCTCGAAGCTATTATCGAAGTTATTTCCCAAGTACCTAATTGTTTTCCTTCATCCTTTGCACTACACAAAAATTAGACCTCCGAAAACTCGGAATCAATCCATTCGCCACTTTAACTTCGTCTTTATTTCACTTACACTCGTACGTCGAGTCGAGTTCAAGTCGAGTTGACGCTCCCGTAATAAATAATACTACAACGAGAGGAAAGAAGCAAACCAGGAAATTTTCGTAAGTATACTATACGCCACGATACTTAATTGAATATACCAATTTCGAGGCCACAGTTCAAGGGACCGATTCGCTGGCTTGCCAAGGTTTCCTCGATACAGGGTTTGAATAAGAAATCATTACATACGTAGAATTTCAAGGTTTCCTCGATACAGCAGGGTTTGAATGAAAATCATTACATACTTAGAATGCTACTTGCTAAACGTGGATCTGTACCTCTACGAGTGTCCCTAGAAAAACGCGTGATGAAGTTTGTGTGTTTGTTTGTTTTATTACGATGATCTCAAGCTCTTAAATCTGTTAACTTCGATCAACTTTGATCAACAATATAACTAAGTTAAACGTTATATTTTTTAACTTTTCATTATAACGCCTCGTAGAACTTGTGTCGTACTACTTAAATATAAGATTTTATTTCTTAGCTTGTTCGTTTCCCGGGTGTTGATGCAGTTTATTTGTTTTTAAAAATAAAAGCATGCTTCCTTAGGTAAAATGAGCTATCTTAATGATTTAAGGTTTTGGCCCATTCGTTTGTCCTGTCAAATTAAATATAAAGGGTGACATTTATATATCTGACCATATTTTGGGGAATGATACTCACAAATGAAAAAAATTTTTGGTTTTCCCATAGTAACTTGAAATCAGCTGATCGGGGCAATGTACTGGGGGACGAAATTTTTTTTTCATTTGAGACCATAATGTTTCATAGGGAAAGTTGTTCAAAAGATGGGTACTATCATTCCTCAAAATATGGTCAGCTAATTTAATTTCGACCTGTATATGTATAATCGAGTTACTTTGGATTTAATTTATTGAAAATGGCTGTTATGTGGAATAATATTCAAACAATCTGTGGCTTATTCATAAAATCCTTTCAAATCGTGATTCTTGACATAGTATTGTAATTGCCGTTGAAACAGAAAAAATAAATGATGAAAAGTCGATAAATAAACGTGACTTAACAGCACGTTAAGATAACAAAGTCTAAGGAGTGTACATACTTTAAAAACACCCATTTTATTCCGCAAGCGATTTGAAAGCCAGCTTGATAATATTTTACTGATTTTACCATAGGTACAATACTAACGTTGCGTCTTTGTAGGGTTCCGTACCCGAAGGGTGCCAAACGGGAACCTATTACTGAGACTTCGCTGTCTGTCTGTCCGTCCGTCCGTCCGTCCGTCTGTCTGTCACCAGGCTGTATCTCATGAACCGTGGTAGCTAGACAGTTGAAATTTTCACAGATGATGTATTTTTGTTGCCGCTATAACAACAAATACTAAAACTCAAAAGAAATTTAATATTAAGGGTGGCTCCCATACAACAAACGTGACTTTTTTTGCTCATTTTTGCTCGATATTGATAATGGTAAGTAGCAGGTAGACGCTTAAAATGTTCACAATATATTGAGTATGTTATTTACTTAAAAAAAAAAAAAATTAAATTAATATTTAGGGGGGGCTCCCATACATTATTTTTTTTGCGGTTTTTTATAGATACTGGTACGGAACCCTTCATGCGCGAGTCCGACTCGCACTTGGCCGGTTATTTTCATACCGTATGGTTGAAGCACAAGTTTTACTTATATTTTCGTGTATCGTAGAATATCAGCAATATCCACATCGAGTACAAAAATTAAGCAACGCTAACCACTATCCACAATAAGATCGGCGTAGCGACATTTGTGTGCCCAGGAATGTATCATACATTTAGTATACATATATTGTAATAAAATTAAATATATATGTAATTTATTGCACTTAACAGGAAAAACAAAGAAAATACAAAAAAATAATAGCAAAAAATGAAAGAAAAAAAAATACAAATTACAAAATATATCCAAATATCTGTTTCTAACTGTACCTATATCTTTTTTACTGAATAACATTTTCATTGTAATAAAGTCAACTCTGTAGCGAATCTGCGGCGTGAAGCGAAATCAACTAAAATACCGTTACAACGCTTACTATTTTTCAAATTCAGGTTTCGACTGTTGCTCACGTCCGCCGGTAATTGGGTCCTACCACCCTGCTCGTTCCCCTGAGCAGCGCTGATGAGCAACAAAATATCCATAAGACAAGCTTAACAGAAGGATTCTCTGCTTCGTGGAATCCAGAAACAGTGATGACAGGAACCTCCCTCCCTCGCTTTAGGCTTTAATTTAATATCTGGGAACCGAGCTTTGCTCGGCGGTTGGTGGTACAAACACAATAAAACATTATATTCACATCATCAGACTGCATTAACATCGATTAATATGCTGCTGTTTTGGAACAGTTGCAAACGAGAAGCAAACAAGAAGGTTGAATAACAGATGATGAACTTTGATTCGACAACGAAACGAAACTTTTTTGTGTGAATTTTCCGAAGATGCACTAAAAAGTGTCACGTGATCTGAGGTCGCAATGAGTTAACTTACTTTTATATTTTCATTGGAATTTATGCCTTATTTTCATTGTTATACAGTGAGATTCATTTTTTGCCCCCAAAAACCCCTATATTGCAAATTTCATCGAAAACACGCCTTTTTCTAGAACTCAAAACATATATCGTTACATACAAATATGTATTCCTCGTTTAAAGGTCATGGCTACCGCTCGGTTTCACCTCGCGGACACCAATTGGGGATACACCGTGAAATTTCATTTATTTTTTCTGATAGCACCGGAGGGATGTATATTAAATGTTACGGACAATTTGATAAGTTTTTGAATGTAGATAGATATTCTACAATACACGAAAATATGAGAAAACTTTGCCTTTGCCAACTCGTCGTCGTTGCAGGCACCATATAACGTTAGTATTGTACACCATACGTCTTATCCATTGGGCACTCTGGGCACTTGCCCAGGGCCCCGCGATCGATAGGGGCTCCCTGTCCTGACAGATCATAATTATCACCAAACGATATCCGATGTTTATTACCGAAAATTAATTATAATAAATTGAACCAGCCCTGGATTCGGAGCTGCATCTCATATGTGTGTGACGCAAGCGTGAAACCCACTAGACCACGGAGCTTTTTAGGGTTCCGTACTCAAAGGGTGCCAAACGGGACCATATTACTGAGACTTCGCTATCTGTCCGTCCGTCCGTCCGTCTGTCTGTCACCAGGCTGTATCTCATAAACCGTGGTAGCTAGACAGTTGAAATTTTCACAGATGATGTATTTCTGTTGCCGCTATAACAAAAAATACTAAAAATCAAAGGAAATTTAATATTAAGGGGGGCTCCCATACAACAAACATGATTTTTTTGCTCATCCGCATCAGCAACAAATACTGAATACACAAAAAATAAGGGTGTTAAGAATTATGTAAATATTGTTAAGTCAATTTCAAAACAATAGCGCCTGACATATATTGGATAGCAAAATTACGAGATGAAGATTGAAGATATTCTCGTATAATAAATATCTGTCGGGCACTTGGATCTTGTACGATGGTGCGGAACCCTTCATGTGAGAGCCCGACTCGCATTTGGCCGATTATTAACGATGTATTTATGCATTATTTATCCCCAGACCTACTGCCTCGACGCCCAAGTCCCAGACTCGGCGTGCACAGCCACCTCGTACCTGACTGGCGTGAAGACCAAGTACGGAACCATCGGCGTGGACGGCAACGCGACCAGGGGCTCGTGTCACTCGCACCTCTTTGAGGGGAACTGGGTGACGTCCATTGGCAAATGGGCGGTGGATGCAGGGCTGGCTGCTGGTGAGAATAGTCATGAATAATAAAAAAACAAGTTCTGACTGACGAGTCATCAACGCGGGCCTAGCGGCTTAAGCTGACACTCTGATAGGAGGGTAGCTTCCTTTTATGATGTAGGGATCATTTAAGAAGCAATTTTACTAAAATCAGACGCTAAGTACCTACACGTATTTATAAATGTCTGGCACAAGAAAGTAGATACCTAAGTACTAGAAACGCGTGCTAAAATTTCAAAAAACTCGGCACGCCAGTACCTAATCCTGCAATTTTTACGATTCGAGGCGGGCAAGGCTTCGTAGGATTTCGATATAAATAAGTAATTCTAATGCCCGTAAATAATATACAGCTTTCAGGGAAGTTGTCTCAGTTTTATCACAGAGACGGGTTTCGCCATGGAATCTGTAATTTTCACTCTCAGAGCTGAGAGCGGTTTATTTATAGGGTCAAAAGTTGATTATTTTGGCTACCATTATTTTTCAACCTGTATACATAATTAATATACATTGTATTGTGTGTCCTTTAGTTAAAATGTTTTCGTAATCTTCATTCGCATTATCTTTATCTTTGTTTGATAACAAGTAAAGCTATACGGAAATAAAATAAAAACACAAGGAAGGGCTGCAACACTTTATCTTTCTTTATTTGCTTACAGTGGAATTCCTTTACACTAGTAATTTTCTCGTGTCAAGTTTTATCCTAAAATCAACAATGTTATAAGTATGTGTTACATATTTCGGTCATATTAACGGACAGAGGAATTTCAAA
The DNA here is from genome assembly GCA_963457715.1 of Argyresthia albistria. Taxonomy (NCBI): domain Eukaryota; kingdom Metazoa; phylum Arthropoda; class Insecta; order Lepidoptera; family Argyresthiidae; genus Argyresthia; species Argyresthia albistria. The sequence goes on along the minus strand of OY735266.1, from coordinate 2,032,687 downwards.
ACATTAGTGCTCGGATGCAATAACTGCTTCTCTATTTAAGTGCAACTTAAATGGCATACTGACGCTGTAAAATCCTTCTTCTTCTTCAGCATTTTTGCGTCTCCTGCTGGGCAATGGGCAATACCTCCCCAATACTTTACACACCCTTAATTAAGGATGGTGGTTTTACAACTTAGGTTTATTAGGCTAATGTCGTGCCTTTTCATAGATGTCACTGTATTTTGACATGTCCTCTTCAAGAACCTGGTTGTGTTGATTCGTTGCCCGTTAGCTACACAACGAGACAGTACTGTGAGATCCATGTATTTCCTGTGGACGTGAGCTACCTACTATTCCTTGTCATATCCTGTAATCTAAAACCAGTATAAGCTTGATGAGTCTCTTAAGCCTACAGTCGTCATTGGACATCAAAGTAGGCCTATTACTATTCAGCACGTTTGACTTCATTGTCTATTTATTACTTTCGATTTTGGTTTGTTGGTTTGATGAATCATAGGTGGAACATATGAGAGGGCAAACCGTAAGCACAAGGAGCATTACATAATAGAGCGTCACACTTATTCCCATACGAGGTGGCAGAAGCACCATTGTGTCCACTTTTAGCCAGGGCCACAGAAGAGATAATAGTACTCCGAACAGAATGGCCACTCCCTTCCCCGCGCTGATTCAGATTCCGCACCCCACCACTGGCGTCAAAGGATTGGTAAAAGATCAATAGACAGGGCTGAACGCCGTGAACGCCTGACGAGTGACGAGGACGACGCGTATAGTATGCAGCGATATTTAGTATACGCCGCCGGCCGTAATCTAAATATAGCTGCATTTGCCGCGCCCCACCAGCCCTAGCAAAGTTTACGCACACATTTGCACATATACAAACATCGTTTGGTTATGTAGTAGTAATAGGTGATTATTTTACGAGCGTTCTATGGAGTGTCCGAGGTGTGCCAGGGCCTCAAGTCCCGTACCTCTACAGCCTCTCAGTGGTGTAGCGATTGCTTCAAAAATACAGAAAATGACACAATCGGTAGTCTGGTACACAAAAATGGCCGCCTTTGACGCTATCGGCTTCTCAATAGCATTGGCGTGGCAAATTGGAAGTCCCGTGTGCTAATGGCTCCACGGTGGCTGTGGCATGGCAGTGGCTGTCAAAATTGATATTCTGCAGCAATACGTTCCTTGGAGCTTTTGCCGAAAACCATTGATCGATTATAGAGGAAAGTGGCAAAGTAATCTGTGGTGGAGGGTGTGTTTGTGTCTGTGTGTCATTGCTAGAGCCATTCTGTTGATCTTCTGTCGATATTCTGTTGATATTCTATTGAATGTAACAGTGGACTAACACGGCTGGCGACTAATAGCCATTGTATCCATGGCGTGGCGATGGCTTGAAATTTGACACCCAGTTATTTAAAACCTGCATTTCTCATGACAGGGGCTATCCCATGGCTGTAGCTTTGCAGTAATGAAGATAAAAGGACTAGGAAACATTAGGGAAATCACAGTGTAAGCTGTACCATGAAATAATCGGTTCCACATCACATCGTACAGCTACCAAAAAACTATTACGGTTCGTGCTATAGAGCCAGCTGACGGACAGACAGACGGACAGATAGGCAGACGGACAGCGGAGGCTTAGTATAAGGTCCCGTTTCCTTCGGGTACAGAACCCTAAAAACCATCAGTGCTAATGTGAACCGAAATAAACGGCCAAATGGTCACGAAGGGTTCCGTACTATTATCTATAAAAAAACGCAAAAAAAAAAAAAACACGTTAGTTGTATGGGAGCCCCCCTTAACATTAAATTTCTTTTGTTTTTTAGTATTTGTTATTATAGCGGCAACAGAAATACATCATCTGTGAAAATTTCAACTGTCTAGCTACCACGGTTCATGAGATTCAGCCTGGTGACAGACAGACAGAGAGACAGACAGACAGACAGACGGACGGACGGACGGACAGCGAAGTCTCAATAATAGGGTCCCGTTTAACACCCTTCGGGTACGGAACCCTAAAAGCGAATTTCTCAGGATATTTATTTTTTAACCCTTGCAGGTCTCGTGACGACAACCCGCGTGACGCACGCTAGCCCCGCCGGGATGTACGCACACACTGCGGAGAGGAACTGGGAGTCTGATGCCGACGTGCCTGCTGAATGTGCGGCGCTGGGCTGCAGGGATATCGCTTATCAGATGGTGATGAACGACCCTGGGAGACAGTTTAAGGTGAGGAACCCTACCCTGCATCAGAAGACGTAAAAAGACACTAAGCGACAGGGATGGGATGTGTTTGCGATGGCTAACATCGCCTACCAGATGATGAACGATCCTGCTAGACAGCTTAAGGTTAACCCTACCCTGCATCAGAAAGAGGGCTGGTCGTCAAGGATAAAGCCAACTAATGGTGATAAACGATCCTGAGAGACAGTTTATGGTGAGGAACCCTATATACTCGGCTTCAGAAAGAGGGTTATGTTTTTCGAGGTACTGACGCGGACGAGCCGGCTGAGTGCGCGGTGCTGGGCTGCAAGGATATAGCTTATCAGATGGTGATGAACAATCCAGGGAGGCAGTTCAAGGTGAGAAACCAAGCATCAGAAGGAGGGTAATGTTTTTCTAGGTACTGACGCCGAGCGCCAGCAATGATAAGGTTTATAAGGTTTATTTATCTGACAGCCACAGCGTTTACAATGGATGTATACAGTTAGTTATAAACTAAAAATAAGGCCAATTACGGCTATCTATTTTATAATACTGGACTTATATGTAGCTACACGATTCAACTAGTTCATTAAGTTAATTATTTATAAGAACAAATTCCAAATACTAAAAGAATAAATAAAAAAATATTTTACAATTAAATCTCAAATAAGTATACTGTGTTTGTGTGTGTGTTGTGAGGTGTGTTCGTGTGTGTGTGGATTAGTGATTGCTTAGGGAGGGCTTACATGCCACCAACATTTGTAATTTAAATAGCGTGAGTATAGCTTATCAGATGGTGATGAAAAATCCAGGGAGGCGGTTCAAGGTGAGAAACCAACTGCATCAGAAGGTAATGTTTTTCGAGGTACTGACGCCGAGCGCCAGCGCTGGGCTGCAAGGATATAGCTTATAAGATGGTGATGAACGATCCTGGGAGGCCATTCAAGGTGAGGAACCCTCCCTGCATCACTTCTAATACCATCTACTACTACTAATCGATCTACGGCATCGATCGACGGTGGAATATCAGCCTCAGAAGGAAGGAGGACATTGTTTTTCGACTATACTATGTACAGGCGCCCACCTAGTCGACGGGCTTGGCTCTTCAGGAGTTCTCCTAAGGGAAATCGTTAGCCTTTTATTAAGGTTGGTATAGTTAAAAGGTGCTCAATTTTTATTATTTACTAGCTGACCCGGCAGACTTCATACTGCCTCAATTTAATATGAACTTTATTGAATAGCAATAAAGTTCAAATTGACTCTAGAAAACGTTTGTATGGGAAATAGAAAAGGGCTTTTTTTAGGGTTTTCCCGGAAATTACTCGATTTTTTCTCGCCTTTTAAACCTTCCCTAGACCTCCACGAACATTTCAAGACTAAGATAAGATAAATCCGTTCAGCCGTTCTCAAGTTTTAGTGAGACTAACGAACAGCAATTCATTTTTATATATATAGATTTATTTATTTATTTAGGAACAAACAGTCATAGACTAATTTAGTAACATTACAATTCTTAAATGAGACCTATAGTTCCCTTAATTAACTAAGTATCCAAAATACATATTTTACACTGGAATCATAGAACAAAACAAATATAAACATAAAAATAAACACAATACATTTATGGCTTAAAATCCATAATCTCTTTTTGGTGCACAGGTAATTGTGAAAACAAAATATATTGTTCACCAGATAATCCAAATAATACATACAGATAAATAAAAGCGCGAAGTGAAACGCATTACTCGCAATCGCAATACAATAATGTACCTATTGTTCTAACAATATATTTGTATAGGTACATAATCATTAAACATTTACCTTCGTAGTTTGCGAGCATACAAATGTGTTTCTGTTGCAGTAATTCAGTTACCAAATGGTTACCAATGGTTAATTTATACAGGTATATCTAACGTACATTCGTTACAGTAAGACAAATTATTTGGGTTTCACGACACCGATATTTGAATGATATTTAATTGTATTGTAAAAAGCGCGATCCGCCTTTACTTTACTTATAACAATAATATATTACAAACGCAAAATAACTAGGTATCGAGATATTTCTTTCAACAAATGAATGTAATTGTCTCAAAGTGGGCACTTTTGAATCTGCCACCTCTTTTGGGAAACGGCATGACGCTATGTGGTTGTTATCACCTGTCCATGATTGCGTAAATCGTCTTCATCTAAAACAGATCTCAATATCAATGGACCCCACGAATCCCCACGAATCTGGGAATGGGGTGAAATGGTCGTAATAGAGGACCGATCACTCGCCTGTGTTCCCTGTCCCACCTCATCATCTATCTAAATGGACACAAACAAAAATAAAGGGTCACCTTTTGGCTTATGGGGTGGCCGATGTACAGGGCCCGAACTCTACTGTACACAAGCATACCACAAGCCTGGCACAAAGCGCCAGCCTGACGCCAGCCTACTGCCCGACAGTAGAATACGAAGTAGGATGGCGTCAGGCTGGCGCTTGTGAATTGCGATTCCGGTTTTAGTAGAATACCAAATGCGTCGTATTGAAGCTTGTGTCAGGCTTGTGGTATGCTTGTGTACAGTAGAATTCGGGCCCAGTACTTATTCCATTCGAACATGGTCAGCCAGTACCCGAATTCGAACCCGCCGCATCTCGTGTGATATTAATACCTTCTCGAAATTTCTGTTAAAAACATCACATAACTCTCTTATTGTATCTAAGCTAGTCTCTGTTCTCGTAATTAATATGAATCAATTGACATTTCCAGGTCATCATGGGCGGAGGACTTCGCGAGTTGACACCTAACACGTCCAGCCCACTATACAAGAGCTCCGGCAAGCGACGAGACAATCTCGACCTTACCGAGATGTGGCATAAGGACAAGACTGCGCAGAACGCGTCACACCAGCTCGTGCTTGACCGGAATGAGCTGATGAAGGTTGGTGACTTTGTATTGGCTCAGGGGCCCAATCCTATACGCACAATGACCGCTCATCGACAATGACGCGATGATGATGCTCAATAGACTAACGCCTGGTTTTCAGAAGAAGTATAATTAATTAATTAAGTAGCTGTTTATCAAATATCGTGCCGCTATTAATGGTCTTGTTACTTTTAACCGTCTTTTCAGAAACTGGGGGTTAGGATGATGGGTGGGTACTCAGAGCACATTTTTACTAAAATTGCGATAGTTTTTGAACGATTCAATGAATTAATATGAACAAGTTTCCAAATGTATTTTTATTGCAATCATATTCCTGTACTGTCTGAGATAGGGCATTCACTTACACAGTCCGATTCTACGGCAACACGAACATCTATGTAATTATAATGATGTTATAGGTACTCCTGATTTTTCCAGGTCTTCAACTCCGATGACCTCCCCGACTACCTGCTGGGTCTGTTCAACAACGACCACATGGACTACCACCTGCAAGCTGGAGACCAGCCCAGCCTGGAGGAGATGGTGGAGGTGGCCATCAGGGTGCTGAGCAGGAACCCGAAGGGATACTTCTTGTTTGTTGAAGGTAAGACTTCACTATCCAATTCAAACAGGGAGCACTTATCCAGTGGAGAGCGCACAGATACATTTCCTTTGAAACACAACTCATCAATTTACGGGCGATGGGGGACGAGGTAAAAGAGCTGTGATTGGTCAGCCGCTGCGAAACTGTCTGGCGGCCCGTCATCGTACATAGGTTGCGTATGCGAATGTTTGTTGAATACAACTAATGTTTGGCGAGCCGCATTCCCCCGCAGGCGCAGTCAATTTTATATATTATTACAGTCTCGGAATTCAAACTAAAGACATGAAGTCGGAATGAGGTTGGGTGCAGGTGGGATATGTCCTATTCAATGGCATGGCTCAGTCTTCCAACGATCTTTTGGCACTTAAGTGACGTGTACAGGGGGCGCTAGTTCTACGCAACTTAACGTAAAACCAACCCTTCAAAAGTTCCAGTAGTAGTTCCATGTGTTACCGCGCCATAATCGTTGTAAAACTGTATGCCCGCCTTGGTTCCCGCTTGGTGGAGCGAGCGTTTTTTTGAAAGAACCCATGCCCATGTTGTAGTTAGTTGGTTAAATCAGACACTTAACTAACACACTAGACCGTTAATTAAAGATTGACATTTAACCAAGTCGCTAAAGTTCCGTCAGAGAAGTGGGTGAACGAAACGTTTAACGAGTTGTCTAAATGTTCCTAGGCAACAAGACGCATTTCAACTTTGGTAGGGTAATAAGCAACCAATTCAGTTTTGTGAAACTACTAATCGTGAAAAAATCATGGCGGAGTCGATAACATGTTTTAATTGCACCAAAGACCAGATTCCAAAAAAACACTGTACACAACAAACCAAGATAGACTCTGATGAAAGTAATCAGCTGTTGTAGTGAGCCAGCGTGGCTTTTGGTAAGACAGATTGTTAAACGTTTTCGACAATGCTTTATTTAAATCAAAATGCTTGGTTAAATATCGGTCTTTGATTTTCTGCGACATCCATTTTAGAATTTTATACTCAAATCCATTGAAACCCTTTCCAGGTGGCAGAATCGACCACGCCCACCACGACAAACTCGCGCACCTAGCCCTAGACGAGACTGTAGAGTACGCCAAAGCAGTCGCCAAAGCCAGATCCCTGACGAGTGAGCAGGACACCCTGATAGTTGTCAGTGCCGACCATGCTCACACTATGACCGTGGCTGGATACCCTAGCAGAGGGAATGATATCCTTGGCGTCGTCGATACTAATACTGGTGAGAAATCGATAAAGCACTTCTTCTTCTTCTTTAGCATATTTTTGGAACCCGAAAGGATGTTGTTGAAGGTAATTAGATTAGGTAGGTAGGTAGGTAGGTACAAGCAAGAGGACATCTTTAAGGTTTTGGCAATTCCAAAACGCATTTAAGTGCTTAAAGCTGGGTCCAGCCAGATATCCGTTCCGTGCCACCGTATCGTATCAGGTCGCGATCCAAAAACGCTAGTTTAGACGTCATGGATCGGGGCGTACCTCTCTCCGATTGAGTCGCCGTACCACCGTTCCGAACCGAACAGACGTCCAAACTAGCGTTTTTGGATCGCGACTGATACTATACGAAGTACGGAACGGATATCTGGACCCAGCTTAAGACAGCGCTGCTGCTTAAGACTCTCCACTAATGGAAATCAGATTCGAATCATTTTATTTGAGCCTGACTCATCTGACCGTGTCCATTTATGCTTACTTCTACTTACGAATACAAGTACGGTGAAGTAATAATGAAGAACCTGGTCGCAGATGAACCAAATGACTTTAAAACCTCGCAGAATGGTTTAATATAAACACCACCGGCATATTCCAGCCAGTCACAAGTAGCCATAATTATAACCGACCTCTGATAGGGATGGATGGAGATGGATGGGAGATGGCAAAGGAACAACTATGTCCATGGTTAGCCCGCTACTCTCATTCTATGCTGATCTCATGTTATTTGGCTTTTGTGGTTTGACTTCTGTTTGTTTGGTTTCTGGTTTCCACAATACATCCTAGTGTGGGGCCAGCAGCAATGGTATTTGCCTTTAAAGTATTTTTTAAATAGCCTAAATGGTGTTCCACTGCTGCGCAAAGGCCTCACCGGTTCGAGCCCACACATCTCTAGCTGACGCTTTGTTGGTCCGTCCTGGTAGGAACTTATCCAGGTCATCCCTCCATCATAAGTAAATGTCATTATTTTTTATATCACCAGGTAGTGACGACGTACCGTACACGACCATCAGTTACGCGAACGGCAACGGGAAGTCTTACGGACCTGACGGGGAAAGAATCGACGTGACGAAAGACCAGTCGTTTTTGATGAGTGAGTATTTGGTTTTATATGTATTTTTATTAATAGCTCTACGGCTATGGATACTAGTCCTTGCAGCCAGTTGATGTTGCCAGCTCACTAATTTTAGTACAGGAGATAAAGCTGTCTTTATTAGGACGATGAAACTCTTCTTCGGAGGGTTATGGTACCTGCACCTGGCCTACTTGAGCGAAGCCCGCCTGAGTGAAACTCTTTTACGAACATAATAATTCATTTTACCTATCGATACTTTTTACTCTAATATCAGCTCGGTCAATGGCCTCTTTGTCAGATCACGAGTGAGCATTGTCAAACTGAGAAAGTTAGCAATTCCAGATTCAATTTGACCAAGTTAAATGAGCTTACTATATCATCAACGGTTTTTTAAACCAATACCCTCATTCCAGGAAGCCTCAACTACCCCTACCCTGGTCTAGTCCCACTGGACTCGGAAACTCATGGTGGCGAGGACGTGGCAGTCTTCGCATCAGGACCCTGGCAACACCTCTTCACTGCCAGCTATGAGCAGAACGTCATTCCCCACATGATAGCCTACGCCATGTGTCTGACTGAAGACCAGCATGAGAATTGTAAGCCGAAGCCGACATCCCGCTTTGGGCTTTGGTCTCCGAACAGCAGCGTTTCATTGACTAGTAGTTTTAGTTTTATTATGTTGGCTGTGATAGTTAGTGTTAGGAATTTGTTATAGTTTATAGTTGTAATTCCTGGGGTATGTTTGAAGAGTCTGTGCGGGAGAGGGTGTTTGTTTATGTGTGTGTATGGATAGGTTTATTATTGTTTGTTACCAGTCCGTGAACCCGCGATGCAAAAACGACGAGTGCTATAAAATATATTTCTTTTTGTGTGTGTGTTATGATGTGACACAAATAGTAATTCTCAAACAGATGGACCAATTTTGTAGTGTTTTTTATTTAATTTTTTAGCAAAATTTAATTAAGTCAGTTTAATTGAAGTCTATTGCAGAACTTTGAGAATTATCCATATTTTAATTATCGTGCAGGCTTGATCAAGGTGAGCAGTGACAAGACGAAATAAATGATTTATTTATACAGAATGTGTTCTATGAAGTTCTATCTGTGATTTTGTTTATCTATTTATGACGATAAATACATAGCATAATAATTTACAAGCCTATTAGGCTTGTGGACAAGGTAATCCAATAAATCAAGTAACAAGTCTTAAGTTGAAGCATTATGTACAAAATGGCTTGACATTCTCAGAATTGTATATTGCAGATATATGTTATAAAGTAAATTTTGTGCAAAAAAAGGCAGCATTTGATGGCACTTTTACATGACGTCATTCTGTTGTTATTTCATAGAACTCAGGAACAAAAGTTTTATTTTATTTTATTTTATTTTTGTTTTATTTTATTAACAAAAATCCACAGCCATGCTTACATGTAATCTTAAAAAAAAATTATCTTAAAATGAGGCCAATTAAGGATTTCATTATGTAAACAACCTATGCAATCGAAAAGAAGAAATAGAAGGAAAAATAACCAAAAAAAACAGCATGAGTGCCTTACTTATGTCAGGTGTGTCCCGTGTGTGTAGGTTGTGTGCTTGTTGTGGTGTTGTATACTTGTAAATAAATAATTGAGAAAGTAAAATGTGTGCTTGCGTGTGTGTGCGTGGGGGAGGGGAGGAGGGGAGGGGGGATGCTAAGTACAGTCATAAATTGTAGGTTTATGGAGCTGAAACCAAAAACTAATATGCGACGCACTCAATGAGATACCTACTAGGAAATCAAGTTCCGTTTTGACAGTTCATAAAAAGTATCTATTTTGACAGGCCACAAGCCTAATGCGGCAGTGAGCTAGCCCCCTGTCACACATAAATAATGGATTAGTCAGTAACTAACTACAGGTGTATGCCTCCCCGTATGGGAAAATGCGTGACGCTCTGTTATGTGTGATCAAATCATATAATTATAATAATAAAAGGTTGTGAGTCCTTGAGTTCTACAGTTGTTGGGTTTGTTAGACATATGTAGCCCATTAATGTCCACACCGAGGGGCACAGGACTAAGATATACCTTCATCTTGTTAATTTAAAGTAAAAGTAAGTAAAAAGTAAAAAATTTAAGCTAAGTACATTTTAAAGTGAACAATTTCCTAACATGCATTTCTGAGAAAATAAAACATTTTGAGTTCCCAAAGATGTATAGTTTTTCTTATGCGTCCTTGTGTGTGTATGTCACCGTGAAATTGTGAAACCCGCGATATTACAATCGTAACGGTTTTAAATCCGTTAGATTGTAATCTGTCGATAAATTGCAAACTGTACCGAGCCTAATACTATATAACGCGTTAGTAGATAAACTGAAATTACGAATCACTGGGCAAAGTGGTGGGTCAGGGTGGGCGAAGTAAAAAGGGGGTGAGCGAAGCTAATCCCCGTTTATCCTTCGTGTTAGGTTGATTTGTAAGTACCAAAAAAAGCATAAATGCTTGCATAGACCTAGTTGATCTTGTTTACAATTTATCGACAGATTATCTACTGGATTTTTTCCCGTTAGATTGCCATCTCGCGTTTTTACAACTTTACGGTGACATTCGTAGGACAAGGGGACTCGGGTACAAGTAAGTACGAGCCATACTCCACCACGCTGGCTCAGTGCGGTTTGATGGACAAACAGTTTTAGTATGATCGACAGAGCTGCCATCTGTCGCAGACATTTAGATACAAAGCCACTAACTACCAGCGTATTTTTGGTAGAGTCTTGCTCTACCAGCAGCTATCTTCACCTTTAGTGTTTGTGATGCTGCTTGTTCCCCTCTGAGGTAAAAGATGGCGCCTAACTCACTTAATTTAAAGACTGTCAAAAAGTATAATGGTATAAACTCGCCTAAACTATTTTATTTACTTTTGTTTTATTTCAACTAAGTAGGTAATTTTGAGCAATAAAGAAATTATGAAATTATGAATGATGAAGTCGGCCTGAGTCATACAAACGAACAAATAGCAGAGCTATACATTGACATACACTGTACATTAATTGCTTCTGATCCCACACTCTACTCGGCCTCTCAGCGGCCTGAATATAGAACACCGTGTGTCGGAGGTTTTTTCTTTTCCCCCCGCCGGGATTCGAACCCGGGACCTTTCGCTTGGAAAGCAGAGCCTCGAACCGCAACGCCACAGCGTTTGCTATACGTCAGTTAAGTATTCTATTAATGGTAACAGCGGACTAGCCTATCGCAGCAACTATGGAGGTACAGTTGGGCCTTTGTTTTGGCACGTCGGGACGGGGCCCGAGGTGCCACGAGTACGATACTCGGCGTTTGACTTAGCGAGAGAGAGAGCGAGACGAGACCCGACGTGCCAAAACAAAAGTCCCGTACAAGTTCAAGTTCAATTTTTTTATTGACCATAAAATCATACTAGAGATGTGTGGGCTCGAAATGGGGAGGCCTTTGCCCAGCAGTGGGACACATCATAGGCTACGTAAAAAAAAAACATACATATTACTTAGTCAACTGTAATGTAAAAGGTTTTCTCACTACAGGGTTTAACAGAAGAGTGTTAGTCATTTTAGGGAGTTATTAGGCAGAACATTCTGAGCAACTTTCACTATGAAACCGATTTGATCAGAGCAACTTTATTTTTCATTGCTCCATACGTTTTGGTCCGGGCGGTCAGCTGATTTGTATCATCATCATCATCTACAATCAGCCCACACCTACCCACTGCTGGGTATAGGCCTCTTCTCTACCACGCCATCCGCTCCGGTCCTGTGCCTCCCGCATCCACTGCCTGCCGACTATAGCGGTGATGATGTCATTCGTCCATCTGGCTTGTGGTGATTTGTATAAAAAAGTGAAGATTAAAGTTGCTCTGATCAAATCGGTTTCATAGTGAAAGTTACTCAGAATGATGTCCCTAGCAACCTCCTAAAATATGACTACACCCTTCTGTTACACCCTGTAAATGTTCGATGACCATTCACCACCGGAATCCGACGAAGCAAAAAAAAATGACATTTACTTTACTTACTTACTTTATACTTTATTGCACAGAAAACATAATACAGACACTTAATATTAGAAAAAACATGTACAAAGGCGAGCTTATCTCTCATAAGAGATCTCTTCCAGCAAACCTAGGATGAAGAGGATAATGTAATAAAAGGTAGACCTACATAAGCGCACAACGATAAATATTAAAATAATAGACTACTTACTAATAAATACATAAATACAGATAAAAACAAAATATAATATATATGTATATATATAGATACTAAGGTATATTAAGGTAGAGAAAGATAGTTTTCCTTCAAGCGTTTTTTAAAAATGTTGAGCGAAGGACTGTCCCTGATAGCACTGGGAAGTTTGTTCCAAAGTCCAATAGCACGGAGACGGAACCCATGCTCATATGCGGGTTTCATTTACCTAAATTTACATCCTACCACATGCATGACTTATTAAACTATGAACTTTACAATATTTCACATGTATTTAACTCATAAAACATGCACCAATAAAAGCAACCAAAATGCTAAGATAATAAGGAGTCTTGTTGTGTTTTAGTGACAGGATTTTGTGAACGGCGTCGCGTCAGTTGGTCAAGGCAGTCTACAACTTGTAACAAAATATTTATACTGATAGAAATTGGATAAATTGTTTGGTAACATCACAATAGGTAATAAATATTATCATTGAAAACTGGTAAATCGTGGTATCAGTTGTGACTGGTGGCTCTGAAACCTCCTAAGGGCTATGACTAACTAATGAACGGACATTTAATACATAAATCGGTGATGGAAAACATCGTGAGGAAACCCTCTGACATCCTTTGTTACTAGACAGAAAAATAGAGTACCTAATTAAAACTAATTACCTCAGCCAACTCGAATGGAAAATGACGTGACGCTATCTACAACGCTTGTTTATCGCGTAAATCCTTTACTTTTTATCCCCAATAATAAAAATATGAAAGACACCGAAAAATTGATCGTTCATCTCAAAAGCAATTACGTTGCACGTTCCGAATTAAAAACAGTCAGACTCGGGCATGTTGCTAAAAGGGAAATTACAAAAGCACACATTGTACAACACAATGTCCGATCTTTGAATGGCGTTAATATTATATCAGCTTAATTCAATTGAATAGGAATGGAGTGGAGTCGACACACCGAAACACCATTACGAGTGTCTCAGTTATTTATTTGATAATCGTAATATTTTCGTTCATTCATAGATTCTAATTTCAAACGGGGTCCGAACAGAAGAAATATTTTAACTAAAAGCCACCTTTTGTGAGCTTGTTACAAAAACTTGAAAATAAAATATGTAAATAAATAAATTCGTCTGTTGGATCGTAGGTACGAATCGAAGATATTAACCGGTTGGCCATCATGAGACCTTGCGAAGCTACTTGTGTCATTTTGTTCTTTTTAGGTTTATTATTTTGAGAACAGTGGAACCAATTGTCGTCTGCATTTTTATTGACACAAATTTATTTAAAAAAAAGAAAATCAATCAAACAAAATAGGAAAATTGTGTCGATAAAAAGTCCTAGCTGTATGGATCAGTGCGGGTTGATGGACTTTAAAACATTATCATGAAATGAATAAAATGCTTAATTTCTATACATTGTAATCATGTACATGTATGTAGTATATTCAGTAGTTTAGTAATATCATTTACTTTTTATTTATTTTTACTTTAGCTCATAGATAGGCCTACCCGTTCATCCCTGGTTTGCTGGAAGAAATATCTTTTTAGACATAAGCTTGTCTTTGTTTATATCTTCAATGTATTGTTTGTGTTTTCTGTTTTGTACAATAAATATATACGAAAAATACTCATCGATAAAACTCAAAATATGGCTGTCCACTCCACAGCATCCGCTGTTTTGACCAAATGGCAGTTTTAAATATTTCGTGGCTGCCGATCAGCGCAGTGTCATGGAAACCACTGCAGTGTGACAAGCGCACTATTATGCTCAAATTCAAAAGCACAATCTCTTATATTTTAATATTTAGTAATAATTAAATTAACATCGTAATTTTAGACTCTTCAAATTAACCGTCAACAAATATGTCTAAAATAGAAATGAGCAGAACTAGAAATATTTAGCGAAAGTAAAATATTTATTTATTTATTAATAATGGATCTGATAATTTTGGTGGTGATTTTGAACTTTTTTGTGATATGTAGTGTCCTGCTGGTGCAAGCGAGGAATTTACCGCAGAAAGGTAAGAACAGGCACGCAATTCTCGCGCTTTCGAGATCATCTCCGTAGTCGAGTTATCGGTTTAGATGTTCGTCGAAAACGATCTCGATTCATATTTATTTCGATTTAACCGGGACGAGATATCTCGGTTCGTTGTAAGGAGGATCGTGAGAATATATATCATTTTCGATAGAGATTTTCGGTATCTCAAATCAATATTTTGATCAAAGATAGATAGCGCGAGAATTTCCCCCAAGACATTTTTAACTCAATGGCAGTTTCGTAACCTCCGAGCCCTCTTAGTGGTGGTGTTTTTTGAAGTATTTTTCTTGAGGACTCTCTTGTTTCCAGTGATCGGATAATCGGATGTATATTTACCTAAAGTTTGTTTTGGGCTTTAAAAGTATGGAAACGGCTTCTTAATATAATTTATCTAAAAAAAAACAGGTTAAAAGGTATCCCGATATTGTGTAACATACCTATATATCGGATGCATATATATTTAGTATTAATATTTTGATCCCTGATGCAAATATGTGTTGCATCAGGGATCCTATGTAGGTTGCATTGGCTTTTCGCTTCTCATACAGGTTAAGTATTTTTTCTGAAGAAAATTATGCGGACGATTTTCTAATGGCGATAAGTTAGCCCCTTTTTGTCTACGCCATAAGGTATATTTATATATTTCCCTATGGGATAAGGTGTGATCCGCTATATGTTTTGTTGTTCTACTTCGTTCTATACTCCGTAAATATCTACGCAAGGTAATCTAAATACACCACTTAGTTTTCCCCAGGGATTAAAAAGTACTGTGATGAACGGTCTGTTAGCTTTTAGTTAAAGTTTTGGTACTGATCGCACCAAACCTCTTTAGCACTGAATTATATACAACGTGTAACTGTACGCAAAACCTGAAAATAGGTTGTTCAGAATGACGAGTATGATCGATTCCATCACTATACCTACATCATTTTTTTTAAAAAATTTATCCATAATTATTTATTGCCGCTTCTATCATTTACCGTGATCCAGCGAGATATTCAAGTATGTGTGTCGAACGAAAGCAGCGGCAGATCAATCCACAAAGCAAGCGCGCGCGCGCTACATTAGTTATCTCTTTCAAACTAAGGATCTCGCAATGAACGTTAGAAGGGAACAAACGGCGGGTGTGAATGTCTAGGTACCTATTTTGTGCTATCGCGGGCGGTGTACTGCGGGCGGTTTTTAAGGCGGCAGAGCTAAGAGAAACTATTAGAATTGTTAGGAAAACGAAAACTGCTCATATCTTCTAGAATTTTAGTTTTTTTTTTAATTTTCTCTCAACAATAATTTTCTTGTAATAAAAATCACTTGGGGTCTATAAGGTTTTGCGTACTTAGAGTTACACGTTGTATACCTTTCTCTCCCTCTCTTTCTCCATCCTTCCCTCCATTCCTCGCTCGCCCTCGTTTTCCCTCACATACCTTCTAGCCCAATTTTCTACCTGCAGTTTAGGGACAAACCAATTTGATGCGGTTTGAACGATTAACTGAAGAGTGCTGGACCCACGTTTGACCCAATTCGGCTCCCTAGAGCTGTCATTATGGTATCCGGAAAACAAGTAAACTACTTCTGAATCGATGTTGAAGCCGGAAATCGTGACTTATCTAACATATAAGTATTACTAAAATGGCTTACTATATTTTTTCTTTAGCATTATAAAATAATTGACAATCCGATGAGATTCTTGCCAATAAATCAGTCAAGTGACAACTTTGTTCAAAATCGTTTCGTGCAATTCAATCAATAGAAGGATGATTCCATAATGCTTAATACTTCAGACGAGTTGCTAATTTTATTTGAATACGGTATTGGCCTCATTTTGGAAGTAGTTTTAAAATAAATGTTATTACATTTTAAGCGCACTACATTAATATTTCCGGGATATCTTCTGTAGTTTCAATAAAAATTAATAATATAGTTGAATTTGAAAAATCCGCGACAAAAACGCTGTATTTCTAATGGCGCCGGTCACATGACTCGCGTGACGTCACATGCTCGTGAGTGAACACACGCTATCATTGAGATTCAGTCAAGCAAAATGTCAGAGACGAGCGTGTGACGTCATCAGATCAGACAGATCATCTTGTTTTTGTCACAGATTATATTTCGATAGTTTATACATTTTAATTCCTGGAATCCGCAAAGAATAAACATATTTTACTTTAAAATATAATGAAATATAGATTTCTATGCTACTATCTGATAGGATTACCACATTTTGTCGAATATTTTTAATGTTGTCCAATACCGTATTGTCTTAATTCAGTTCGGTAACAATCATGATTCCACTAAATATTAATTTCCTCGCCATGGCTTAAATTAAAATGAACCTTTTGTTGTTTGGCTTTGATAATAACTTTTGTTGTTGCTCGATAACTAATTAATCGGTAAACCGATTAATCGGTATGTCTCCAAAGGACATAAGCCGAACATACTTACAATCGAGAACAATAGACGTGGGAGCAAAAGGGTTAACTAATCAGCCTCCCTAACTCAAAAAACTAAATAAATTTGCATTTCAGAATCTAACCAGCCGCCGTAATAACAAAATAACCGGCCAAGTGCGAGTCGGACTCGCGCACGAAGGGTTCCGTACCATTATCTATAAAGAAAACCGCAAAAAAAAATTGTATGGGAGCCCCCCTCTAAATATTAATTTAATTTTAATTTAATTATTTATGTTTTAAGTAAATAATATACTCAATATATTGTGAACATTTTAAGCGTATACCTGCTGCCATTATCAATATCAAGCAAAAATGAGCAAAAAATCACGTTTGTTGTATGGGAGCCCCCCTTAATATTAAATTTCTTTTGATTTTTAGTATTTTTTGTTATAGCGGCAACAGAAATACATCATCTGTGAAAATTTCAACTGTCTAACTACCACGCGGTACATGAGATACAGCCTGGTGTCAGACAGACGGACAGACGGACGGACAGACAGCGAAGTCTCAGAAATAGGGTCCCGTTTGGCACCCTTCGGGTACGGAACCCTAAAAAAGAGTATCCTCGTCTTCTTTTTCTGCGGTTGCCATCTGTGGTTGGCGACCATAACAGCAATCTGCTCACGTGATACTTCCATCTGGATCAAGGATATTGTGCTCATCCCGAACTTTTAGATGTGATTTTTATTGATTTTTATTGCGTGTGTGAAATTAAAATCACAAATTGTAAAAAAAACCTTCAACGATTCACAGCAAAAGCGTACCTAGCAATAGAGTCCTCTTCGGCACTATTCGGCACCCTTCGGGTACAAAAACCTAAGATCGAAACTTGACAAGATTTGCCAAACATTCGGTTGTTTGGCAAATCACCGTGGAATATGCACATGTATAGTTTCTTTCTATTTTATATCTTAAGTTTTGTAAGAATCTTTATTGTATTTGTGTGTACATATTCTTACAGTGAACAAATGGATTAACTATCTATCTATCTATCTAAATCTTGTCAAGTTTAGATCTTAAGTTTGGAACTTGTTTCGTGGGAGTTTGTTGTGCCGCATATTGACGACCTCTTTGGCGTAGCGGTTGTGCATCTGCCTACCATGCGAGAGGTCCCGGGTTCGAATCCCGGCTGGGGACAAAAAAAAACCCTAGGTCTTGGTTTGTGATGTCGCTGTTTCTGGTTCCCACGACACAGGGTATCCTAGTGTGGGGCCAGAAGCAATGTATATGCCTGGTATGTAAATGTTTATGTTTATGTTTATATTTGCATTTGCCGGCCCTCGTTACTGGTTGGAGTTTGGCGAACCTTGTCCATGATGCAAAACTAGCATAACAATAAGGCACGTTCCAAATAACATTGGCATTGTAGCAAGATTCAAAAGAAAGCCAAGGGTCAGTGTCACGCGCCACCTCACGTAACTGATAGGAACAGGTGTGTTATAAGAGCGAAAAAAAAATGAAATTTAGCCTTGTCCCGATAATAAGACTAATAAGGTATGAGATCGACTTTGAAATACAATTATATATGTATTACATAAGGCATAAATAAATAGTTTAATTAACTCAAAATATGTGGCTGCCAATGCCAAATTCATTATGACTAAGGTCCATTTGCACCAAAAACTTAATTACGATTAGCGTATTCATTCTATTTAACAGCTGTCAAAATGTATGAAATATGTCATACTTAATTGCGATTAGCGCGCTTATCACAATAAGTATTTTTGGTGCAACTGGCCCTAAGTCTTTACTAAGACCACCTTGACTCATCATCAATTTATTATGATGAGTTTCTTATTCATAAATCATATTTTTTGCAAATGTATGCGTATATCCATTATGTTTTTTTCGAAGTCTAAATACTTCGCACCGCAATTTTGATAGATAAATAATAATTCATTTAAGTACTTACTATGAAACATAAATAATGTAGCGGCACTAAACTATGTAAATGTTAATGTAGATTATTCAAATTCTAACATCCGGAATTAGAACAATGTAAAAAAAAATTGGTTGCCTGTAAAGTCGGTATACGGGCGAAAGTTTTACGTGACAACGACTTTGAGTGGTAAAATAATTTTAATGTGAATATTCATTCGTATAGTAGGAAGAAGGATGAAATAATAGTAACAATTTAAAACATTTATTTATACAAAGAATTATATTTAAAACATTAATTTATACAAAGAATCTCGCACTGAATTTTATGTCTGTCTCTCTTGCTCTTAGGCGGGCTAACCATGCCCGAGTGGAAGGGACGCGTGCCTCTCACTCGCTCTCATTGTGAGCGCATAACGTGAGCGGAGCGTAACGCAGTTTCTTGAAGTGTCACCCGGCAAACCAATTTATAAGACGTTGTCACGTCAAAACATTTTTTGGTTATTCCCTGTTCCATTTCCAATGAACATTTTTTGTACCAACTCTGGCAAGTTCATGAATCCAATATGAACAACATTATTAATAGCCGTTCCGCGCGTTTGTCTAACTTGGGATGTGTGTGGCTTAGACAAAAATAAAGTACCTAGGGAATACACTGTTTTTAATCGAAATATTTGGTAATTATCTAACAGAAACCAAATTGATGTAAATCTGTCGTATGGGGACAGGGAACCTGTTGATAAGTGTGACAACGCCTTAAAAAAAATATCCCTTTCTGGGTTGCACGAAATATCCCTTTCTGCTAACACCTTCCCTGGGTTGCACGAAATATCCCTTTCTGCTACACCTTCCCTGGGTTGCACGAAATATCCCTTTCTGCTACACCTTTCCTGGGTTGCACGAAATATCCCTTTCTGCTACACCTTCCCTGGGTTGCACGAAATAACACCGTCAATTTTCTATACTAACAAATATCCCGAACGAATGGAAATCCCTAAAAATTGATTCTGTGACATTAACCTTGCATTTTTTACTCGGAATGATAACGAAGAATGTCATTTGTATTTCCTATTAATACAATATATTTCATGTGGTGTTTTGTCTTCCATAATAGTATGAAACATACTGAAATAAAATGGTTTTCTTTGGTATTGTAAGATGAGATATTAAACTGCCGTTGTCCTTAAATGTTTAGAAGTATGGGTTCTGAGCTGTGAAAAGTTCATTCATTCAAAGGTAGAAAGTAAATCATTCTGAATACCGAGACGTCGATGGCGGGACGACCTGGACAGGTATTTGCCGGACTGGGTGGAGGCAGCACAGCACAGGGAGGAATGGTCTGAGATAGGGGAGGCCTTTGACCAGCAGTGGGACACTATGCAGGCTAATAAAAAAATAAAAAACTTTAGCATGTACCACGAACGTATCTTTCTTTACTTGAGTCATTATCGTGACGGTAATTTGGGTTCAGTTATTTTAATAGCTAACTAGTAATTAAATTAAACAGTCCTTTGTTTATCTCCCATCCATAGAAGTAGAGATTTAAAGTAGACCGTGAGAAATAGCGCTCCCGTGCTGCGGCTCTCAAGGCCTATGGGTCTTATGGGCCAATGGGTCTGGCTACTAAATACAAGATAATAACCTCAATCAAGCGATGCTTCTGATATGCCAGCGTCCTTTAGAAAACATAGATTTTTTCGTAACCATATTTGCCATTTTCTGGCGTTGGCAAGCTTCTGAAATCTAGGCCTCGGAATGGATGTCACTTGCGCGAATAACACATATCTACTATATAAAAATAAGTCGGGTTTTCCTTCCTGACGCTATAACTCCAGAACGCACGAACCGATTTCCACGAGTTCATCAGCTGGTGTTGATCGTGGAATCACTGGCAATGTTTGATGAAAATCTCCTGCTAATAAAATCATTGCACCACCAAATTGGTTATGATTGCCCCGTATATCTTTTAATGTTCTGTCTAAAGCCTCCAATCATCTTTTGAAATATATTGATGCAAATCGGTTCGGTAACAAAAAAGTTCAAGATGGCGGCCACTTTTTTTACTATTTGACTTCAGAATCATGATTGGACTCCAACCGCATCCTCAGATATCGATTTTAAAGCAAATCGGTTGAGTACCAAAAAAGTTCAAGATGGCGGCGACATTTTTAATATTTGACTTCACAATCATGATTGTACTCCAACCGCATCCTCAGATATCGATTTTGATGCAAATTGGTTTGGTAACAAAAAAGTTCAAGATGGCGGTGACTTTTTACTATTTGGCTTCAGAATCATGATTAGACTCCAACCGCATTCTCAGATATCGAGTTTGAAGCAAATCAGTTCAGTAACAAAAAATTCAAGATGGCGGCCAATTTTTTTAATATTTGACTTCAGAATCATGATTGGACTCGAACCGCATCGTCAGATATCGATTTTGAAGCAAATCGGTTGAGTAACAAAAAACTTCAATATGGCGGTGACTTTTTTAATATTTGACTTCAGAATCATGATTGTACTCCAACCGCATCCTCGGATATCGATTTTGAAGCAAATCGGTTGAGTAATAAAAAAGTTCAAGATGGCGGCGACTTTTTTAATATTTGACTTCAGAATCATGAGTGTACTCCAACCGGATCCTCAGATATCGATTTTGAAGCAAATCGGTTCAGTAACAAAAAAGTTCAAGATGGCGGCGACTTTTTTTAATATTTCACTTCAGAATCATGATTGGACTCCAACCCTATCCTCAGATTTTGATTTTGAAGCAAATCGGTTGAGTAACAAAAAAGTTCAAGATGGCGGCGACTTTTTTAATATTTGACTTCAGAATCATGAGTGTACTCCAACCGGATCCTCAGATATCGATTTTGAAGCAAATCGGAACAAAAAAGTTCAAGATGGCGGCGACTTTTTTAATATTTGACTTCACAATCATGATTGTACTCCAACCGCATCCTCAGATATCGATTTTGAAGCAAATAGGTTTGGTAACAAAAAAGTTCAAGATGGCGGTGACTTTTTTACTATTTGGCTTCAGAATCATGATTGGACTCCAACCGCATCCTCAGATATCGAGTTTGAAGCAAATTGGTTCAGAAACAAAAAATTCAAGATGGCGGCCACTTTTTTAATATTTGACTTCAGAATCATGATTAGACTCCAACCGCATCCTCAGATATCGATTTTGAAGCAAATCGGTTCAGTAACAAAAAGTTCAAGATGGCGGCGACTTTTTTTAATATTTGACTTCAGAATCATGAGTGTACTCCAACCGGATCCTCAGATATCGATTTTGAAGCAAATCGGTTCAGTAACAAAAAAGTTCAAGATGGCGGCGACTTTTTTTAATATTTGACATCAGAATCATGATTGGACTCCAACCCCATCCTCAGATTTCGATTTTGAAGCGAATCGGTTGAGTAACAAAAAAGTTCAAGATGGCGGCGACTTTTTTAATATTTTACTTCAGAATCATGAGTGTACTCCAACCCCATCCTCAGATTTCGATTTTGAAGCAAATCGGTTCGGTAACAAAAAAGTTCAAGATGGCGGCGACTTTTTTAGGGTTCCGTACCCGAAGGGTGCCAAACGGGACCCTATTACTGAGACTTCGCTGTCCGTCTGTCCGTCCGTCTGTCCGTCCGTCCGTCCGTCCGTCCGTCCGTCCGTCCGTCTGTCACCAGGCTGTATCTCATGAACCGTGGTAGCTAGACAGTTGAAATTTTCACAGATGATGTATTTCTGTTGCCGCTATAACAACAAATACTAAAAATCAAAAGAAATTTAATATTAAGGGGGGCTCCCATACAACAAACGTGATTTTTTTGCTCATTTTTGCTCGATATTGATAATGGTAGCAGGTAGACGCTTAAAATGTTCACAATATATTGAGTATATTATTTACTTAAAAAATAAATAATTAAATTAAAATTAAATTAATATTTAGGGGGGCTCCCAAAAATTTTTTTTTGCTTTTTTTTATAGATAATGGCACGGAACCCTTCGTGCGCGAGTCCGACTCGCACTTGGCCGGTTATTTAATATTTGACTTCAGAATCATGAACATGATTGGACTCCAACCGCATCCTCAGAAATCGATTTTGAAGCAAATAACTTACTTTTTTTTACTTTTTTTTCACAATTTCACAGTGAACACAATACCGGTTTGTCACATGAAATTAACTGAGCAGAGAACAATGAGTAGCTGTCAAACAATGTATCACGCACCGGCGCACATCTACTTAAAATATTGGTTTGTAGTACATGCTATGTATCAGAGATGGCGTTGTATGTGAAAAAAGTCAAAAAAGATTTTCCCGCTTTTCTGATGAATTTTTTCCTGAATTTTCTTTGCTATAAACCTCACGGAGCCCGAGACCTTTCCAACGAATGCAAAACCGTGGAAATCGGTTCGTGCGTTCTGGAGTTATAGCGTCAGGAAGGAAAACCCGACTTATTTTTATATAGTAGATTTGTTGTTATAGCGGCAACAGAAATACATCATCTGTGAAAATTTCAACTGTCTAGCTACCACGGTACATGAGATACAGCCTGGTGACAGACGGACGGACGGACGGACGGACGGACGGACAGACAGCGAAGTCTCAGTAATAGGGTCCCGTTTGGCACTCTTCGGGTACGGAACCCTAAAAATGATTATTTTTGTAACTTAACCTCATTTGGAACAATATTTTGTGGTTGCTACATAATGTTACAATTACAAATTAAAAGTCAAGAGATATACAAAAAAATATACGGCCACACCCTAAGTTAGGTTAAACTTGAATTATAGGGAGTGGTTGCATTCGCCTGGGTATTGTAGGGAGTGGTTGCATCCGCCTGGGTATTATAGGGAGTGGTTGCATCCGCCTGGGTATTATAGGGAGTGGTTGCATCCGCCTGGGTATTATAGGGAGTGGTTGCATCCGCCTGGGTATTATAGGGAGTGGTTGCATCCGCCTGGGTATTAGCTCGCTAAGCGCATTCAAGTTTGACTTCGGCGTTTTATAAAATTAACACCCAGTTTCCTGGGCGCTGATTAAAGTTAACAGGTTGGTTAAATCAGTTTCGGCCAATCAAGTTCCGTCATGAATAATAGCGGTTCGTGATTGGCTGAAGCTGATTTAACCAACCTGTTAACTTTAATCAGCGCCCAGGAAACCGGGCATAAGAATCTCATTTTAGTTTAGTTCCCCGAACTGAAGAAACTTTATTTGCATACCATTTTTACATTTATTCTTTAACAATTATTTAATTTCAGTTTCAAATTAAACCTTCATAATTCATAATTTCTTTATTGCACACAAACGGTTACATAGGACAGTAAAAAACATAGAAAACGTGTACAAAGGCGAGCTTATCTCTAATAAGAGATCTCTTCCACCTTCAATAGGAAATGCAAACGATTTATTTATACCCTCCTCAACTGAATTACGACTTTATATTTATCTGTCTTGTTTTCCAGCGACATCACAAAATGCTGTATTTGACGAGAAAAACAGTGAACACTGGAAGATTCAAGCGCAGTGGGTGCTTAAAAATAAGGTTAGTCCATAGAACTTCGCTGCTATTATATCATAAGTAAGTACCTTTCTATCATATGGGTCAATGAACTTAATTGCCAGGGTTTGATGTCATAGGTATAGTGCGTTCGCCCAAGCTGTGTCGGCGGCGGCTTCTTTGACTTAGTGTCGGCGTTCTTTGAAATTACAAGACGGCGAAATCAAGGGGTGACACAAACGAAACGCATCGACTAGGTAATATGTTAATATGAGAGAGTCGTTTGTTCAAAACTCTGTCCACGATACTCCTAGAATTTTCTCCAGCACCAAATCTCGAGAGAATCTTCTATGTATTTCTTGATACCCCGTAACTTGTATGTATCTGCAGCGTAGAGGGATATGGGGATAACCAGCGATCTGACCAGCCGGATCTTTGTGGCTTTGTTCATGTTTCTTGATCTTCGGGGTGTAACAGAAAGGGGTGTACAGGCCGAAAGAGGGTTGTTAGAGACATCATTCTGAACAACTTTCACTATGGGACCGACTTGCCCTTCTTTGCTCCATCCCCAAGGCCACAACTTCCGAACGGGGCGGTAGTATACAAAAATATTAATATTATATTAACGTTGACTAAGGAATATGTAAGATTTTATGGTCAATAAATTTTTTGAACTGAACTGAACTGAAATAGATCAGAGCAACTTTATTTTAATTTTAACTCAGTACATTTCGGGCCTAGCGCTCAGCTGATGTGTATGGTGGAGTGAAAAATAAAGTTGCTCTGATCAAGTCGGTCCCATAGTAAAAAAAACGTGTTGGTTCCCCGACAAAAGATATCCTAGCATGGGGCCAGAACAGAGACTATATATCCAATTGACTGCGCCTGCGGGGGAATGCGGCCCGCCAAACGTTTGTTGTATTCAACAAACGCTCGCATGCGCAACCTATTTTCGATGACGGGCCGCCAGACAGTTTCGCAGCGGCTGACCAATCACAGCTCTCTTACCTCGTCTACTCCACTAGATAAGTGCTCCCTGGGCCAGAAGCAATGTATGTGCGTAAGTTAATGTTATGATTTGTTATCTTCTCCAGCTCTCGACGCCTCTGAACACCAAGGTAGCCAAGAACGTGATCCTGTTCCTCGGAGACGGGATGAGCATCACCACGCTGGCTGCCACCAGGGTCTACCTGGGCCACCAGCACGGCCTTATGGGAGAGGAGCTCAAGCTAAGCTTTGAGGCGTTCCCTTACACCGGGTTGGCTAAGGTTAGATTTCCACATTACCCCCTAATCTAACTAACTTTGATTCAAAAACCTTTGAAATTGATATATAGTCTATTCGTGATAAGAATGCAGAAAAGTCATCACTGTCCGGCGGCCTAGCCACGCCCCGTGACCAATCAAATCGTTTCCAATTATCAAGCCAAGTTCACAGTGACCAGTTGAAGGCAAACTTTCGAACGCGAAGGCTGTGTCCTGTCCTGTGAGTGTGTGTTAACAGATTTAAATTTAAATTTCACTGCATTATTGTCACGAATAGACGGTAGATATGAGATTAGACTCCCGCTCACATAATTATCAAAATGTCAAGTTATTCCCTCGGGGAAATGCAGTTCAATTAGGTTCTATAGAAGCGATACTCAACCTTTCACATCCATTATTATGTTTGAACTACGTTGTATAATTACCACTCAACCTAATTACCTGCTCCCGTGAACACCTCTTTGATGGACTGTATTTTTAATCCCTGACAACCGATATAAATTATACATGGAAACGGAAATAAATATAATAATGGAAATTGAAAATTGAAATTTTAAAGGGCTCTGAAGAAGGTACGAAAAATTGGTAACATTGCTTAATAGTGCCTACTTCCTAGTGTACTGACCAAGCGTTGAGTACTAGCAAGGACTGGTAGGACTAAGTCCATAATGCTCCTCTTAGAGTTAGAGTTAAAGGGCCCAAGAAAAAGAAAAAGATCTAGCAGAGAGGTCATTCACCTGAAAACCTTATTTTCCAGACATACTGCGTAGACCACAACGTAGCGGATTCCGCTTGCAGCGCTACAGCCTACCTCAGTGGAGTCAAGGCAAACAGTGGGACCGTCGGCGTAAGCGCAGCGGTCAAACGCGGGGACTGCGCGGCGCAGAAGGACCAGAAGAATACGGTCACTGGCCTGGTGGACTGGGCACAGAAGGCTGGGAAGGCTACAGGTCCACAACATTCATAAGTCTTCTTCTTCTAAAGGCTACAAGTGGTTCAAGGTTATTGCTCAAGAAACAGAAACCAAATATTCCTAGTCAGATCGATAGACATAGATACAAAAAACCACAAATTTTCAAAGATGCTAGATGTGAGACCTCTCTCTTTTTTGTCTGGTTATACAATTAGACAGGACCTAAGGTTAAAACCTATAAGGAGTTTGAGGAAGACAGAAATTAAGGCCGTAGCAATTGGAGTTCCTCCTTTCTGGGAAAATTGAAATCAACCGAATCGTCACACCTTTTCTGCGTCCACCTCTGATCCAACGATGTTTATTCTGAAGAAGAGGTACGTTAATTTTCTTTCACCAGGGAATCCTCTCACACATCATTCGATTCCCCCACAGGAGTAGTAACAACGACTCGCGTAACGCACGCAACTCCAGCGTCGTCGTACGCGCATTCTGCTGACAGACGGTGGGAGTCTGATGCTGACCTGCCGAAGTATGGGCTGCCTTGTGACGATATCGCCACTCAACTGGTGAGGGGGCCGGTTGGGAGTCGGATTGATGTGAGTATCATCATGTACCCTATAGGTGTGCCGAAATTGCCAAAAATTTGGGCCTCAGGTCAAAATAAATAAATTAAGAAACTATATTGGCAGGAGAAGGCTAAAATAGGGAGGTGATATCTATCAGGCCTAAGGCCAGTAGGCAGACTACCGGCCCGAATGGTCCGACAATATCATTAATTCAAAATACGCTATAGCTAAGAGGCCTATGCCCAATAGAGGGTTGAGTATGATGATGATGAGGTGCTTAAGGTATGGGTTAAGATTTTTACATGTATTTAGATTTTAACAACCTATTGAAAAATTACTGGTACCTATTCGTACAGGTCATCATGGGTGGCGGTAGACACAACTTCTTCTCAAACAAAGATAAAGACTCCGAAGGCCACTCCGGCGTCCGACTCGACAGCACCAACCTCATCGACGAGTGGCTACTCACCAGGGACAAACTGGGATCCAGCGCCACATACGTGTTCGACAAAAAAGGCCTCTCCGACCTTGATGTTAACGACTATAATAGCGTGCTTGGTCTTTTCTCGCCAGACCACATGCCGTATAGGATTGAGGCTAATCGGGATGAAGATCCGAGTCTGATGGAAATGACGTTGAAAGCGATTGAGATGCTCTCAAGGGGCCGAGATGGGTACTTCCTGTTTGTTGAAGGTAAGGGCTGGGGAGAACGGCAAGTGTTTTACATGCGACAAAGCAGGTAAAATATAAGTATATGTAATCTAATAGGAGAGGCTTACAGATTAACGAAATTCTCTATGTGTCCAACGGCTGGGTTTTTCCTGTTCCAAGATCTTATATTTGAGACTGTCCGTTGGAGAAATTGCATGTTCTCGGGGTTTTACGATGATCGGGGTTAAGTTTTTATAATGATTAATCCTGAGATCAAATAAGCGTTTGGGAGTTTTTCTTTTTGATTTATCTTATGTTTTTGTCTCTAGTTGTTTTTTGTCTATGTCTTCTAAACTGCCCTCTAATTATCTTCACTTCACTTCCAGGAGGACGAATAGACACAGCGCACCACGAGACGAAGGCCAGAAAGGCTCTGGACGAGACCGCGGAGCTTGCGAAAGCTGTTGAAGCCACATTGAAAGCTATCAATACTGACGAGACCCTGGTCATTGTGACGTCCGACCATAGCCACACCATGACGTATAGTGGCTATAGCAAGCGAGGGACTGATATTTTGGGATTTTCTACTAGGGTAAGTTTCAGTAGTCAAAATATTTGGATATGATACTGGAATTCTCAACCGGCATCTCAAAGTATCGCCGAACACAAATTATGCTGTTTCTTAATCGGTAAATGAAATTGATTCATGAATTCGAGGTAACTTGTTTACATACATTTGGATTAAAATAAATACATTCCGTAAAATGTACTTAAGCCACAGATTAGATAATTATTAGCTATTCTGTGATAATGATACTAGTTTCTTCGTAACAGATATTCCACAGTCCTACAGAAGCGAAAATATTTGCTTAAACATTTTTTTATAATGATACTCCCTAAACCTTCAAAAACCACATTTGATGTACCAGTACTATTATCTCTTCTGTGGTACCGGGTCAACCCAAAATGCCCAAAATCCCAATGACCTTTAAGTTGACCATTCAGTGAGAAAAGTAAGAAAAATAAACGAATATGTTCGACGCGTTGCTATCCGGATATCATCATAAATAAACGGAAGTTACAAATGTTTTTTTCCGGATGAGAAACACAAACAAATAACGATTAAGAACAGAATTGGGTCGAACAGAATCCAAGGCCTGTATAAGTCACAATACGCCGACGACCTCTGTCTACTTAACCCTTCGAAAACGCCTGATCTAGCAACAGCAAGAACAGAATGGGCCGCCGAGTGTATCCTCGATTACTATGAAAAGCCTATTAGGGGCCTCCGCTGTAATGTAGACAAAACCGATTGCGTTATGTTTAAAATGAAGAGGAAAAGGACTGTCGCAAACCCCCGAGGCTACCGACCGCACGTGCGTATGAGAGACCAGACTATTGAGTACAAGAAGAGCGTGAGATACCTCGGCGTCCATCTCGACACAAGGCTGTCCATGAACATACATGCTCAGTATGCTGTAAAGAAAGCAAAACAAATAAGAAGTATGCTTAATCCTATTATCGGCTGGAGGTCACGAGTTGATATTGATGTAAAATTGCTCGTTATCAAGACATGCATCACACCAATACTAGACTACGGAATAGTACAGCTCCTACCGAGAGTCAGCAAGACAAATATTAACAGACTCGAAGCTACGCTGAGAACCGCCTACAAAATCGCGGCCCAGATGCCCCGCTGCCTTGACAGCAAGATCGTCTGGGAAATGCTGAACGAAGATCCGTGGCATATTCGGGTGTCAGATCTTCACAATGAGCTCCTAGCGAAATGCGCTAACGTCGAGGGCATCGCCAAAGTCGGTACCACCTATACCCGACACAATCAACACAACCCCTTACGCCTACGAGCAGACTTCGGGGAGTAGCCATACCGCAAATTGCCAGGGCCGAGAGGCTGAAACCGCTTGACAGGCGGGCGGCTCCGCAACGAACCTGGTATCTGTAAACCTGACGTACGCTTACGTACTAACATACACACTCATATACACCCTCTCCCAGCCTCGCTCACACACTAACCACCACACACACAGCAACACACCCTCCCTCATTTACACACAAACACACACACCACCTACCACACACACGCCTCGTTCACCTTATAGAACGTGCTAATTTAAATTATCAACGCAAACAGATCCCGACCGGACAATATTTGTAAGTACACACCTCCATTAGGGAGACATAAGCATGTACCAAAATGATAAACAATAAAAATTTATTCTATTCTATTCTGTTAACGATTAAGAAATTTCCCCCATGCTGCATTATGCTAACCTTTACATTGTTTGTTTATGTTTACAATAAATAAATATTTTGAAATGATATGTATAAAACAATCTACATTGAAAGTAACTCCAATGCTAAGGCGATGGGCTAGCCCCAGTCACGTGCCTTTGCCATTCCGTACGGGAAATGGCTTAAATCTGTGTTTTTTTGTAGCACAGAAGGTTCTTCTGTGGAGCAGTCAGGCTCACTTACACGTGCTTTTCCTATAATGGAGTCACTTTCCCTTTATTGAACAACAAATAGAGGTACCTACGAATTACTACGGTATGGAATCCATTTCTCGAAATGTTATCGCGTCTCCAAATCGTGAGTTTAGTGACCTTTATACACGTACAACCTTTGCAATTTGTAGCCCTAGCAAAGCCAATAGTTTCTTCGAATATTCTCAAATACAGTCACTTGAATCTCACTCCAAAAGTCTGTTTTTATTATGAGTATGGTATGTGAGAGAGTGTATGGAGTGTGTATGGTACATAATATGTATCTCGTCCAACGATCTTTTGGCGTCTGAGTGACGTTTACAGGGGGGCGTCACTTCTACGCGACCTCATGCAATTATCCTGTTAAAAATCGACAGTTTTCACCTGTCACCGCACGCCAAAAGATGGTTGGACTGCCATATAGGTCAAAAGATTTAAAGATTTAAGTGAAGTGACGTTTGATCTATAAAATTAATTAATCTGTGGAGCGTGGCCCCCTACGGGCATGCATGACACGAGATGGCATGAATGTCACAAGAGGGCCTGAGCTGTGGGCTATTCTTGAGGTGTCACAACCTCAGAACAATAACAACCTCGTCACAACCACTAAACTAGAGGAACTAAAGGCACTAAACTGACAACCTTCAAATCCGACAGCTGCAGCAGTGGCCGTAGATTCCATTTTCAAACACACCATTTTAATTAGTTTAGTTAGTATAGTTCGTGTCGCCTTCGGAATCGCAGGCATTTATCTAATAAATCTAAAACAACGCTTTTAAAAAATACAATATATTTTTTGGCATTTATTTTTCACACTTGTGCAATCCATGACTGCAGAGCAGAGTTGCCATTAACAAAAAATAAATAAATTAGAGGTTCATTGATCTGAGGCCACTTTTATACTTTTCGTCTGACAGAATGGGTGCCTCGTTTATGGGTCCATCATGGGTCCATCATACTATACATCGAGTGTTTTTTTTTTGTGTTTAGAAGATTATGGGTCTACATCGTATTCTAAAACAAACTGGGTTAAAAAATAATAACATTGGCAACACAGAATACAATTTCAATCGTAAAAGGAATCGTGTCTGTGTAAAGCTTGATCCAAAGAAAGCTAAAAGTTTGATTATCTCCATAAAAATATTTTTCACATAGACCCTTATACGACAACCATTCAATGTCTAACATAATATTACTTGATTGGGCGTGCGAGGTTTAAGTTTAAACACTACATAATATATCAAAACCTTTGCCCTGCCACCCCGTGTAATAAATAAATAAAATTTAAATGAAAAGTGAAATGAAAATGAGAAGAATGGGACTTGCATTCTTGAAAAACGAATCACGCACGCCCTAACTATTTTCTCTTGTTTGAACAATTTGATTCAATTTCTGAGAAAGGAGAAAATCGCTTTGCAATCGTAAATATTCTATGTTTGTATTTAATTTAAATCCAATTATGTAGATTTGAGGGGATTGCATTGTCCATAAGATTGAATTTCTACTTCAGATGAAATTGCAGCAATCCGTTGTAAAATTTTAACGACTTATACTTTGAATTCGATTTTAGAAGTAAGTTCGTTCTACATTGTTACATAAGCCGCTCAAGCAACAAACATGGAAAAATGAAGTGCACTCCAAAGCTATTCGGAGTATAATTCGTTTTTGTGAAGAAAAATTTCAAAAAACTTCTTTTGAAGTCTCCCTGAACCTGAACGATCTTTGGATGCCTCAACGCTAGCCTGTCAGTGCGAAAGCGGAATAAGATTTAACCCAAGTAAACTTTGACCTCTCTATACAATTTATATGGAGTTGTCAAAGCTTACTCAAGATAAATCCCGCTTTCGTATCTACTGCTGGCCCTAAGTGTCATACAATGTTGTTTTTTTGATAAACCATGGCTCGAGGCAGTGATCAGTCCTGCAGTTCAGATCTAACTTTGGTCGATTGCTCTCTTTATTTTTGTCGATTTTCTACACGCTCGCGTCACAACAACAACACATAAATTGTTAACAATTTCAGGTCAACGGATCAGACCACCTTCCCTACACCACCCTGAGCTACGCCAACGGGCCTGGACACAAGTATGATGTTGACAACAACCAGAGACATAACCTGCTGGATGATGATCTGAGTAAGTTATCTTCTTGTCTTATCGTAGCCTATGGATCTACCTCAGGAAAGATGCGTGAAAATAATGTTCATTATGCCATCGAATCCACCCACCACCAGCGTCGGGACGGCTGTGCTGCGAGAAAGAAGCTTGCCCATCGCCGCTATGGAAATTGTATGTTCCCACACAATTTCCGTGTTAATTAAAGTCCTAAAATAACAGCTTACTATTATTTACAGACAATCCGAACTACACGTTTCCGTCGCTGGTCCCCATGGCGCGAGAGACTCATGGCGGAGAGGACGTGGCAGTATTCGCGCTGGGACCGTGGGCGCATCTGTTCACCGGGAACTACGAACAGAACTATGTACCGCATGCGATCGCGTATGCTGCGTGCATGGGCCCCGGGCTGACGGCTTGTCGACTGTGATAGGGGCTATGGCTTCAGCACACATCATCGACGGGTCAGAAGATTCGCGGGGGCAGGTCAAATTTTTTAGACTCTCAGGATTAGTGAGAAATATAATAAAAGTTCAGTACTTATTAATCAAACGCGCTTTCTCAGTAAAGAAGTCAATACTTCGCAAGGAACATTCACATTTCATTCTTTTACTATCCATAGAACTCGTCACAGAATAATGAAGACGTTATATCGACGAAATTCAAAATGCCCGACTTTTTTTATTTAGCCTCTGTTCAAAGGCTCTCAAAGAATTTCATGTAGCAACCTTTTATTTAACGTTTTTGATCTCATTCTCTCAATCTGTCGTTCTTTGCACTTGAAGCTAATATAAATGTGTACAGTACTACTATACTTGTGTATCTTTTTCAAATATAATTAGATAGACAGAAGACGCCGTGTAGGCGTATTTTAAATGGTACAGTATTGCTCAGAAAATATGTCCTGTCCTTTGAAGGTCTTGGATGATTTTGATAAAACCAAGGAGCTTTTTCAAACCAAAATGAAGCCCTCCCAATTGTGCTCATCTACCTAGGTCATAGAACTTATTTCGGTTTAATACTGTACAGCAAACAAATTCAGGGAAAAGTGAAAAGTTTGTGATAGATTCAAATGATTCGTTATAGGACTGCTCGTTTGGTTGGCCCAGCCTTTTAGGAAAATTATATTCAGGACTACGCTTAAAATATTTAAGTACCTTTGTTGTAATCACGTTGTAAGTATAGATTTGTTCCCATTGTGGCAGTCTGTTTATGCCAACTTTCGCTTGCGGTTAAATTCGCCTTAATATTAGCATTGAATTAGCAATGCGTGCATAATTTGGCCTGCTGCGTAATTTTGGCGTATTGTATCGATTTATGGAATCATGGCTGTCGGTGCAGACTGCCAGCCGTGGTAGGTACATAGCCTAACGAACATTGCTATATGTTTATTTTGTTTGTATACCTACTGAAGTATCTTTTTTACATTTTAATATTTCAATCATTTGATATCGCACACAGTGATAGCTTTTGCATTATTTATATACATATAACAAGACATCACGTTTAAATTAACTTTCGTTGATATCCTGTACAGATTTGTTATTTAGACTAAGTAGAAGTTAACAATAAGGATTTATACTGATAAATGTGTGCGGAAACAGCCAAAAATTTCAACACCCATGCTACCTACTCCGAGCATTTCAACACCCATGCTACCTACTCCGAGCATTTCAACACCCATGCTACCTGCTCCGAGCATTTCAACACCCATGCTACCTACTCCGAGCAATTTTCAACACCCATGCTACCTACTCCGAGTATTTTTTTCATCACTTTGGCTCACTT
Organism: Argyresthia albistria; assembly: GCA_963457715.1. Classification (NCBI taxonomy): domain Eukaryota; kingdom Metazoa; phylum Arthropoda; class Insecta; order Lepidoptera; family Argyresthiidae; genus Argyresthia; species Argyresthia albistria. The sequence goes on along the minus strand of OY735266.1, from coordinate 1,998,801 downwards.
CATCATCAACCCTCCCCCCCCCCGAGATCTGTTTGACCTTCCTCCTGACGCAGCCAACTGGCTTAGTTCATTAAATATTCCCTTGTAGCCTATTCACTCGAGCCAAACGATTAAATAAATCACTTGGGCTGTAAAGATAGTTCTGCTTGTTTAAGGTATGAAATATCTATTTGAGTATCTTGCGTGGTCACATATAAGCATATAACAGATGCTGATTCTACTCCGTAAAGTATGATGAATTGCACAAATGCAAAAATTCGAAATTCAAGTTTTCTCGCAATTATTAAGCATTGATGTTAGATTAGATTAGAACTATTGATAAAAGTATTATTACAATATCAAAAATGTATTTTTTTTTCTCTTATGTTATCTTAATCTTAAATATAAAACACAGTGAACCTCATCTCTTCATAGCTATGGCATCGGGTTGATTCTGCTGTCCCTGTCACGCACATATACATATTGTATAATACAGCTTTCCAAAGATCTTTTGGCGCGCGATGACAAGTGGAACTAACGCTTGACGATCAATGAACACAGATCACCTTTGTCAATGAAGAACGAAAGGTCTGTGTCAATGACAGGTTCATTGAATTAGGTTGCGTAGAAGTGGCGCCTCCATGTAAACGTCACTTCTCAGCCAAAAGATCATTGGAAGACTGTAATGGCTAAACGCAGCTGAGCCTCTAGCAACCCTGAAGGAATAAGACATGACGCTATATCATATTTAAACAGATTTATAGAAAAACTGGTACCTACTACGTTCCGACGCAGAAATCTATGCGCGTAAGTAACGCGACATAATAGGCTTGTGGTCTGTCAAGTCAAAATAGATACTTTTTATGAACTGTCAAAACGGAACTTTTGTTCCTGAGTTCTATGAAATAACAACAGAATGACGTCATGTAAAAGTGGCATCAAATGCTGTCTTTTATTGCACAAAATTGACTTCCTTTATAAAATATATCTGCTGGAAATATACAATTCTGAGAATGTACATAATTCCATTTTCATTTTCCATTTTTTACATAATTCTTCAACTTAAGACTTATTCATATTCATATTCTTTATTGCACAATAACTTAATAATAAAACTTAAATAACATAATAGTGCGCAAAGGCGAGCTTATCTCTTAAGAGAGATTTCTACCAGCAAACCTAGGCAGGACAGGAAAGATGGTGCTGAGAGGATAGTCCTAGTGCACAAAGATAAAAATAAACTGAATAAAACTACACTTGCTATAAAAGACTTGTTCCTAGATTTATTTGATAACCTTGGCCACAAGCCTATTATTTATGTTAGATGTGTTGCCTGCCGCCGAATACGCCCGCTTCCTGCCGACCAAACTTTGGTTGTGCGGCAAAACGTGACTTAAGGCTCTGGGGGTTGCCAGATTTTTTCATGGTTTGGGCGTGGCCTAGCTTTTCCCGCCGCGCAGCCATGCCTCACTCCGCATCACGAGATCGCGACGCCGGAAACCAAAGTTTCAGAACAACGGTATGCTAGTGCGTGTCAATGATAATTATAAGATTATGATCTAGATACATGTACGTACCTACCCCACCTACACATCAGATTTTATTGTTTATGTATGTACCTGACTACCTGTCTCTTGAAATATAAACCTCACTTGTTCATAATTGACTTTTTACATAGTGAAATCTTCAATTGACTTAATTATTAAATCAAAATTTTTGTTTAATTTTATGTATAGCTGTGGATTTTTGTTCAATAAATAAATAAAACATGTATGGACGTACCTATTGTTCAAATTAAAATATATCAAAGCATTACGCCCCGTTTCCATTTAGGAAGACAGTCTGAATTATATATAACCTATTTGATCTACTAACTGCTATGCGTATTACCGAGTGATGTTTTATTGTAATATGACGCTTTTTTAGGAAAACATCTTGGATATAAGTATACTTTGCGTCACATAAAATAACCGGCCAAGTGCGAGTCGGACTCGCGCATGAAGGGTTCCGTACTATTATCTATAAAAAACCCCAAAAAAAAACACGTTAGTTGTATGGGAGCCCCCCTTAATATTAAATTTCTTTTGTTTTTTAGTATTTGTTGTTATAGCGGCAACAGAAATACATCATCTGTGAAAATTTCAACTGTCTAGCTACCACGGTTTATGAGATACAGCCTGGTGACAGACGGACAGCGAAGTCTTAGTAATAGGGTCCCGATTTGCACCCTTCGGGTACGGAACCCTAAAAACGCTGGAGGCGATGGAGCGGTGCATGGCAATAGCTTCCTTATATGTATGGGTACACTGGTGTAATTTGCGGAAAAGAATGTGGTAATATGCATGGCAATAGCGTCCTTACCTGCATGGACAAATTGGCGTAAATCGCCTACCACTGCAGCGTTCTTTTTAGATGATTATATCTTTATTCATAAGGATGAGCAACTTATGATATGTGCTAAGAGAGTTCATGACTGGTTACCTAGAACTAACATGTGACAATGTTTCCGTTTGGTAGGTAGTTGTTTCCGTTAGGTAGTATTCATGAATTTCGATGGTTTTCTGATAGAATTTTCCACACAAAATTAGATACTTTTTCTCAGAGCATAGAGTTTACTTTTACATGAGCATAAAACTATCGAATATCAAAACGAATGAAACCACTCACGCAGCTCACGCTTCACGACTACCTCGATTATCGATTGTTTTAGGATTATTCGAATACTTTGAATGATTTCTACAATCGAGTGGCTTAGCGATTGTTATTCACAATCGTGCAACAGAGTGGCAAGTATAAGTTGGCGTTCCTGTGGCGGCGCCTCCTACACACTTTTATCGCCGCCGACAAAAAGTCGCCGCCATCTTGAACATTTTCGTTACTGGTCTGATTTGCTTCAAAATCGATACCTGAAGATCTGGTTGGAGTCCAATTATGATTCTAAAGTCAGACTTTGAAAAAAGTCGCCGCCATATTGATCTTTTTTGTAATGTAGGTACTAGGCCGATTTGCTTCAAGATCGATTCTAAGAATGCGGTTGGAGTCCAATCATGATTCTGTAGTCAGATTTAGAAAAAAGTTGCCGCCATCTTGAACTTTTTGTAACTATAGTCTATTCGTGATAAGAATGAAGTGGAGTCATCACTGTCCGGCGGCTTAGCCACGCCACAGATTAATAATGGCCACGCCCCGTAACCAATCAAATCGTTTCCTCTTATCAAGCCAAGTTCACAGTGACCGGTTGAAGGCAAACTTTCAAACGCGACGGTTGTGTCCTGTCCATTTTAATTTTAATTTCACAACATTCTTATCACGAATAGACTGTAGACGGATTTGTTTCAAAATCGATATCTAGGAATGCGGTTAGAGTCGAATCATAATTCTGAAGTCAGATTTTGAAAAAAGTCACCGCCATCTTGAACTTTTTAGTTATTGGTCTGATTTGCTTCAAAATCGATATCTAAGGATGCGGTTGGAGTATATTCATGATTCTGAAGTCGACTTCAGAATCATGATTGGACTCCAACCGCATCCTCAGATATCGATTTTGAAGCAAATCAGTTCAGTAACAAAAAAGTTCAAGATGGCGGCGACTTTTTTGATATTTGACTTCAGAATCATGATTGGACTCCAACCGGATCCTCAGATATTGATTTTGAAGCAAATCGGTTCGGTAACAAAATAGTTTAAGATGGCGGCGACTTTTTTAATATTTGACTTCAGAATCATGATTGGACTCCAACCGGATCCTCAGATATCGATTTTGAAGCAAATCGGTTCAGTAACAAAAAAGTTCAAGATGGCGGCGACTTTTTAAATATTTGACTTCAGAATCATGATTGGACTCCAACCGGATCCTCAGATATCGATTTTGAAGCAAATCGGTTGAGTTACAAAAAAGTTCAAGATGGCGGCGACTTTTTTTAATATTTGACTTCAGAATCATGATTGTACAACCGCATCCTCAGATATCGATTTTGAAGCAAATTGGTTTAGTAACAAAAAAGTTCAAGATGGCGGCGACTTTTTTAATATTTGACTTCAGAATCATGATTGGATTCCAACCGCATCCTCAGATGTCGATTTTGAAGCAAATCGGTTGAGTGACAAAAAAGTTCAAGATGGCGGCGACTTTTTAAATATTTGACTTCAGAATCATGATTGGACTCCAACCGGATCCTCAGATATCGATTTTGAAGCAAATCGGTTGAGTGACAAAAAAGTTCAAGATGGCGGCGACTTTTTAAATATTTGACTTCAGAATCATGATTGGACTCCAACCGGATCCTCAGATATCGATTTTGAAGCAAATCGGTTGAGTAACAAAAAAGTTCAAGATGGCGGCGACTTTTTTTAATATTTGACTTCAGAATCATGATTGGATTCCAACCGCATCCTCAGATATCGATTTTGAAGCAAATTGGTCCAGTAACAAAACAGTTCAAGATGGCGGCGACTTTTTTAATATTTGACTTCAGAATCATGATTGGACTCCAACCGGATCCTCAGATATCGATTTTGAAGCAAATCGGTTCAGTAACAAAAAAGTTCAAGATGGCGGCGACTTTTTTGATATTTGACTTCAGAATCATGATTGGACTCCAACCGGATCCTCAGATATCGATTTTGAAGCAAATCGGTTCAGTAACAAAAAAGTTCAAGATGGCGGCGACTTTTTTGATATTTGACTTCAGAATCATGATTGTACAACCGCATCCTCAGATATCGATTTTGAAGCAAATTGGTTCAGTAACAAAAAAGTTCAAGATGGCGGCGACTTTTTTTAATATTTGACTTCAGAATCATGATTGGATTCCAACCGCATCCTCAGATATCGATTTTGAAGCAAATTGGTCCAGTAACAAAACAGTTCAAGATGGCGGCGACTTTTTTAATATTTGACTTCAGAATCATGATTGGACTCCAACCGGATCTTCAGATATCGATTTTGAAGCAAATCGGTTCAGTAACAAAAAAGTTCAAGATGGCGGCGACTTTTTTGATATTTGACTTCAGAATCATGATTGGACTCCAACCGCATCCTCAGATATCGATTTTGAAGCAAATCAGTTCAGTAACAAAAAAGTTCAAGATGGCGGCGACTTTTTTGATATTTGACTTCAGAATCATGATTGGACTCCAACCGGATCCTCAGATATCGATTTTGAAGCAAATCGGTTCGGTAACAAAATAGTTTAAGATGGCGGCGACTTTTTTAATATTTGACTTCAGAATCATGATTGGACTCCAACCGGATCCTCAGATATCGATTTTGAAGCAAATCGGTTCGGTAACAAAATAGTTCAAGATGGCGGCGACTTTTTAAATATTTGACTTCAGAATCATGATTGGATTCCAACCGCATCCTCAGATATCGATTTTGAAGCAAATTGGTCCAGTAACAAAACAGTCCGGATCCTCAGATATCGATTTTGAAGCAAATCGGTTCAGTAACAAAAAAGTTCAAGATGGCGGCGACTTTTTTGATATTTGACTTCAGAATCATGATTGGACTCCAACCGGATCCTCAGATATCGATTTTGAAGCAAATCGGTTGAGAAACAAAAAAGTTCAAGATGGCGGCGACTTTTTTAATATTTGACTTCAGAATCATGATTGGACTCCAACCGGATCCTCAGATATCGATTTTGAAGCAAATCGGTTCAGTAACAAAAAAGTTCAAGATGGCGGCGACTTTTTTGATATTTGACTTCAGAATCATGATTGGACTCCAACCGGATCCTCAGATATCGATTTTGAAGCAAATCGGTTCGGTAACAAAATATTTCAAGATGGCGGCGATTTTTTTAATATTTGACTTCAGAATCATGATTGGACTCCAACCGGATCCTCAGATATCGATTTTGAAGCAAATCGGTTGAGTAACAAAAAAGTTCAAGATGGCGGCGACTTTTTTTAATATTTGACTTCAGAATCATGATTGTACTCCAACCGCATCCTCAGATATCGATTTTGAAGCAAATTGGTTCAGTAACAAAAAAGTTCAAGATGGCGGCGACTTTTTTAATATTTGACTTCAGAATCATGATTGGATTCCAACCGCATCCTCAGATATCGATTTTGAAGCAAATCGGTTGAGTGACAAAAAAGTTCAAGATGGCGGCGACTTTTTTTAATATTTGACTTCAGAATCATGATTGTACTCCAACCGGATCATCTGATATCGATTTTGAAGCAAATCGGTTCAGTAACAAAAAAGTTCAAGATGGCGGCGACTTTTTTATATTTGACTTCAGAATCATGATTGGACTCCAACCGCATCCTCAGATATCGATTTTGTTGCAAATCGGTTGAGTAACAAAAAAGTTCAAGATGGCGGCGACTTTTTTTAATATTTGACTTCAGAATCATGATTGGATTCCAACCGCATCCTCAGATATCGATTTTGAAGCAAATCGGTTGAGTAACAAAAAAGTTCAAGATGGCGGCGACTTTTTTTTATCAACTTTTATCTCAGCTTGGCAGGCATAGCACATGTTGTTCATTGTGTAAAGTTGCTTAGGAAGACCGCTAGGGGCGCCACTGTCAACCTTATAAAGTTTCTTCTGATCTCCGCTGATATAGAGACGGCAGCACTCAGACAACGATGAGCAAAGAATGAAAAAGTGATAAATGTGGTCGATTCTCTAGGTTACACTGACTAAAATTACATGACAATATTAAGTTTGACAGCTCTTATACTGACGCCATAGATTCCATTTTCGAACTGACTTTTGAATTATTTTAATGTACTGATGAACTAATTCAAAAGTGAGTTCGAAAATGGAATCTATGGCAACCGCGTAAGAGCGTCGGAGCTAATATTTGTCAAGTAATTTTAGTGTGTGTGTCCTAGAGAATTGGAGGATCCCAGTCCGTGAGGATCGAACTTGGATCACTTGTGTTACTCAGTGCTGGCCCAAAACGATAACAATCCGAGCCATTGCTGATACTAAGAACTGATTTGAATATTGGCATATGATCGTGCGGGCATTTACGTTGTATTGATTGTGCAGGTAATTTGGAATAATAATTGAAACAAAAAGTAAACTTTAGAAAAAACCGACTTCCACAAACCCTATTTGATTAGATTGAGTTTAATACAAACTGTAACTCCTAATCCCCAATTGGGGAATTATTTTGTCAAATCCCATCTCAGTGCTACCCCACGCTACTAAGGAACCTCTGTACAAAGTTTCATTGCTCTAGGTCCACCGGTTTAGGCTATGCGTTGCCTGCTTGTCAGCCACGCATTGTATTTGTACCTAGTATTGAGCAGGTCTGGTGGCCATATGTGGTCTTCATTATCAGTTCCGCATCACAATATCATTATGCTTATCATGAGTAAATACACGAGTTATTATGAATAATTGAAATAACCGGCCAAGTGCGAGTCGGACTCGCGCACGAAGGGTTCCGTGCCATTATCTATAAAAAACCGCAAAAAAAATATGTATGGGAGCCCCCCTAAATATTAATTTAATTTTAATTTAATTATTTATTTTTTAAGTAAATAATATACTCAATATATTGTGAACATTTTAAGCGTCTACCTGCTACCATTATCAATATCGAGCAAAAATTAGCAAAAAAATCACGTTTGTTGTATGGGAGCCCCCCTTAATATTAAATTTCTTTTGATTTTTAGTATTTGTTGTTATAGCGGCAACAGAAATACATCATCTGTGAAAATTTCAACTGTCTAGCTACCACGGTTCATGAGATACAGCCTGGTGACAGACGGACGGACGGACGGACGGACGGACGGACGGACGGACGGACGGACGGACAGACGGACGGACGGACGGACAGACGGACAGCGAAGTTTCAGTAATAGGGTCCCGTTTGGCACCCTTCGTGTACGGAACCCTAACAAAAAGTAAGCTAATACCCGATACTACGCCATACCCATATTGCAAATAGAAATTTGGCTCGGCAGCCATCTGGAAATGCAAAATGGACCCCTAATTCGTCACTAGAACCCTAAAATACCTCGAAAACCATACCCATATTACAAAATGAACTCCAAATTCAGATTAGCTCGATGGCACCATATTCCTAAAGGACTTGTCACAACGAACCTAATGAGATGAGTATGAGAGTAGATAAATAGTGTATGAACTAAACATGGTGTGAAACTACACATAACTAGGTTTAAAACTCTCGTGGGATACTATCAAAAACACCCACTCGTGTTTTAATACCCCTCATTATGGAACAGTTTCATAAACTACTATTTCAATCCTACTGACTACCAGTAAGACACCGTACTACCAATTTTCAGGAGTATCAAGACGAATCCCATAAATTTTTTAGGCCTTGGCTACTTTTGAGGAGGAAAAACCGTATTTTATTATGCCATGACGATGCCGCGTAGCAATTATTTTATGACTGACTTTTATTGAGACGAGCGACACAACCTCTCCCTTCGAGAGCCTAAGCGGTAATGCCTCCCGTCGCCTTCGCGCATACCCGCATGCAATTTATTTCAGCGCAAGTGATAAAATGAAGATTGATTCGAAATCGCCGATTAATTCTAAAATGTTAAACACTAAACTTTAAGATATTTCGATTACCTATTTTTAGACACAAGAATCAAACCAATATTCCTCGTAGAACTGCTGGAATAACTCGATTTAGGTAAAAAAGGACTATTCGTTTATATTTTTTTTCATATACTTTATGATGACATTATGATCTTTTCAAACACTAAATTTTTAGGAAAGGGACTATTTTATAACATATATTTTTTCTGAATTCAGAAAGTGTCTCAATCTGCTGGAATAACTCAATCTGTTGGGCATTTTAGCTGGACGGGCACCTTAACTCTGAGTCGCACGAAACGATTTTGAAAGGACATCGCCTACTTTTAAATGGAAGTTGGACCAAGTGCTGCCTAGAATACTCACATATTGTTTGTCAGATCGTCACTAATCTGTAATCCAAAGCGCTTAAAAATCTATCCCAGGAGTCCAAAGAACAACGAATATGTAAGTAGATATATATTTGTTTTAAATATTTTCATTGAAAAAAAATATATGATAGATTTTTATGCGCTTTGGATTACAGATTAGTGATGACCTGAGGAACACATTTCAATTCAATTCAATTTGTTTATTTCAGGCATAGACCCATAGACAACATGCACTGAGCATTCTAGGCACCACTCGGTTCAAACCTTGGCAAAGTCCTTTAAGTTGTCACTTAACTAATTTAATGGCGAGAGTCTCATACGATTTTCATTTGTTACAAATTCTAAGGATTTTCTTTTTAAAATTTTCGTGCAACTCGTGGTTTGTTTCGCAAGTCTGTGAATATAAATAGGATAACACGCATATAACGCCAAACTTCGGTCGCTTAATTTCGGTATATTATAGTGTGGGTGGGAGGGAGTGTATTTGCCCTCAAATCCACTCGTAACGTCCTATTAAATTAATTTTATTGTAGTTCGTTACCCCCTTCTTTTCATGCCCTATCCTTTTGGTCCCTACTTAGTATACCAAAGTCAAAGTAAACAGGGAAACCGGGGGTCCGACTATCTTATGAAACACTTAATAGATTGGCTATAGCTGGCTTTTTATCTTTCAGTATCATAACTTTATTTACCCGAAAGTTGTTACGTCGATGGTTCATTTCATCGAATGACGCTTAGTCGATCATTTAAATAACATGGTCGACTAAACAACATTCGATGAAATGAACCATCGACGTAACAACTTTCGGGTAAATAACACTCGTTCAAAAAAACGATCGACGAGGTGTCATCGATGAATTGTTACTCGACGAAATGTAATTCGAAATGGGGTAGTGAACCCTAATATTTTATGTATAGTACGGGAAAGTTATTACGGATTACGAATAGGAATAGCAATATGATATCGATTGCTCCCAAGGGCGCACATTGCCGCGTGGTTAGGAGCTAATGAAACATTCTGACCGACAGTGGACGCGTGCTGGGCCCATAACCTATAAAGAAGACACGTTGGCTATTCGCAACAGACTGACGTTTTTATTCAACATGGTTTCATACAATGTAAATACAGATGGCGCTACTAGTATCTGAAAACTATATTTTGATACAATATTATAACAAAGCCAAATACGGTTTTTAGCGCTATTGGACGCTTTTATACTTCCAATTTTCAGCATAAATGTCAATAGGTGTAGTAGGAAAGCAGGGAGCCCTTATCCAGTGGAGAGCGCATAGATACATTTTCATTTGAAACACAACACACCAATTTACGGGCGGCGGCGGGGGATGAGGAATGAGATTGGTCAGCCGCTGCGAAACTGTCTGGCGGCTCGTCATCGTGCAAAGGTTGCAGCGAACGTTTATTGAATACAACAAACGTTTGGCGAGCCGCATTCCCCCGCAGGCGCAGTCAATTTTATCCCAACAAAACATGCATATGCATATACAAAAACGCCAGTCTCGCAGCCTGCGCAGTTTATTCTACCATAAAAAGTTGTGAGATCTAATTTTAAACCAAGTCGGTTAATTTAACCAGTATCTGTGTATGGTAGAATCTTTCCAACAACTTTATTATCGTATACTGTTAAGTACCTACCTAATTAGTTAACTAATAACATTTATAGTGATCGGATCAATATAAGACATCTTTATTTCTTCAATAATAATTAGAATGACTTGGCAATCGCACGTAAAAAAGTTGTCGACTATAGGACCGTGTGTGCAACGTAATGTACCTATTGCTCTCGCTCCGAAATAATTCGTTGTTTTCTTATTAGTTAAGTTTATCTTTATTTAGAGATATGTTGTGTTGAGTAATAATATTCATTTGTGCTCTGGGTGCTATAGAGTGGTCAGTTGAGCGCGATTGCCAAGTTATTCTTATTTATTTTATTTTATTTGTTATTCCAGATTTATTTTATTTTATTTGTGACATCAACAGCATATAAAATAAATTAGTTATATATAATGGTAGTAAATACAAAAATTAAGCCGGTAACAGATATCCACAGAAGATACAATAAGCAAGTAAAGCAGAAAAAATACTTGGATATAGTCTCTGTAGGAAAGTGAGGGACAGAGCTCTACGCGATGTAAAGCTCTGTCCCTTATCTTCCAAAAATACCTACCGACATTATTACTGAAAATAGGAATATAAAAGCTTCCATTGAGACCAATCAAATCACTATGTGTTTCCAGAGACTATACAGGGTGACATTTAATTAGCTGACCATATTTAGGGGAATGATAGTACCCATCGTTGTGAACAACTTTCCCTACGGAACATATGGTCGCAAACGAAAAAAAAAATTGGGTCTTACATAGTAACTTGAAATCAGCTGATCGGGGCAATGTACTGTGGGACGAAAAATGATTTTCTTTTGCGACCATATGTTTCATAGGGAAAGTTGTTCACAATGATGGGTACTATCATTCCTCAAAATATGGTCAGCTAATTTAATTTCACTCTGTATATCCAACCAATTGACTGCGCCTGCGGGGGAATGCGGCTCGCCAAACGTTTGTTGTATTCAACAAACGTTCGTATACGCAACTTATGTACGATGACGGGCCGCCAGACAGTTTCGCAGCGGCTGACCAATCACAGCTCTCTTACCTCGTCCCCCGCCGCCCGTAAATTGGTGAGTTGTGTTTCAAAGGAGAATGTATCTATGCGCTCTCCACTGGATAAGTGCTCCCTGGGTGTTTCATAGCCTTTCCCTATAGTGTGTGGAAGGGGCACAGAATTGCGCTGTGTTTATCAAAAACTTGATCGTTACTTGCGTATCAAGGGGTAAGGTCATCGCAGCTCCGGCACAGGCCTCTACTGGAATACGAGTAATATTGAGCCATACTCCACCACGCTGGCTCAGTGCAGGTTTGTGGAAGGGTGTCGTGTCAGGCTTGTGGCCACTAACCTGACTGTCAGAAGTTATCAATAGTTAGTTCTGGGTGGTTCTGGAATAGGTAGATACCTACCACTAAAGCTACCTCATAACTTGCTGTAGCTATCACTATTGTTTTGCCATAAATCACGAAGGGCAATCGACTCTGACTTTTAAAAAGATTAATCCATTTCTAATGGATCGTGTAATTAAGATCAAGTATCTGACAACAGTTGAATTGACTTTGCATTAGCTGCAACACTATATTGCTCATGTATGTAATACTTTAAGCCAACGATACTCGAATCACGTGAACCTTTCACTGAGGTCAAATCGGGCTTATTTGATGCATCTGAGGCAGACTTACCTTCGGTATCGCTGGTGACGGCTGACTTTTGGGACAGCCCTGTATAATTTACTCTATGCTTGCCATTGATTATTATGCTACACATCTGCCACAGTCTCTTTGATTTAACGGTCTGAAGGAAAGATAAATTCACACCGCAAAATACATGCTATATACAAAATACATAAATACATGCAAAATACATGATATGTATCACATCTTTTAATTTTGGATTAATTCATGATTCTCTAAAGTGTTAATTAGATTCCTGTCTTTTGCGGCGGACCATCGAACTTAGTTTGGCGGAACTAAATATATGAACACATTGAAACATAAATAAATCCCTGATCCTGTGGGGGAAGGTAGCTTAGAGCAGCGTTTTATTTTTTATCTTGGTTGGGCACAAAGTTTCCACTTACGTCTAAACTCTAAACAACTTTTAGAAGCCATGACAGAATTTTATGATATGAAATTTTAAAGCCCACATCGACCCACTGCTGGGCATAGGCCTCTTCTCTATAGCGCCAATCTCCCCGGTCCTGTGCCGATCGCACCCAGTGGGATCCCGACGACTTGACAATATCGTCGGACCATCGGGCCAGCCTTACATACACCGATGTAAAGAAAAATACATTTCCAAGGTATCTCAAGTAAACATTTTCTATCCACTGCATGAATCTTGATGTGTTTTAAGATTATTAACGTTTTGTTGAATCAGCAACTAAAGGTTTGAAGAGTATAATTATTACACATATAGAAAGAATCATTACTTACGCAAATGCTGAAATAACCGACATTTAATGAGTCCTTACGAGTAACGAGTTTCATACGAGGTGTTGTCTAATTGTAAATTAGTATATTGTTTGCAAGTAGCTAACAAGGACATATTTTGTATATTGTTTGCAAGTAGCTAACAAGGACATATTTTGTATATTGTTTGCAAGTAGCTAACAAGGACATATTTTGTACATTGTTTGCAAGTAGCTAACAAGGACATATTTTGTACCCTATACTTGAGGTATAATTTGACCGCGCGAGCGAAGCATTCCAGTTTCCAAAGATGGGACAAATTTGTGTAACGCACAAAAGTTTCTCGATTTAATAAAAAATATATAATTTCATTTTGTAGAGCTGGTTCGTACGAATTCTAAAATCGCAAATAAATAGTTGAGGTTTAGAGAGCGTTTTCGTGCCTCAAGAAGGGACGTATGGCGACAGTACATTCTCGACCAAGTGACCTCGTCAAGCCTCGCCGAAAGGTTACGGCCGAGTTATCTCGAAACTCAGGCACAATAATTGAAACAAAAAGTAAACTTTAGAAAATACCGACTTCCACAAACCCTATTTGATTAGATTGAGTTTAATACAAACTGTAACCCCTTACCCCCCCCCCCCCCCCCTTGGGGAATTAATTTTGTCAAATCCCATATCAGTGCTACCCCACGCTACTAAGGAACCCCTGTACAAAGTTTCATGGCTCTAGGTCCACCGGTTTAGGCTATGCGTTGCCTGCCCGTCAGCCACGCATTGTATTTGTACCTAGTATTGAGCAGATCTGGTGGCCATATGTGGTCTTCATCAGCAGTTCCGCATCACAATATTATGCTTACCATGTGCATTTGCACGAGTTATTATGAAAAACACAAAAATCACTATAGGTCTGCCTATAATATTTGAAGATTTCCCTCGATTTCTCCAGGATCCCATCATCAGATCCTGACCTGGTGTCAATGGGACCAATGGGAAGGTAAACCCTTTCAAACAAAAAAATAATTTTCCAAATCGGTCCATCCGTTTAGGCGCTATCGAGGCACATACATAAAAAAAAACATCAGGACAAATTGTAAACCTCCTCCTTTGGGAAGTCGGTTAAAAAGGCGGGAGGCGAGAGCTCTCGAGGCGAGGCGAGAGTACAGATGTGCCGTTGCCGGCAATATTGTCATTTTTGGGAATATCGGCAACATGCCCCTACATATTAGGGCAATATTGCCTGACAAATGCCACTTGATAAGTGTCTATACTCTAATTTATAATTCAGTGCCCAAAAGATTACCAAAAATACGGCAAAGCCAAAGTAACACGTGTCATTGTCAGTTCGACAAGTGCTTTCCAACTATATTTTGGCTTGCGGTGACAGGTGAAACTACCGCTTTTTGACATTAAGTTCCGTAGAACTGGCGCCCCCCTGTAAAACCACCGTCAAAATCAGGTAATATCTGAAGGGTTACCCGTGCAATATGATCATTTATTCCAATAATTGAAACAAAAAGTAAACTTTAGAAAAAACCGACTTCCACAAACCCTATTTGATTAGATTGAGTTTAATACTAACTGTAACCCCTTATCCCCCCCTCTCTTGGGGAATTAATTTTGTCAAATGCTATATCAGTGCTACCCCACGCGACTAAGGAACCCCTGTACAAAGTTTCATGGCTCTAGGTCCACCGGTTTAGGCTATGCGTTGCCTGCCCGTCAGCCACGCATTGTATTTGTACCTAGTATTGAGCAGATCTGGTGGCCATATGTGGTCTTCATCAGCAGTTCCGCATCACAATATTATGCTTATCATGTGCATTTGCACGAGTTATTATGAAAACACAAAAATCACTATAGGTCTGCCTATAATATTTGAAGAGTTCTCTCGATTTCTCCAGGATCCCATCATCAGATCCTGACCTGGTGTCAATGGGACCACCCTTGAGGTATTACCTATACGCCGAAAAAAGATTTGTTCAAATCGGTTCATAATTGGCGGAGCAATCGCGTAACAAACATAGAAAAAAAAATAAAAAAAAAAAACATACGGGTCGAATTGAGAACCTCCTCCTTTTTTTGAAGTCGGTTGAAAAGAAATGTGATTAAATATTTATCGATACTATTTCATTATAATGTATGTAAGTTAAATCAGGCAAATCATCCAATTTTTATCAAGTTTTTTCAAGTTCAAGTTCAAAATTTTTATTGACCATAAAATCATACATATTACTTAGTCAACGTCAATATAATATTAATACTTTTGTATACTACCGCCCGTTCGGAAGTTGTGGGCTTAGGGATGGAGCAAAGAAGGGCAAGAAACCTCCCCCGTACCTCTTTTTAAAATATCAGAGCCTTAAAAATACAATGTTATGTATTTCTACTTAAGTATGAGGAAATACACCGAGGAGAGACGTACTGACTCAGTCCATCGCCCCTCTTTGGATTTCTGTGCGCTGAGATGGTAAAGACCATGCAGTTTTGTCATCTAAATATTCTTTTATCTGTTAAACTACCAATAACTACATTTATAAAGTGCCTCTTTCATCAAAATAGTAATCTGCTATCAGAGACAAAATGTTTATTTTTACATTTTTGGCACTGAATTAGAAATGAGAGTTTAGTAGTATTTCGCCGAGGATGTACAGCCGCCAGGAGGGAGGAAGTTTGTTTAAAATATTAGTATGCTAATCACGAGTCACAGCCCTGGAACGTGTGGCTGGATAGCCAGCCAGTACTGTGTGGTATTTGGCTACGTAAAAAGCATTCTAATTATAATTGTGCTTTCGCAAAAAATACTTAAGAATGTTCAATGAGATAAGGATGCTGCGTTAAAGGCTTAGAAGCAGGGAGCACATAACCGGTGGAGAGCGCATAGATTCATTTTCCTTTGGAACACAACTCACCAATTTACGGGCGGCGGGGGACGAGGTAAGAGAGCTGTGATTGGTCAGCCGCTGTGAAATTGTCTGGCGGCCCGTCATCGTACATAGGTTGCGTATACGAACGTTTGTTGAATACAACAAATGTTTGGCGAGCCGCATTCCCCCGCAGGAGCAGTCAATTGGATACATAGTCTCTGCTTAGAAGCAGGCCATTTCAAACCAAATGAATCCATTACAAACATTTAAGAAACTCCTTCGTCAAAACATATTCGACGGAAACCGGTACCTATACTAAATTAATTAAGATTTTACACAACATCTATAAATTGACGAATATACATACATAACAATTTAATTAGTCTTCACACCCTGACACGAGTTAAATATTTCCGTAGAGACGTATGATACTTAATACGATATCGAATATTTTATTATAATTACTTACTCGATCCATCTGCGTACGTACATAATTATTTGGTCTATTTAAGGAATTATGCAAAGTATTAATATTGATCTTTAAGATGTATGTGGGTAAATAGAGACGGGGTAGGGGTGGTGAAACACATACCTAGCTTGTGTCAAGTTTACCATCCTTACACCGAAGACACGAGAAAAAACAAAAACAATGTGTAAAAGTGTACCAACCCACCCTTGTAGCAACTACTGGCCTGTACAATTAGAAAGTTCTTTTGAAATACATAACTTTATTGTATGAAGGTAACAGGTACGGGGCCAATACAAAATTACCCTTTGTCCTTTCTATCGTCACCCAGAATTTACAACCAGAACCTTGCAGTAGACACCACTATGCCACTGAGTATAATATATAGTATACCACAGCGAGCTTTCAGTGGTGGATCTTTCTGCGGTAAGCTTTCAGTGACTACCCAGGACTCGATGGGACATAACGTCGCTGGATCCAGGATGCGAAAATTGTATTTATTCACATGATATAAAAACAGACGTGTTGTTTTGGACATAAAGTTATTTTATTGAGAGAAAGAGAAAGTCAGTGGGTTTTTTCTATTCTGTGAATAAGGAGTTCTGTGGCGCGAATCGGCGCGATGGGTGAGTTACAAACTGTTTGGTTAAACATTGTTTTGTTGTTTTCGGGTTCTTGACCCGAAAGGTGCTAAACGGGACCCGGACTAATAGACGGGCGGTTATTTTTCAAATTTCTTCGCTTTCAACGTCTAACTGCATTTATTATTATTATTATTAGCCTATAGCATCCCACTGCTGGTCAAAGGATTTTTTTTAGACTAATTAGACCCCGCTGAACACGATTCTGCCCGGTGTCAACGGAATATAAAATTCCTAGTTAAAAACCCGGTTTCAAAAAGTTTCCCTAAATGCCCTTAGACGTGGTTCAAAACACAAAATTACAAATTAAATAATTACAAACATCATTCAAAACAAATCATTCACATTAACAAAAATTATTTAATTAAATTAATTAGAATTCAATTCTTATGAATCTCTTTCCTAATTAATCTGTAAAATGAGATACCTCTATAGGCTGACTACACCACTTGGTGTTTCGGCAAATATGTTCAGATTAATGAAGTTCCCCGTTCACTTCTGAACATTTATATTACAATATCGAACAACATTCGAGGTGATCGGACAAGATTGATCGCTTGTCCCGAAACCAATACCCGTCGAAACGACATCAAGAATATAATGGGAAGTTTAACTTTCCCTAAGAAAGGTCGGCTGAGATTTTTCTGATAATTTGGACTGACCTTGAAAATAAGTTTGTTTCAATACAAGGTACATGTTGGAGGAATCTTTGTTTCCAAGCACGATTCGTAAAGTTCCTCGGGGCCTTGTGGATTTTCAATCCTTGAATAAAACGTATGTTACAAAACAAGACAAACATTTGACCTCAATATTTCACGACGTCATCAGTTTGTAGTGTAACACGTTAACATCTGTACTCTATAATCATTTAATCATTAATGTACAGTCCAGGAAATATAGCCTGCTGACGGACAGACGGACAGACGAATGGGCAGCGTCGCCGTCGAGCTATAGTTTACCACCCTGCTGATTTGGAACCCTTAATAGTACATTACTTCAGAGGGAAGAAAGTGACAGTTCCATACCGAGATTATGGCATTTGCGCCACGAGCTTGCGAGGGGCGCAAACCATTTGAGGTATGGAACTGTACTTTATCCTGAGGTATGTATAGTGCTTTTTATTACACCTACGAGGAAAATTATAGACATAAATGCATAGAAATGTTTATATTTAGTTAAAAATAATTTCGTTTTTAATTTTCTGTATGCACCAAGGAGGTTGGTAACTGGTAAAAAAAACTGTATGTGGCCAGTAACAATTTACTTGAAGTCTCTTTGCAGTATGACTGCTGACAAATAAAAATAAAAAAAACCGGGTATGTAATGGAATTTCATACATACTTCCCACCCTTGGGTCGGAAGGATTTTCATACAAACTTCCATACCTTGCGGGATGAAAGGATTTGAAGGGCGGGATAAAGGCGTTTCTTCCCTCTAATTATTGGTATAATTAGTATGTATTTTCAGAGCAGGTGTGATAAAAAATTATTTATTTTGACTCATTCATTAGGATATCAAAAGAGAAAGAATCCTGATAAAATAACGGCGTTAAAACAACGGCCGAGTGGAATTACGGAATGTAGTAAACTGTAGTCGCGTGGAATGCATATTGTATGAGAATCACGAATATAGGAAGAATTGCATGGGTACAAATGCGTGTGCTTAGTCCGTCCGATTTACGCTCGACTCATCAACCTTATCTACTCGAGGGGTTGTTGTCGAAAACTCGAAATCAAGTGGAAAAGCTGTCAAGAGCAACAGTAAAAAATGTGCAAGCAGTAGTGGTACCTATACATATCTACAGAAGGGTCGTAAACTCGTAATAAACCCCTAGTCTTCCCCAACGCGTATATGTCCTTGCCACAGTACATCCGATATTTCTATTTATTCAATGCATGTAACGAGTGGATGAGAAATGAGATTTCGCGTTTATCCTGTTTGTAGTAGATGTCGAAATGGAAATTCCGGTTATTTATAAGGATCCTGGCGAACGCAAAATGACGCAAAAGGCGAAAACAGACTTTTGTTAATCACGCAAGTGACGCAATATGAAGCAGTGGTTGTTTTCTTTTATTAGCTTGTTGATCATGAGATTCATGAGTAATGTAAGTAATTTGTTTATTTTGCTCGACAGAAATTACTTATAAAAACCACAGATATTATAATACTAGACAAAATAAACAATTTGTTTATTTGGGAACTGAGTCCACAGCACGATATACATTATTATAACTTAAAAATATGATTGAACATAGGCCAATTAAGGACTCTTATTTTGTGACCATAACAAATGGGTAAAAATAATTATTATAAATAGGCAGTAAGTTATCAAATTAATAGGTACTACAAAATGGGAAATACGAGGGTAGGATGTCCTTTGACTTTAAAGTGTGTATTTTGTGTGTGTGAGAGGGTGTGTGTGTGTGTGTGTGTGTGAGGGTGTGTGTGTGTTATGTAATTGTGAGAAAATAGAGAGAAAAGTGCCTATCTGTCTAATACACTGTTAAAATTATAATAGGAAGCTAGAAATATATGCCCGGGAGAAAGGCGTGAGCATAATGTATGTTTATTTTTATAATCTTTATCTAAAGAGCTTTTCGACTATATGTTACATAAATATAGCGTCATGCCTTTTCCCATACTATAGTCGAGGTGGCAGTTGATTTTTTGGAAAATCATTACAAATCTTTCGTAAAACAGCTAAAGTCTTCACAAATGGGTCCTGGCAGAATTACCAGCGTTGCAGTTATCTGCAACACATGCTGAGCCAGGGCCTATTCACTGTGGAATTTTCTGTTTTTTGTCTTTTATGTGCAATAAATATATACGAAATATATACGAATATGCACATGTATAGTTTCTTTTTATATTTTTTCTAAGTTTTGTAAGAATCTTCATTGTATTTGTGTGTATTCTTACAGTGAATAAATGGATTATCTATCTATCTATCTAAAATAAAAGGCCCGTTTTGACAGTTCACGCCGATCAAGTTCTAACCCCTAATGCGCAGGTAATAAAAGCCAACTGTTGCGTACCAGCAAAGCGTACAAGTTGCACCTAGGCAAACCGCTTCTATTACCTACGCGTTAGGGGTTAAAACTTCATGGGCGTGAACTGCCAAAACGGGCCTTTTTAACCGACTTCCCAAAGGAGGAGGTTTACAATTCGTCCGGATGTTTGTTTTTTTTTTTTTTTTATGTCTATCCCCCGATAGCGCCTAAACGGATGGACCGATTTAGAAAATTATTTTTTTGTTTGAAAGGGTTTACCTTCCCATTGGTCCCATTGACACCAGGTCAGGATCTGATGATGGGATCCTGGAGAAATCAAGGGAAATCTTCAAATATTATAGGCAGACATATAGTGATTTTTGTGTTTTTCATAATAACTCGTGCAAATGCACATGATAAGCATAATATTGTGATGTGGAACTGCTAATGAAGACCACATATGGCCACCAGATCTGCTCAATACTAGGTACAAATACAATGCGTGGCTGACGGGCAGGCAACGCATAGCCTAAACCGGTGCACCTAGAGCCATGAAACTTTGTACAGGGGTTCCTTAGTAGCGTGGGGTAGCACTGATATGGGATTTGACAAAATTAATTCCCCAAGGGGGGGGGGATAAGGGGTAACAGTTTGTATTAAACTCAATCTAATCAAATAGGGTTTGTGGAAGTCGGTTTTTTCTAAAGTTTACTTTTTGTTTCAATTATATTTTGTGAAGACCTTAAGTGACTTTTGATTTCCTAATGACTTTAATTTTCCTAGTTTCTTATTCCTCTAAAATTAAGCTCATGGTGAAATTGCACGTTACACACTAGAGCCTTTGAAACAGAGTTCAAAAGCATCCCAGCTTTTGAACTCTGTTTCAAAGGCTCCATTGTGTACCTCCATGATAAATATTATTATACCCACTGGGCTATCAAACTAATCACATCATACTAATATTATAATTGTGAAAGTTTATGTGTATGTGTGTGTGTTTATATGTTTGTGTGTCTTTTACGATGAAAGGGCTGGAGGGATTTTGGATGAAAGTTAACATACTTAAAGTTTATGAGCTAGATTAATGTATAGGATATTTTTTAACCGACTGCACTAGAAAGAGGATAATGTTTTAAATGATAATAACGGGTTACACGCAAACGAAGTTGCGGGCACCAGCTAGTATCTAAATAAAACAAAACAAAATACAGGTTGTAACATAAAGGTGTAGTCACGTTTTAAGAGGTCGTCTAGGACATCATTCTGAACAACTTTTAATATGACACCGATTTGATCACAGAAACTTTATTTTTCATTCCTCCATACGTTTTGACCCGGGGGCGTTCTCATGATTTTTATGGAGAAGCAAAAAAATAAAGTTGCTCTGATCAAATCGGTTTCATATAGTTTGCTTAGAATGACGTTCCGAACAACCCCTTAAAATATGTCTACACCTTTCTGTTACAACCTGTAGAAAAGCGAGAGATGTAACCAGTATTGTAGCAAGTGGTGGTCTTTATCTCTGCCTATACCTCTCCAGGAAAAATAGCGTGAGCATAAATAGGTAATATGTAATACAAAATAGCAGAGACTATAATAATATATCCAATTGACTGCGCCTGCGGGGGAATGCAGCTCGCCAAACGTTTGTTGTATTATACGATCACGGGCCGCCAGACAGTTTCGCAGCGGCTGACCAATCACAGCTCTTTTACCTCGTCCTCCGCCGCCCGTAAATTGGTGAGTTCTTTGAAACACAACTCACGAGGTAAGAGAGCTGTGATTGGTCAGCCGCTGCAAAACTATTTGGCGGCCCGTCATCGTACATAGGTTGCGTATGCGAACGTTTGTTGAATACAACAAACGTTTGGCGAGCCGCATTCCCCTGCAGGCGCAGTCAATTGGATATATAGTCTCCGCCCTGGATCGAGACGCATGGTAGTGTGTCAGCCAAGTTCAACAAAGATTTTTACTTTTTTACTTCTGTTAATCATACTTACTTTTAATCTGCCATCTGCATGTGTCCCTAAAACCTGAACCGTAGAATCTTGCTGTTGTTGATGACAACATAACTGAAACAATACAAATAAGGAAAATGTATCTATGCGCTCTCCACTGGATAAGTGCTCCCTGCAAAAAAGCGTCTAGTTACCCATACGAAATCGGCAGTTGTGTTTTCGTTCTATTCCAAAAATCGGGCCTCAATATCTCAGGCGCGTGCCAAAACCGTTTCCAATCTTCAGATACGTCATCGTACTACCTAATACTTCCTATATTAATCTTGATAAGTATTTTCCTCCCTCACTTTTGACTCGCATAAATCATCAAAGCTTTGGCGTTAATAAGATTTTTGCATGACGCAAGCCAAGCATGTTATTTGCACACGAACACCTTGTTAGGCTATTAACTTTTTACCGACGACATTCTGGCCCGTAATAAACCGATCTTAGCTCACAATGACGGTTTCGTTGTTCCCCATATGAAATCTGTTATTTTTAGGTTTCCGTAACCGAAGGGTGCCAAACGAGACCCTATTACTAAGCCTCCGCTGTCTATCTATCTGTTCGTCTGGCCCCGTGGCACGATCACGAAGCGTAATAGCTAGAAAGTTGAAATCACAGAATGTGTACATCTGGTTGCCATTGCCATGCCACTAAAGCAATAAATATTGAAATAATAACTATACGAAATATTGAAAAAATATAAGTGTCCCCATACAAGAAACGTGATTTATTTATAAATTTTTGGTAGGTGCCTAAGATGGTGCGGACGGAACCCTCCGTGTGAGAGTCCGACTCGCCCTTGACCATTTTTTAAGTGCTTGAGATAGCTGTTACAGCTGAAAGCGGTTTATTACGACGGGCCTTTTGAGAGACTTTGGTCTCTCGCTCGGGAACTAATAAGCTAATAACGCAACACCACTTAACATTTAAGGGGCTCTTTATTTGAGCAGCTGCTATGCTTCGTATTCGTTTAAAGTGGTATCTTGTTTTGTGGCTAGGTATTACTTATATATATATAGGCTTCTACAAAAAGACAGAACGGACGGTACTGAATGTATAAATTATGCATGATGAGTTAACGAAACTTGATAGTTAAACATTCATGTACAATATGCTCTTTGTTTAAAAATAATGAAAGCTTTGCACTATGAAACCAATTTGATCAGAGCAAGTTTATTTTTCACTTCTCCTTAAGTTGTTCAGAATGATGTCCCTAACAACCCCCTAAAATATGAGTACACCATTCTGGTACACCCTATATAAAGACCGGACCGGATGTCAAGGGTAACTTGTGAGGGAGTTCTAGTTTTAATTTCAAAACGGCGTCGTTGCAATGTTCCTTTCAAACAACAAACCCCAGGGGCCCGATGCTGCTCTGAGAAACGCACTTATATTGGAACGCTACCGCTTCCAAAACACCCAAAATGGCGTCATTTGGTATGCTCCTAAAGAATCGCAAACATCGCAAAATCGCGTACATACGCTTGCTTGCAATCTATTTACGATCTGTTTGCGATTCTTTAGGAGCATACCAAATGACGCCATTTTGGGTGTTTTAGAAGCGGTAGCGTTCCAATATAAGTGCGTTTTTCAGAGCAGCATCGGGCCCCAGTTTGTATGTTACATAAAGTTAGGGACCAATAAAGATAATGGAACCGCTCGCTCGCAGAAACACAAATAAATCCAGTAATTTAACGCCTTTATTTGTTTGTGGAACTGATATATGGTTTTTTGTTGAGAGGGTGGTAAAACCGATGGACTAGAACTGTATTTTCCCCAGACCTCTGTGTGTAGGTTCCCTCTATTGTATAGTTAAGTTATGTTTAAGCACCAAACAAGATAGTCAGATATTGCTTTTCGTTCCTTTTACTTCTGTTATACGACCTTGCTTTGTGCCTTTCATGATAAGTCAACGGGATCCTATTGAATAGGTTTTGATTCCCTTGCAACTTGCAAGTACCAAGATACTATACGGACAGATGGACAACGAAATTATCCTTTATGTATGGGTTTATGTATTTTTTGCTTTTGAGAAATCGGTGGAAACGACAGTAACTGGTGCTAAAAAACCTTCACGATTTGGGCGTTATGGTCACAAGGACCGATCATCCGCACGTTTTCATCGCTTACAAGGCGTGCTTTCTTCTAATATAGTTTAATACAATGATTTGTCGGTCTGTAAAGGTCCTTAATTTTGACCATACAGAACAAAAGTGAGTCGCGAAATCGTCAATGTCACTGGAGTCACTCCGGCTTTCGGTCGAGATTATGTTGTCATTAACAATAGAAGCGTACTTGACCACACACAGTCACACAACCTTTTGTCCGGTATTCAGGAATTATGTACGCCGAAAAATACATCACAAGGTTTACAGACGGACAAATCGTATCACTATACCTACTCGATACTAGGCGATATCGCTGGATATTGTTATGTTGGCAATATTGCCGGTAACTGCACATCAGTAAATACAACATAGGATTTCTCCACCAACCCGCACGGAGGAGCCATGAGCGTGGTGGAATATGGCTCAATCTTACTCGTATATCCGGGTAAAGGCCTGTGTCCCTCAGTGGGGAAATTAGTAAGCTATATTTACTAGGCAAAAAATTGCGGATCGTCCTTTTTAGGGTACCGTACCCGAAGGGTGCCAAACGGGGCCCTATTACTGAGACTTCGCTGTCCGTCCGTCTGTCTGTCACCAGGCTGTATCTCATGAACCGTGGTAGCTAGACAGTTGAAATTTTCACAGATGATGTATTTCTATTGTCGCTATAACAACAAATACTAAAAAATAAAATAAATTTAATATTAAGGGGGGCTCCCATACAACTAACGTGTTTTTTTTTTGCGGTTTTTTATAGATAATGGTACGCAACCCTTCGTGCGCGAGTCCGACTCGCACTTGGCCGGTTATTATTTATATAACCGACGCCGGACGTTTGAGTCAATAATCATGTATGTATGTTGTCAACAGCAACCCCAACCAAGCCCCCAAAGAGAGACGTCGGGTCGTGCGGTCGCTTGTCTCGCTGGTCGCGGTCGCGCCGCTGCCAACTGTGGCGGCTGCTGCTGCTGCCCTTCATCCCGATCCTGGCGCTGATCGTGCAGACCACTCTGTCGCTGAGGAGCAGCGTCAGCGACGGACACGACACCGAGGATGTGGAGGAGCAGGTATGTAGATAGAGAGCACTTGAAATTGAAATTTATAGCGTTGGGTGGCACGGTTGCGTCACCTAGGCTATGGGGTTCGATGTATTTCGTCGATGTGGTGTGTGCGTGTGGACGCCGTAGGCAAGAAAACAGTTCACTGGTTCTAACTTTTGTAATAATTGTCTGTACGTGACGAAATGATGTTACAACACGGGTTACACAGTTTATGCACAAAGTTATGATAGATTCACTAGGTAACTGGATGTTTTGACGGCGCAAGGGAAACCCTCGAGTAAAGCACGCATCCAGTCCTGAACAAGTTTACTAGACGACTCCGACGGGAGCGGGGGCGTGCGCACACGATGATTCCCGAACACCGCCGAAAGGGCCCGAAGGCGAGAAACGCCGGGGTGGTCGGCCCCTGGTTGACCGAGGGTACCGAACCGAGAGATGGTACCACTCGCTATAAATTGAAATTGA
Source organism: Argyresthia albistria (assembly GCA_963457715.1). NCBI lineage: Eukaryota > Metazoa > Arthropoda > Insecta > Lepidoptera > Argyresthiidae > Argyresthia > Argyresthia albistria. The sequence continues at coordinate 1,973,272 of OY735266.1, read as the reverse complement.
AATTGAAAAATCGTTTATTCAATACATATCTTACACATAAAAGTATTACTAATGTAATCTATAATTGTAGAAAGGGTGACCAGCACAGCTAATGATCGCAGACCGTGATCTGTGTTGTTTATTTGGGAACTGAGCCCACAGCACAATATAAAAAATGTACAGCACAATAACTTATTATACTTACCTAGGCCAATTAGGGGCTCTTATTATACTAACATTACATTTTAACATTTTGCAAATAACGTTCATACATTTTAATAAAAGTTTTAAGATTATCTAGAAGTTAAGAGGGAGGGGAGGTGTGATGTGTGTGTGAGGGTGTGTGTGCGTGAGCATGTGTGGATGTGTGTGTTGTAGTAATAATAGAGAGACAATGAATTCTTTTTGACAAAAAAAAAGAAAAGAATGTTTCATTGATTTAGTGGAAGTGGAGTGGAAATTAGTTATGTATTCCTACCGATAGTCACCAGATCTATATTACTTGGCAGTTACAGGTGCAATAGACCCCTATGCAGGGGATACATGGCACTAACGGTGGAGCACATGCTACTGCCCGGCTGGCATGTCCAAATCGCAATTGAAACCAGTGAGTCTGGGAGAAACAACATCGACCCTTGAGCTCCTTGAACACCCAGGCCTCCTACTCCAGCTGGTGCAGGAGCTAGGATGGCTGAATTAGATGGTGTGTCCCGTTGTCCTCATAATTCGTGTTCCCATAATTTTTGGACATCAAAAAATCTGACCCCGAGGATGTGAGGAGGAGGAGTTTTTTTAAGCCCTAGGTAAAAGTTACTATTATTTTAAGGACATCATTCTGAACAACATTCGCTAAGAATCCGACTTGATCAGAGCAACTTTATTTTTCACTTCCCAGTATATTTTGGCCTAAGTGGGTCAGCTGATTTGCATGGAGAAGTAAAAAATAAAGTTGCTCTGATCAAATCGGTTTCTTAGTGAAAGTTGCTCAGAATTATGTCTCTAAAATAATAGTAACTTTTGGGTAGGGGTCCAAAACCTGGATGTTTGAGTACTACGGGCCTTTGTTTTGGTTGGCACATCGAGACGGACGACCCGAGGTGCCACAAGTATGATACTCGGCGTTTGACTTAGTGAGAGAGAGAGAGACCCGACGTGCCAAAACAAAGGCCCCGTACTGTACCTTGCGTTACGGTCGACTCTGTGCTTTGAGGCAGTACATAACTGACATGTACAAGTACATGTAGAGTCAGCCACATCTGACGCCATCATTATGAAATTATTTTCTCTCTCATTTGATAATTTTGTTACAGTCTTACTTCACTTTACTTATAGCAATTGAAAAATATAATAAGTAAAATTCTAACGTAAAGCAGATACTTTACTTAAACCCAAGATGGGTTGAACAGTGCCTGTAGACAGTGTTAAACGCTAAGGATAGCGAAAATAAACGATAACTTTTTATGTATGAGATTTGACATTTGGAATCGCTACGTGACGTCACCTTAGCGAAGCAAAATGTCAAATCACATACATAAAAGCTAGCGTTAGAGTTTAACTTTGTCAAGGGGGGTTGGTTTTAGATAATTTTAAAACAAAATCCTCAAAGTTTTTATGTTTAGGCCAGCGAGTGTCCAATTTCACACTAAATTACGGCAAGAGGACCACCATCAGACAAAACTCATTTATTAAAAGCCAAGTATCAATCTGGTCCGGACATCATCATTGGCCTTTTCGTCTTTTCAGATGTTTATTTCAGCTGCTAAGTGTTCTGGAAGTCACATTTTCTCCTGTGACTGAACAGACCGATCCGGAATCGCACTGCTTGCCACAACGATCACAAGCAAATTCGGCGTTAGGTGGTGGAGCCGGTTGTTTCCGTGCTAGCCGTTTTCTCTTGAGATTTTTCAACCACTGTTTGTCGTGCCTGGTTCTGGCCTGCGGGGCAATTCTGGCGCTAGCGAGATCATGTCCATGGTCGTAATGTAGATTTTGTGATACTGAAATCTCTATAAAAAACAAGAAACAGCTATTCTTACGAATAGCCTTTCGACCAACCGAGATATCTCGCCCCGTTTTCGATCGGAATAAATAAAAATCGAGATCGTTTTTGACGGATTTAGGCGTTATCAAAACCGATATCTTGACTGGGGAGATGATCTCGATAGCGCGAGAATCGGGGGCCAGGTGTAATAGGTGTCTCCATCTCGGTCTGTCCAGTGCCAGAAGTTCCCAGTCTCTCCAGGTTTGATTTTAAAGTCTTCCATGTCGCGCCGAGAATCAGCATATTTACATACAGTCTTCCAACGATGTTTTGGCGCGTAACAACTCTTTATTAATCTGTGGCGTAACTAACGTTTACAGAGGGGTGCCACTTCCACGCAACTTAATGCAACGAACCTGTCGAAAAGTGTTAGTTCCACCTGCCACCGCAAGCCAAAAGATCGTTGGAAAAAATGTCCTGTAGTACCACGGTTACCACCTCGTAGGTACGCAAAGAGTCGAAACAATGACTTTTACATTTTTTTGGGTTCCGTTCGCAACCAAGGAACCCCAAAAAAATAGGTTCGTTATCCTCTAAATCCATTGTGGATTTATTGACGTCCAGTAACCCTGAGCTGTCTACCCTTTTAATTAAATATGTTGCGTGTTGTCTAGCAAATATTCCAGATAATTCGTTAGACTGCATTATTTATGAGAAAAAATGATGACGCAATTTATTTCGTGTCAACCCTAATCGACTTCCACTCTAATAACGTGGTCACCATCAGAATTACCCGCACAAAAACCTTTCCAATTTATTTCAGCATATTTTTACTTGAAAATACTGCTTTCTCGGATTTCTCATTATTTGTACCTATGAGACGAGTCTAACCTATCTTAGCTCCGCGGTCTTTCAAGAGACGGATAAACAGCCAGATAACCATTTCCTTTAATTTAATTTAATTTCTTTTCAATTAACTTTATTTGACACTATAAGTATGTGTCAAAAGCCTCAGATAAACAGACAGATAAACGTTATCTGATGATTGAAAGATCGGCACTCAGCACATTATACGGACGTACGTTGTTGTATATGTCACGTGCAACTTGATTAACCGGGCAGTATGAATAATGAACGGGCAGTATGAATATGACCCAGAGCCTTGGTCAGTGTGACGAATTTATCACTTGGACCAGTCTGTATTCATAATGCCCGACAGCCAGTGGTCTGTTTGATAAATCAAGCTTAAACTTACACTTGGAAAATGCCCGGTCCAAGTGATAAACTGTGACTAGGTTAAGTTTAACTTTTTGTAGGTTTAGGTTACACTGTTGAAGTGCAAGCAGCGGAGCGAGCAAAGCTAGCGTAGCTTGGGTTAAATACACGAAAACACTACAATGCATCTGTTTTATTATTTTACCCGAGATAGGGTAGTCATTATTCATAATGACGACCCCGCAAAGTGATTAAAATGCTGTTTTAAATCACATTGCCCAATTGACGCGGGCAGTATGAATAATGGCCGGCCAGTATGAATTGACCGGATTTATCAAATTGCCCGTAACATATACTCTAATGAAAAATACTTCATATCTCCACAGTTGCGGCAGGTGGGTATTGAATAACAGTTATTCAAATACCTACTTATTTTTTACGTCTAAGAGGCCTTTGCCCAGCAGCAGTGGGATACTAAGCAGGCTAAAAAAAAGGGGCATGTCTAAATATGTAGAGAACTGTATCTCTGCCGTCCTGTTTGGAAAAAAGCTTAACGCCATGTTGATGTTACTAGAAATGATAGATAGATAGATAGATAGATAGATAACTCATTTATTCATTGAACATGGTACACACACATAATTAATAACAAACAAAAAACAGTAGGTACCTACAGCTGTGTGGTTATGTGACTGTACCACGGCAGTGAAATGGCCCTGACTCAGCAATGTCACAGAAATGACAAAAATTTCACGAGTTTGATATTTTAATCAGTTATTCGTTAGATGAAGAACCTGAAAGTGAAATTAAATTTGTCCAAAGATGTTCTCGAAGGCACTTTAGAGCTGAGGTGCTTTATTTTCATCTTGAATGAGTTCGTAGACCTTCGTACAGCTTCGTCTTAAACTGATTGTAATATTCGGAGCTGCATATTTTATAAAATTAAAGTCGTATCATTTTACGGTTTGCTTTATCGTGGGAACTTAGCTAAACTCGCATCTTTAAAATGTCTAAATGATAGAAGCACACTAAACTTAAGGGAACTTTCACCAACCATATAAAATGAAGCAGTTATCGAGGGCCTATTTAATCCGACAAAGAAAGTAAGTAGGAACTGTTGTGTCCATGTCAAGAAATCTCCTAGAAAATTATATTGTTACGAAAGAAATATTCGAGAATAAAGTATGATCTCATAAAACACAATAAATATATTTCATTTCATTTCATTTCATACTTAGTAAAGTATGAGATCATTCTTTATTCTCGAAATTTCTTTCGTAACAATATAATTTTCTAGGAGATTTCTTGACATGGACACAACAGTTCCTCTGCCTCCCCGTATAGGATATTGCGTGACGCTCTGTATGTCTTGTTTGTGTCCAGGTGAGCCGTGCCACGGAGCTGGGGAAACTGGTCACCAGACTGCAGCAGGAGAGGTCAGAAGTGGCCTTCTTCATCTTCACCAACGGGAGCACTTTAAGGTAAATTAATTACTGGCTTGTAAGGATGTGTGTCTTGTGTATATTCTATTGTAGCTGTAGCGGCGACAGATAGACACATTCTGTGATTTCAACTCTCTACCTAGTACTCGTACATTCAAATTATTATGTTTTTTTTATTTAATTTAATTGTTTGTAGTCGTAAGTTAGGTTAAGTAAATATTTTTTTTATTTTTTTAGTCTGGACAAGTGCTTTTATATAGCGGCCACATTGTTGTTTTATTTATATACAATTTACTTACTACTAAAACAATTAAATTAAATAAAAAATATCCATAGGGTCACCGCCGCCGTCGAGTGGCAGGGTGCCCAACATGCTATGGCACCATTACCTCGCTGTATCGCTAGGCTAATTCGCTGAGCCAGGTAGGTGCCAGCTCTAGAATCACCTGACGCTTCGACGAGTCTCTTTGCAACCTCCTTAAAGACTCGCCGAGCGTCGGTCCCCCACGGCCCGAGGGTCTCCACGCCAAACTGCACAAATATGTAGCCCTCCCCAAGGGCGGCATATTTGCGCCGTTTCAAACCCTCTGCAGAGTCCGCCATAAATATTGTATTGTAATTATATCTAACTAAATATCAATAAAGCAAAAATAGCAATATTATTATTACGTTCATTTTCAATATAATATCTATCCACGATTTTCACATTACTATAGTCGATATAACAATTGCACTATGGAACTTTATATCAGACCATATCTGCAGACTGAGTATAGATAAAACGAAACGATAGATTTGAAAACGGACGTTAGGGGATAGAGCTAAGGTTGTCATCTCTAAAATTTGGGAACCAGCGTGGAAACCCCGGATTTTAGAGCCAGAACCAGGACAGTTTTTATTAAACATAGTAGTCATTGTAATAAATAACAGTTAAAAATTATTTAAATCATCTTTTTATTTATTTTCAGGCCTTAAACTTTTTAGTCATCTTTTGTCATCATTTTCAATGTATCTAACAAAAAAAAACTTATAAAAGTAATAAAATCATTTTTTTTAACTCTAACTAAGATAACAAGTCTTACCAGCCACCCCAGAAATTTCCCATGGCAATCAAGTCGAGTAACGAGAACTTCATATGAACTCATACCTTATGGCTGCGTGAGCCTTTAAGCTATGTAAAATTGCACGTGGCGTGTCGCGGGCGGCCCAAGACTTCTAGAACAAATCCGGGGAAACCAGTGCCTGTAGACAATGTTAAACGCTAAGGATAGCGAAACGAAACGATAACTTTATATGTATGTGATTTGACATTTGGAATCGCTACGTGACGTCACCTCACCGAAGCCAAATGTCAAATCGCATACATAAAAAGTTATCGTTTCGTTCCGCAACGGTTAGCGTTTAACTTTGTCTAGGGGGCCAGGACGGATGGCAACCCCAGATAGAACCCGCTGACGGACAGACGGAAGGACGGACAGCGGAGGCTTATTTATAGAGTCCCGATGGCACTCTTTGATTTAGGCACCCTAAAAATGAGACAATCCAAATTAATTTACAGCACGTCATAAATGCTTGAATTTCATCCACATATCCATTTCCAAAGCGTTTCTGAATGATCCTAACATAATCGCTTGCGATCCCTTCCTGATGGAATATTAAGTCAGGATTACATGCAGGGATCTGGTGATTGGATACACGTCGATTATGGTACAGTAAAACAACGTTTAGAGCTTACATTGGCGAATATCGACTATGTTCTACAAAGGCGCCATGAAACTACATCACGTTTATTACATTTTTTTTTTGTAAAATAAGAACTTCTATTGTTCTACTACTTCGCATACGTGCATGCTAATACACTAATAAATGTAAATTACACACGTGATGCTTCTGTACCTACCCCAAATGATGACAACAGCAATTTCCCTGATGGCTTCACCTTGGCTTCACTTATCCACGCGTATTGCCTTACTATCGCACGAGCATAAACAATCAATTTAAGTAGTTTTCTCAGTATCTGCATCGTGCAATATACGAGAAAGTAGTTATGTAAATGAGCCAGTTTGTACGAAAACATGCCGCAAGGAAATGCGCTGCATTGCTTTTGTTTATGATCATCTTGGAGGAAAATATTTTGAAATAATCGCGGGTAATATCGCTACTTGGTAGTATGTAGTTGTCGTAAAACCCCTCCTACAACCCACACTGAGCCAGCGTGGTGGAGTATGGCACAATCTAACTCGTATTCGGGTTAAATGCCTGTGCTGTGCTCGCCTCGATTGGCTACATTCATTCATTTATTTATTTATTTATTTCAAAGCGGGCCCGCGCTTTTGTTTCAGTGTGGCGTGCATTTGACTCATATGAGTTTAATTTCCTCGCCGAAACAAATAAATATTTGACATTAAAATTAGGGGGAGTTATGCTCATTACAATAGATATTTTCAGACGTCTTGGTGTCACCTATCAATGACCCTAAGGGGGGTATCTTTGTGCTAGTCTAAAGGTCTAACTCGAACAGATTTTCCGTTTGAGCTGGATGAAATCCTCAAGGTTAGAGAAATTCGTAGGTTTAATTTAATTCTTAGAATTGCTTAACCTCAGGATTTCCATCGTCACGGTCGTGATCATGACGGTGGGCCTTATTGATCCTGGGAATTTACTAAACATTATTGACAACATTGACAACGGTCCCGCTCCCCAAGTATACATAGAAATAAAACTAGTTTCCAGAAGTCTTAACTGATCTTCTTTCACCAACCAGGTCGAACCTTACACAGAGATTCTCCAGGACGGACAACGCTATCCAGCAGATGGCAGACCTTCCGATCCTGATGTTCAAAGATGCCAAGGACGGGGCCAAGCCTCTGGACGGAGCTGCCTTCATGAGAGAACTTGAGGAATTGAGGTATGTGTTCCTTAGTTCCAGTTAATCCATTCATTAATCCATTTTTTTGCCAGACTGGGGGCAGCGCTAGATAATAGGTTCTTCGTGGCTATCAAGTATGGGCCTAATTCGTCTACGTCCTTTCAAGTTCTGCCAATCTTAAGGTGGCGTTTCGTGCCGCGACCGTGAACAATAGACCAAGAACAGCCCCCTTATTCGCTGACTCAGTGATGATCACTCAATGATGATCCGTAAGAATTAAGAAGCTATTGGTGTCGTTCAATTATCGTGTAACCAAAGGATATCAAATTTAGCCGACTAATTTAGCCGACTAAGGCTGGATTCGACCAACAAAACGTTATCCGGAGAATAACTATCCCGGGGATAACTTGTAACTTTTTCATAGACACTGTGACACCTAGATCACTATGGTGTGTATGAAAAAGTTACAAGTTATCCCCGGGATAGTTATTCTCCGGATAACTTTTTGTTGGTCGAATCCAGCCTTATTTTGATATCCTTTGGTTACATGAATTGAACGACACAATTAGATTCTTAATTTTTACGGAAGTAAGCGAATAAGGGGGTAGAGACCGCGACACTAGACCGCGACAGCTCTCTGTGGTATGATTCTCGCGCCTTCGATATACGGTTATGGAAACCTAAATTGACAGATTCCCATACAAAACAACTCGATATAGGGTGTAGATATCGTATATCGAATGCGCGAGAATCATCAAATCAAACCAAATCAAATAGTATATTTATTCACACATATACGTACATTCATTAGATCATTAGATACAAGGTTACATTAATGGCAGGTGGTAGTGTTTGTACTTAGCACAGCTAACAAAATGAATGCCGCACCACTAATTAATCAAGGGTTAGGTAGGATAGAGGGGATAGTGTGAAGATGGATGCATCATGCCACTGCGCTGGTCTTGATCTCCTGTCGCGGTTGCTGAGCGAAATTCTTCCCCTTACCTATCATCTCCGTCTCCTACCCAACATGGTTTGCTAGAAGAAATCTCTTATTAGAGATAGGCTCGTCTTTGTACATATTTTTTCTATGTTGAGCTATTTTTACTGTCATGTGAGTACAATAAAGAAATTACGAATTACGAAATGGCACCCACACTACAAGTGCCTGTCGCGGTCTCGTGTGGTCGGTCTCGTGTCGCGCCGCACACACATAAACATATTTTACGGTCGTTGGACAAATCTTTAGAACAATAATGGAAATCATTATGAGGGAACAGTCATACGTCCATAGCTGGACGAGGGGCTAGCCATTGTCACGGGTCGATCCCTAACGGTTTTGAAACGATTTCTTATTATTATTATTTTATTTTATTATGAAACACAAGGTCCATAGTTAAACAATATGCAATAAAATAATACTAAATAAAATAATACTAAATCAATCCATTAAATACCTACATCAACAAATGACACAATTAAGTGCCAATCTATCATTCCTCAGATAGCGTTAATCTGTCTATTTATGATCAGCCATGCATTGAACATTCATGTCCTTCGACAGGTTTAGGATTAACGGATAAGTTCTGGCTTGACGTAAATCTTGAGATTTGTTAACTCTAATCAATCAAACAGAAAATTTCAGGAAGACAATCCGCTCTTTTGTTTTTTGGGCTACCTGTAGTCACACAGATCCAAATAACACTCTAAACATTTGGATAAATAAGGTCTTGAAAGTGCAAACTTAATGAAGTAAATGAAAAACAAACTGGATGGTAAGTATACCCAAGACCAAAGACCTCAAGGAAATCAAGGTGGAAAGTCATTAGGCGTTAATAAATCCCAATTACGAGGCACTAGAGTTCATTTCAACTTGCGAAGTTTTCCTTTATTGGCTTTGTAGAGAATAGATCTCAAACCGACAATCCATTCGCGTTAGATAGGATCGGATCGTGCGTAAAAGAACCTCGCCTTTGATTGAAAATACTAGTAGAATTACTTTGGCTCTTGTGACGATTGGAATAGCGTGGAAAATGGAATGGTAGTAGGACGTATCGGTAGCTCTTCTTCGTTATCGGTGAAATGCAAACTGCATCGTTTATGGACCAATGGTATATTAATCGTTTGTTGAATACACAGTCCTATTGTTATTCTATTCAAACATCCTTTTCTACAGAACTATCGTAGGGTCGTTATGATAATTGTAATATACAAAATGGCGGCATACCTAGGTATCAAGTCTGGTAAAAGCCTGGTATTAACATAGTACCTTCATAGCTTATCACGTCATTACATAACAACGGACAGTAGATTGCCACTTACTCGGCGGAGGAACCAATTATGTCAAAAACGGGTCTTTGAATGATCAATGATTCTTGTGTTTAGCAGACTTGACACTCTGGCCATTTGGACGGCAGTAGCACAATTATGGCCATTTTTTTAGGGTACCGTACCCAAGGGTGCCAAACGGGACCCTATTACTGAGACTTCGCTGTCCGTCTGTCCGTCCGTCCGTCCGTCCGTCCTGTCTGTCACCGGGTCCGTCTGCACGAACCGTAATAGCTAGAAAGCTGAAATTTTCACAGAATGTGTATATCTGTTGCCGCACCAACCACAAATACTGAAATACGAGAGATATTGCAAATTAAAGGGGGCCCCGATACAAGAGACGTGTTTAGATACACTTACGCATTTCAAAATGGAGATCTTGACTGAAACTGTTTATTTATTTTCATAGCAACCATGTCATAGACACATATACTACACATTTAAATATGATAGCATATTTCGCGTCAACCCACATGGTTGTGGTAGCCGGTATGATGTAGACTCTCAATCCGGAGGTCGTCGGTTCAAATCTCGTGAAGGCATAAACTTTTTAAATTTTCTTTTTGTTTATTTTTTTATTGTTCTGAGTGCTTTTGATTTGTTGTACGATGGTACGGTACCCTTCGTGTGCGATACCGACCCGCACTTAACCGATTATCTCAGTTATTAAAAACTCAATTTTGTATAAAAGGGGGTAAGAAATATCTAGTAAAATTATACTAAAAATAGCTAATAAATGGCGGGCTTTGGAAAGTAACGTTGTTTGCAAAGAATTTTTACCTGAAATGTTTCACATTAAAAAGTTGTAAACAAAGGATACAATCTCCCAATGATAATGACGAAATATTTAAGTATTCTCTAGTATTCTTTTGTTTGAAAGATGAATGAAGATGAATATTTTAAGCAATATTTACAGTGTTTTTAAGCATCAATCAAAGTCAACTCATAATAAGAGTATGATAGATAGGTACCCCGGATGCGGAAAACAGTACGTGATCTAACAAAGAATTGGCTTTTCTTTTATCCCCTCATCAAGTTTTATAATGGACACTCCATTTTGTAATTACTTACTTCCGTGAACAGATTGCTTTCCTGTCCAATGTCCACTTGAGTTACTTGTGCAACACAATTTCTAAGTCATGACGTCATAGATGCCAAGATCATGCGTGACGGACGTGACGTCGACTGCGATAGCGTGGATTAATAAGTCTCATAAGTCATAAATAATAACCGGCCAAGTGCGAGTCAGACTCGCGCACGAATGGTTCTGTACCATTATCTATAAAAATTCGAAATATTTAAAATTTATTTTATTATAATTTTAATATTTATTTTTAAAGTGAATATTATAACTCAATATTTTGTGAATAATTCAAGCATCTATTGTTACCATTATCAATATCGGGCAAAAACGAGTAAAAAAATAACACGTTTGTTGTATGGGAGCCCCCTTTAATATTCAATATAATCTGTTTTTTAGTATTTTTTATCATAGCGGCAACAGAAATACATCATCTGTAAAAATTTCTACTGTCTAGCTATCACGGTTCATGAGATACAGCCTGGTGACAGACGGACAGACAAACGGACAGACGAACAAACGGACGGACAACGTAGGCTTAATAATTGGGTTCCGTTTGGCACCCTTCGGGTAATCGAATAATAAAATCGAATTTCGATTAGGCTTGATCATGCCGATTTGATCAAGCCGATTTGACCGTGTATTGGTGGATCACGCCGATTTGACGTCTGACGCCATGGCTTCAACTGAACGCCGTCATGCCGATTTGACAATCAAACTGATCGTTTGTGGTGTATATGCACGAACTGCAGATTTGATCAAGCCTGCAGCGTCATGCCGATTTGACGATAGGCTTGATGGTGTATGCCGGCCATTACATGTATTTTCATTAGAGCTCGTCTAAGCTGAAATGACGCGCCCCACTCCTTGGTTTAGTATTGCAAGTAAATACAAAACCAAGGAGTGGGGCGCGTCATTTCAGCTTAGACGAGCTCTACGTGTCTGCGTTCCACAGTCCCATCGTAACTCGAATCACCCACGTGACCCGTTTCGCGCGCTTTCACTCCCGATCCGGTAAATTGCAATCCTGTGCAGCGTGCCGCTTGCATAATCTCCCCGATGACTGCACACGCCAATCATATTACAGGGCATTTAAATAGGGGCAGTAGGTTGCTTGTCCTTATTCATAACTAGCTGCTCGTGGCTTCCGTGCCATCAAACAAGAATACAATGACAAACAATTGGTCAGGTGCGCGCGACCGACGCCGCGGTGGAAGTGGCGGCAAACCTCAAATCGCTTATTACATTTTCGCTCGCGGTGCAATGACCGCTATTGTCATGATAAAAAATCCTACTATCCTAGACGGACAGACTGACAGACGGACAGCGTAATAGGGTACCGTTTGGCACCCTCTGGGTACGGGACCCTAGAAACACGTTTCTTGAAAGTGAAGTTCGTTATTTAATGTTATAGCAGCATTAGAAAGATATTTTAACTCTCCATTGATATCGATATTTTATGAGATACAGCCTGTTGACGGGCGGACGGACATATGGACAGCAAAGACAGCCTTCGAGTGCAGAATCCTAAGTGCCACTAGCTACAAAATGAATTAACTCCAACTCAAGTTAATTTTAAACACTTTTGCATGAACAAATAATATTTGTATGCCATTGCGCAAAATATAGAGATCCTACTTTACTTACTTTAAAAAATTTATTGTACCTACCTATGTTTAACAAATAAGCTTTGACTTTGATAAAGACTAATATATCTTTCCTGTAATTTAGTATGGAGTTTACAAAACTCGAGTATAGCATTAATCAGTTCGCCAGAGGCATACACGGGCCAAACGAACAATATATGTGCGAGCGAGAGGGTTTAGTCACGTACCAGTGGCACTACACAGTCAGGTCATAAGTTCTGTCACACAATAAAAACTTTTGAATTTAGAACGCTGGCCACAAAAAAGTTTATTGAATTCGAATTTCGAATTTTTCATGAACATAAAAATGTGTACTTTTTAGAATTTTCCTCATTTTTAAATATGGAGTGGACACTTAAAGAAGACCGTGTCGCAGTTATTGCGTTGCATCGTTGCGGTTACGCGCCAATTCAGATTTTCGACTTACTGAAAAATTTGAATACAACCAAAAGATTCGCTTATCGTACCATAAAACGATACAATGAAGACTCTAGTGTAGATGACAGGTCAAGAATTGGTCGCCCTCGCTCTGTTAGGACTCCAGCAGTGATAAAAGCTGTGAAGGCGCGAATTCAAAGAAATCCCATACGTAAGCAGAAACTGTTGGCCCTTCAGATGGGGTTAAGCAGGACCACGGTGAAAAGGGTGTTAAATGAAGACTTAGGGCTTAGGGCATATCGAAGAAAAACAGGACATCGTTTGGACGCTCGTTTAATGGACCTGAGACTGAAGAGATGCCGCGCTTTGTTGAAGCGGTACGCGGGAAAAAAGCATCGGGAAATTCTTTTTTCGGATGAAAAAATTTTCACCGTGGAAGAGAGCTACAACAAACAAAATGATAAGGTGTACGCACACAGCAGTGAAGAAGCGAGCAACCGTATTCCGCGTGTCCAACGAGGTCATTTTCCATCCTCGCTCATGGTTTGGTTGGGAGTCTCTTATTGGGGCTTAACTGAGGTACATTTTTGTGAGAAAGGCGTAAAAACGAATGCAGTTGTGTATCAAAATACAGTCCTCAAGAACCTTGTGGAACCTGTTTCTCATACCATGTTTAATAACAGGCACTGGGTATTCCAACAAGATTCTGCGCCAGCTCATAGAGCGAAAAGCACACAAGACTGGCTGGCGGCGCGTGAAATCGACTTCATCCGGCACGAAGACTGGCCCTCCTCCAGTCCAGATTTGAGTCCGTTAGATTACAAGATATGGCAACACTTGGAGGAAAAGGCCTGCTCAAAGCCTCATCCTGATTTGGAGTCACTCAAGGCATCCTTGATTAAGGCAGCCGCCGATATTGACATGGACCTCGTTCGTGCTGCGATAGACGACTGGCCGCGCAGAATAAAGGCCTGTATTCAAAATCGCGGGGGTCATTTTGAATTAAATTTATTACCATAAGAATCTATGTTTTATTAAGTTAATTTTGCTATATAAATGTTTACATAAATAATAAACATGTCTAAATTATTTCATATTGCACATGTGACAGAACTTATGACCTGACTATGTAGAATGGTTGTTTACTCAAACTGTGAATTTAGATTCAAACTAAGCGATGGAATTCTAGACTTTCAATAAATACCGAATGACGTATCTACCACCTTGTTTACCGTGCGATGCGCATGTAGATTTATAGTCCCCTGACCCTGACACCGTTTTCTAGGAAACGTTGCTGCAAAAACAATTTATTTTAATAAGCTAAATGGCGTCAACAAAGGAATCTTTAACCCTGGTCATCTATAGTACTTTTGCAATACCCGTAATGGGGTATAATCGTTAGGGTGGCCACTCCTAGGAACATTAATAGCTGCTAACAGTATTTGTCCAAGCTCGTTAACCCTGTAATGTTTTCTTCCTACTTAGTGGACATGTCAAGTATTGCGTCATGATAGAAAATAAAAATGGGTTTTCATATTTTGTTAGGTCTGACCATCAATGGTACGATGATCCAGTCGATGGGTATTCTCTCGGTGCTGCTGGCTCAGGCGCTACAAATTTACTCTAAGCCTGTGATTGAATGAATGGGTTGAATAATTAATGAAATCGTTTATTTCAGGCCAACAGCCTACAGCCCCCGTTAAACAAATTGTAACCTCTGTCATGCATAATGAAGTATTGAGTAACTGGTTAAAAGTGGTCACAATATAGTGCCTATGCCACGCTATATGGGAAAAGGCGTGACGCTATGATTTATTTATTTATTACTAGCTGACCCGGCAGACTTCGTACTGCCTCAATTTAATATGAACTTTATTGAATAGCAATAAAGTTCAAATTGACTCTAGAAAACGTTTGTATGGGAAATAGAAAAGGGCTGTTTTTAGGGTTTTCCCGGAAACTATTCGATTTTTTCTCGCCTTTTAAACCTTCCCTAGACCTCCACGAACATTTCAAGACTAAGATAAGATAAATCCGTTCAGCCGTTCTCGAGTTTTTGTGAGACTAACGAACAGCAATTCATTTTTATAGATAGATAGATAGATAGATTAATACACAAAACAGCAGTACAGACCAAAGATCAGACCAAACATTTCCGTCTGCAACGCCAAAAGCATGTGTATACAGCATTACTAATGCAAATCTAAATACTTATTTAATGAATTTGTATAATTTATTTTATAGATCACATAATAACAGTTTATATAGAATAACAAATGATTAATTATAACTAAAGTATACGTAAAAACTAAACTAACTACAACTAAACAAGGTCAAAAATTTCGCCCAGATCGCTGCCGGGCGGTAGGGTGCCCAAAACGCTGGCACCGTTACCTCGCTGTATCGCAATGCTAATGCGTTGAGCGAGGTAGGTGCCAGCTCTCTGGTCCCCAGACGCTTCGACGAGCCGCTTAGATATATCTATAATGAATTATTAAAGGTTCTTTAATATTAAGTATGCACATATTGTATTTGCATGTAAGTATAGCAAGAGAAACTGAAACTAATTAAATAATTTTGTATGATATACTATGTTTTAACAAATCGGCCGCATCTTGGTCCCCTAGCCAAGGTCGATGTGGGTTGAAAATGTTGTTGATAAAGATATTTTGTTTTGCTAACAGGTGTAAAAAGCCTTGGGACAGTTCGGTGCTTACCTGAAATTTACGGTGTAAAGTTTAGGGTAAAAATATATATGGTGACAGGAAAATGGCTGCAAACTGGCTGAGCAAGAAAAAAACCATTAACTAACATAACAAACAAACATGAACCATCGCTTACACACATTGTGTACTAACGTGAGAAACGTGTGGCCTGGACTGAGTGCAAAATTTAAAAAAAGATAAATACACGGGGTGAGGTGACCGAGTCACACTCACAGCCAAGAGGTACATTGAAACATTATTATTTTTTCAACTCGAATTACTTTGTAGCAAAAAGGTTATTCGTATGAAATCTCCAAGTAGGAACGTCACAGACAATGATGATGAAAGTCAAAGTGTTCTATTGTTGCTCAAACTGGGTGGCAGACAATATCTAAGAATATATTTCCCCGTTTTACATTATTCACTTTCAGTCCAATTTCACAGTACATTTCACCTCTTTGAAGCTTAAGGTGGAGGCCCATTTACGAAGGTTTATTTGATTGATTGTTATTGCAAGAATGCATTATACTATACCTAAAATAACGAACATGCCTTAACAAAACAATTTATTGCACAACCCATAAAACTTGGCAATAAATGGGACGTAAAACCCTGTATTTTTGACACAAAATTCACTCGGTGATGACGTAGGAACTGTTCGCCAAGTTGCAAATTATAACGTTTAATTTACTTAGAGTCGATCATTATTTCCTCACATAGCGTTTATCTGTCTCTTTATCTGAGGAATTTCATTCACTCGTACATACATGAAGTGTCAAATAACGTTATCTGACTGTATTTAAGGGTATTTTAAGTATGGATATGTTCATCTATCGCATTAGGTAAATCCTGTAAAGTTAGATGTAAAGTGGAGAAATAAATAAATAAATAAATAAAAAATCTGGTTCTTGAAAGATCTCCCCTTATTTAGATCGTGCTAGAAATAGCTAGCTAGAACTTTGACAACTACAATGCATATTGTAGTTGTCAAAGTTCTAATAGCACAGATATGGACCAGGCAACTCTTGTAGTCAACTATACTGCAGTTGCATTAGTGTGAGTCATCTCCGCCATTAGTAAAGCAAAGTTCATCCTATTCAATAGGTAGTTGCTGGAAAATAGGGACCCTTTAGTTAAGTTCCTATTGACGGACGCTACACGGGCAGTCATTAGCCACCCCACACACACAAATAGACGCACACGATGCCCTAGTCTCTACTGGGCAAACAAAGCCGTGCAGCGTTTAATTAAAACTTTACATGCGGCCAGGCTGTGTGACTTTTAGCTGCTTTTAACGCTAAAGTTGGCAGTGGAATGGAAAACTAGGTACTTAATGGTAAATGAACTATGTAAAATGTGCTAAATCGTTTTATGTTTGTGAAGGAACGCTTTTGATGTGGCAACCATCGAGAATCGTGTAGGTATGAGAGGAATTAATAAAAATATGTGTCCTTACTTACACTTATAGAAGGCCAGCCTATAAACAAAGGGTAGTATTTAAACGAGCGACAAAAAAAAGTCTAACCTAACCTAACCGAAAAACTAATTGAGCGACTAAATTACTAACTGAGCGACAAGTCGCTGGGCGACTTGTCGCTCAGTCAGTAATTTAGTCGCTCAGTAATTTTTTTAGTGGATCGTTTTATTATATTCCATAAACAAAACTAGTCACCCACTAGTCACCCTTGGCCCATCATTCATTTAGGTTCAATAGGTATACTTTCAATATACTTTATTGTACACAAATCAATACATTATGACAATTAAAAATGGAAATAACATGTACAAAGGCGAGTTACGTTTGCTTGCTGTTGCAAGAGTCTCGGTCAGGCGGTAGGTAGCTTGTTGTATCTTCTGACAGTCCCATCGTCAGCGGAATACACCATAAGTTATCGGAATTGTTAAGATTTAATGCTCCCATAAAACTTTATGACCTCCTGTGCAACCGAATGTTCGTGAGACATGGACCGTCTCTCCCGTAGGTAAGTTGAACGATGATCTGAATATTCCCGCAGAGCGAGACTGTTGTCGCAAGTGGGACCCATGATCTTAATGATAGAACGTCCAGAGTCCTGCCAGCAGGACTTTGCGTATGTACTACCGGTAGGACGCAATGTTTTTGATTATATGAGGCTATCTAAGCCTGCTAGCAGGACGCAATTAACTGACATGCATAGTGCGTCTTTTTCTGATTCAGCGAGTTTTTGAATCGTGTTTCTACGATTAGTCTGGCCGAGATGGCGACGAGTATAACACGTGGAGTCCGCGTTCGCGTCAAAGCCACATATTTTGACGAAATTGATGGCCAGAAAACCTGGAGTCGCAAACATTTTGGTGATGACTGCGATATTAGTTATTGTTGGGGTACAGGCCCCCGATTCTCGCGCTATCGAGATCATCTCCCCAGCCAAGATATCGGTTTTGATACGGCCTAAATCCGTAGAAAACAATCTCGATTTATATTTATTTCGATCGAAAACGGATCGAAATATCTCGGTTGGTCGAAAGACTAGTCGTCTTTTTCTTGTTTTTGATAGAAATTTCGGTATCTCAAAATCGATATTTTGACCATGGACATGATCTCGCTAGCGCCAGAATCGCCCCGCAGGACAGGAAGAAACTGCTTTACCTACCACATCACGAGTGGAATCCCTGCATGATGTTTATTTTTAATAAATAAAATTGCCACTAAGTTCCTTTCATTTTCTTGTTTATTTTTCTACCCCGTAAACTCTAGAAGCGCCCGCGTCTATTTCTAGATACCTATACAAAAAAATTCAAAATGTTTGTCACCCCTGCCTTATTATATTACGCTCGAAAGTCAAGTACTGCTGGAAGGACAGCCTCTGATATCCATATACAGTCCACAAAATATTGCGTACTGCTGGAAGGACGCACGTCCCTAGGATTGTCCTTCCAGAAGCTCCTTCCAGCAGGACCAGGGCTTGGACCTTCTATCATTAATAGTTCATCACGAGCGGAGACTGCTGTCTCTGTTCATTCTGATTCATAAACATTTACATACATGCAAAATTGCACATACATTGCTTCTTGCCCACACTACGCGACATCAAAAACATTCAAGACCTGGGATTTTTTTCTTTATCCCCAATCGGGAATTAAACCCGCTGCGCCACAGAGGTCATGATAATACTCGTATATCTATGCATTCTATTGACATCTGAACTGATGTTTCCCACAGAAGGAGCGTGAATGAAGAGACTTCGATGACGGAGGCGGTGGAGTGGTACACGTCAGTCAATGCGGCGTTGCTCAACCACCTGACGAAAGAGATCAAGGATACGGATAGCAGCACCATTTGGAGGTTAGTCTGTACTCCGTGCGCGGAGCAGGTAGACTAACATGACAGTTGGTGGGTTGCCGCTTTATGGTATAAAAATAATCGGTCAAGTGCCAGTCGGAATCGCACAAGAAGGGTACCTTACCATCGGACAACACAACTTAAAACAATACAATAAAACAAAAAGAAAATTGAAAACACATCTCTTGTATGGGGACCCCCTTTAATTTGTAATATCTCTCGTATTTCAGTATTTGTTGTTGTTGTGGCAACACATTCTGTGAAATTTTCAACTTTCTAGCTATTACGGTTCGTGCTCAAGGACCCGCTGGCGGACGGACGGAACGGACGGACGGACGGACGGACAGACGGACAGCGGAGCCTTAGTAATAGGGTCCCGTTTAGCACCCTTCGGGTACGGTACCCTAAAAATAGTGTTGTAGTCACAGTTGCCAATTCATTTGTTACGATTATTCGAATAATAATTCGCGTTGTTTAGTTATTACTTGTCAATTTGCGACTATATAAATAGTTTAATCGAAAGATAATAGTGTATCTGTATAAATTTTTGTTTTTCATTCATAGGCCTTAGTAAATTAGTTTAATGAGTAAAATGGGTATCTCAACTTCAAAGCATCCGTTTTTGGGTCTATCTACCAGGTAGATGACCCAACTAAATAATCTAATAGGCATCACGAAAGATTTTGAAATCCTCTGCCACTATGTGGGTACACATTCACTATTTACGAAAAAAACTTTATTCCGGTAATAAACTAAAGTTTAACGAAGTTTAAAGCCACTTTTCTAACATTTTGTAATAGTGCGCGAAAAAAGCTCTCAGGTGTCATGGCGTCGGCTTTGATGTCACGCATAAGTAAACATGTCAATGTCCAAATGAGTAATAAGCATAAATCAGATGATGTTTACATTGTTATGACGTCATGCAGCGTCATGCGCTATGATTCCTGTTTCGATCAAAATGGCCGAATGCGGTATTTTAATTTTTCGTTTTATTGAAAATCATATTAATCTTAATGTTATTAATCAAATTAAATTAGTGTTTTAAATCCTTTTAATATTTTCCCTTAGAATCATTAAATCTTTGATTATTTATTTGATGCAGTCGTCAGGCCTATTGCCAATGATTCTGTGCCACGTACATGTTTCTGTAATTGAATCGATATGTCTTCGATTTTACTGAATCGGTTTTGATGAATAATTTAATGAATAAATCATGAAATTCTTTTGAAGGCGTCCGTGGTCTAGCAGTTCTCTAATCGATCAAACTTGTATAACTTTTATGTACGGCTGTGGATTTTTGTTTAATAAATAAAATAAAATAAAAATAAAACTCAAGCCACATTCCACCAAGCTAGTTTAATGTAGGTTGATTTAGATTGAATTCAGATTGTTGATCTTTCATGGGTCGTACACGTGCCCAAACCAACGATACGATATTTCCGTCGTCGATTTCCTGTCAACAAGTCACATTTTTAGATCGGTCATTTGTCATCGATATGACGTAAATAAGCCTATCAACTGTTGAAATACACCTGCGGGTCGATTCTCGAGCCTTCGATATACGGATATCGAGACCTATATTGACATATTCCCGTACAAAATCACTCGATATAGGTGTAGATATCGTATATCAAAGGCGCGAGAATCGACCCGCTAACCAAATACAACGTATGTTGATAAACCATAGTCACTCCATTTTTTAATTATCAACTGTTCAATATAATTCAGTTAGCGCTTAATTTAACTCTTTCGCTGGCTATCCTGGACATAAAAGAAAAATATTTGACATTCGAATTAGGGGTAGTTAAGCTTTCATCCCATGCAATAGAAATTAACAGACGTCTTGGTTTGAATACCTAATCAGGGTTGACAAATGAATGTCATTTTTCCATTTGAATTAACGAAAATGATTTCTTTTCAATGAATTTCATTACGTTGCCTTTATGTGAGTATTTTTATGAAGCATAAACGTGAAACAAATGGTGCTATCAATATATTAACGATCCTCCTGTATCTCAAATACTCCACGAGTTTATGTATTTTTGCCTTATTTGTATTTTTATTCAGTTGACATGAATATTTCCTAAACAACCTATTCTATAAGAAATATAATGTACTCAATCACTTCTGCTTTGGCGCTTCAATAGGTGTCACCAGTAGGTAGTAGTACTATTTGTATTTTGTAGCATGATTCATTTATCTCTGTGGGATTCAATATTATGTTTAAGCATAATAAATGACCGTTTAAATAATCTCTAGAAAAATTTTAAAAAAAGAATTGGTCATCCTAAAATGATCTAAAATCTGAGCAATTTTTTGTTCCCAAATTGACCTAGATTCTTTCCGTAGGTACTTTCCAAGTCATTAAATACGTAGAAAAGTTCCACGAGGAACAAACTTCCGAGAACTCTCGACAAGGACGGAGTAGCCGCTAAAAAGCAATTACTCGTTAAAAATTATAGGACCACCTGCTAATAATATTAAGTGCAAAATGTGATTATCAACCAAAATGTACAAAGTCTTTCAAACGATCCATAAGATACAGATTCCAAAATCTTTAGATATAAGTCATTATGATTATCAATTTCAGAAATAGCGAATAGTGTTAAAATGCTTATTGTTATAAAAATTTCTTTATCATTATTGGAAGCAATTTCGTTATTGATTTGATTTCCATGAATAGTAGATGGATGGTAAGTGTTGGTGTCGCAGGAGTTGTTGATGTGAATGAGAACGAAAACGTAACGTGGATAACAGCAGAATTTTGTAATCTATGTTCTATTTTGTAGCGACAGAAAATTGAAATGAAAAATAAAATAAAAATAATTAGTGTAACTCCATAAGCCTACTCCAGAATGGAAATGGTTTGTCTGACAGTTTTGTAATTAGATGAATCTGATGAAAATTCATCTGATGGATGATTGTTTTACTGTTTAGGTACGATGATGCGGACCCCTCCATGTGAGAGTGGCACTCGCCGACTCGCACTTGGCTGATTATTCGTTAAGCAAAATTTTCGAACTTTGGCAAAAATTTATAATAGCGTACCCTATATTTTTGACTTCAGTTGATATAAGGATGACTTACTGTAAAGATTTTACTATGTATATTACATTAGTTTGATGTTTGCGTGTTTTTTTGCTGTTATTTATTGTAATTCATTAATTCGTTCAACAATCAACTTTTTTGCAGGCAGTAAATTGTGTGAAATCATTCATATCATCATATTTTCCGACACCCTGTAGTACGTAGTCGGGTCCCTTCGGCCGCCTACGAAACCAACGCTACGTAACCAGTTACGTTACGTGTGAAGGATTATTTCACTTACTTGCTATGAAACTGGTTGCGTACAATAGTAGATTGTATAACAAGTGCATAAAACGCACACGCAAGTCGAGGGTTTCATGTACGAGTTATACATACACTCTGCTTTTCACTTCGATTGTGAGGAAATTAAACAGCGATATTGCGAAAAATATATATTTCAAATTGCTACCGGCTTTGTTTATCGTGGTTCCCTAGGGAATACTCGAGTATGTTATTGTTATATTATGTCTACAAGCAATCTGTGCAGCGATTTGGAATGTTTCTGTAATGCTGTACTTTACTTTGATAATAAAAAATAAATAAAAAATAGCGACATATAAGTAGCCTTATATCCTTCCCCGGGCCTTAGTAGAGGAGGTTTTAATTTTAAATATTATAAAAATCCACCAAACGCTACGTGGAATGAATAAAAGCTACCGTCTCGTTACGGAATGCTACGCCGTAGCTCTCTGCTACGCATCCATTTTCGTAGCAATGCGCTTTCGTAGCAAGAAGGATTCTACGATGTTTATGTTACGGCTAATAAGTGAGCGGCAAAAACTAGTTTTAGCCGGCTAATGTTAGGTGTTACTAGCTTAATGTTAGGAGAGCGGCTAATTTTAGATTCATACCTGTCACGCGGTACAAGGGGCGCGGTCGCGGCCGCGCGACGTAAAGACAAGCATTCCTAATAAATAATAGTGGTATGTCTAGGCGAAGTGGTGGGTCAGGGTAAGTTGGTAAATAATAAAGCGGGTGAGCGAATCGAATCCCCCTTTATTCTTCGTGTTAGGTTAACATGTAAGAACAAAAGAAACGTAAATACACACCTAACATAAGCTAAAACTAGTTTTAGCCGCTCACCTGGTATTAGCGGTAACATTTATATTGGTTCCCTGCACTTTCAACTTGCCTACTATTACAGATTTGTATATCGTAGTGGGACTTTTTGTACTTTTCACAGATATCTGGTGGGTTTCAAGAACCTTTTGCGCAGTATCGAGTGTAAGGGCATCGCTTCAGTGCTCGGCATCAACTACTTCGGACGCGGCTACCTGTACCCTCGAGCTCATGAGAGGTAAGGGAGAAAACCTGCGAACACAAACGCATCTCTTTTGACGGAGGCACACTTGCGTTTTGCGTTAAACGAGAACACATCCATCCCCGTTCATTGAGTCCTTATTTACTTACAGAGCTATAAGGCTTACTTTTTATTAATAAGGGGTATATACTTTTTGTTATAATTTCTTGCGCCTTGCTATTAGAGACAGTCCTACCCTTTTCTCTTTCAAGAAACGTATTAAAGAGCACTACTCTTTCGTAAAAGTTAATCTATGTATATATTTAATATATTTAAAGTGTATGTAGTTAACAGTATTTATAGTAGTAGTTCTTCTGTATTTAGTATTTTTTTTCGTTTATATTTTATAAACTTGTTATTGAGCACTTTCTCTTTCATTATATAACTTTTCCTTTCACGCTTGGTTTGCTGGAAGAGATCTCTTTTTAGAGATAAGCTCGCCTTTGTACATGTGTTTTATTTTAATGTAACTATTTAAATTATTGTGCGCAATAAATAATTGTGAATTGAATTGTGAAGGTCTGACCCATATATGCCTGACCACTTGCACAGTATTATTATAGACAGTAGATAATCATCGAACAAAGGTACATCGCACGGCTGCACACATGCGCGCGTGTTCGGTATGCACGCACACATAGCCTTCGGGAATGATGGAGACTGCTTCAATCGGGGCCGCGCCGTTGCCGTGTTCGCTCGCTCTCACTCGTTGCCGCCACCAGTATGTCATCGTCGTCGTCTTTTAGAAAACGTGTGTACTGTTGTGTCATATGGATACCTTAATAACACGGACAAATCCAGAGTTGGATAACTTTTTCCATAAAGGTACCAAAGGATCCCGAGAAGTAAGTAACTTTCCACAACCACAGAAGAGATAATAGCCGCCACAACGAAATGTAAACGCACACACGAAACATTATGATATGAATTAAACATCAAATAGTTCAGTATTATTTTGTGAATGGGTGATAATTAGTAAGGTTTTTTAGTTTTGCGTTAGGTTTATGAGGTATATTATTTACATATAATCGAGTAGTATAGTGGTAAGTATTAAAATATTCGATGAAGTGGGAAACTAGAAACACATAGGTACCTAAGTAATATTATTACTTTGTGTAAACAATATTGTCTATTAAACTGTAACAGAAATACTCTGCATAGGTACCTACCTTAAAGCAAAATTAGTATTTTAGGTAGGTATGCCAAGCCACAGACGTGACACAGCCCTGCGAATCTAGCGAAAGTAGGTAAGGAACGCTCCTAAACGGTCTCTGATTTACTACTGTTCTATATGTATACTGTGCCACTTGACACTGACAAAATTAACCGCAAAAGAGGTTAGGACGCCATTAATAAAATGGTCCGATTTTAGTATATCTGTTTCATAGTGGATATTTGTACATGTGTTTTCTTTTAATGTAAATATTTAAATTATTGTGTGCAATAAATAATTGTGAATTGTGAATTGAATTGTGAAGGTCTGACTCATATAAGGTCCGATTTTAGTAAATCTGTTCCATAGTGGATCGCATCGTAAAATCTTTCTACTTCCTCAGACTCGTGCGCCGTGTAGGCTCAGGATGGCTATAATTCAGGCCAGTAGGGTACCTATATAGAAGATAGATAGGTATGCTATTTTGACAGAGACTATTTTGCAACAAAGGTCAAAGAACAATGAACAAAATTGTATGAACCTTGGGCCCACCACTGTAGCAACTAGTGACGTGATTTGAAAGGTCTTTCGAAGTACATAATTTGATTGTATGGTATTTTTTTGACTTTAACAATACGGGGTTGGTAGAGGCTCACTTGCAAGTTATTCAATACTTCATTTTGCGTGAGAGGGCCTAGCCTAGCCTTTCGCATTATCTTGAGGGTTATACAGGTTTTCAGAAAGAAACCATATCAACACTTTTTCCGACTTTTCCTTTTTATTTACAGGTTCTATAGATTGCACTTTTTTGGGCGCAAAATGGCGTATTTTGCTTGTTGATGGTACTAGTATTTTGTTTGAAGATTGATTGCGAAATAAATTTTACCTACATCAAGCCTGCCAAAGGAAATGTTTTGTACACGAAACGCCGTATATTGCGTCCTGGTTACTACCGCTACTTGGTAGTATGTAGTAGTCGTAAAAACCCTCCACCAATAATTTAATTTTCTTTTTGCTTTTGTTTTATTGTTTCGAGTGCTTATGTTGTGTGGTACGATGGTACGGTACCCTTCGATTTTTTTCAGTTAAGGGTTAGTCAGTGAAAATAACAGTGTTTTGTCACTCTCCAGGTACATAGCACACATGGTCCTTGGTCGAGACCTTCTGGACAGCACCCTCAACCTTGTGCCTTCACTGATACCTTTGCATAAGGACATCAAGGAGGACAGTCCGGAGTATAAGGAATTGGAGAAGAAGTAAGTTAAAGACTTCTGAGTTGCTGGCAGAATTATGTTTAGCCTTTACTCATGTCTAAAAGTTTAGTTCTCTTTTCTGTTCCGTATACTCGTAAATGGTTTTAATAATTTAGCGAGCTAAAGTTTGTTGAGTTGAGGGTTCCGTATTTTACAAGGAAAAAAAATTGGTTGCCTGTAAAGTCGGTAGGTATACGGGCGAAAGTTTTACGTGACAACGACTTTGAGTGGTAAAATAATTGCGCTCTGTCTCTCTCGCTCTTAGGCGGGCTAACTGTGCTCGAGTGGAAGGGACGCGTGCCTTTCACTTTTTATGTCTGTCTCTCTCGCTCTTAGGCGGGCTAACCATGCCCGAGTGGAAGGGACGCGTGCCTCTCACTCGCTCTCATTGTGAGCGCATAACGTGAGCGGAGCGTAACGCAGTTTCTTGAAGTGTCACCCGGCAAACCAATTTATAAGACGTTGTCACGTCAAAAGGGAACCTATGTAGGACCACATTGGTGTCCATCTGTGCGTTTATCAATACCCTTTTTGCGAGAACATGTGGATCTAACAAATTCGAACCAATGTGCAATCAATTTAAACCCCGTGCTCCAGTTTGATTCGCACTTGGCCGGTTTATGTGGTGGAACAAAATTGCAAACAAATCTACACCATTTTTCTGTAAACGTTTTTGTATGTGTCTTCATAGTAGCTATCTCCAGAAAAATACTTTCACGGCAAACAAATTAAGAAGTTAGGTTAGGTTAATGGTTCGTATATAGTCAGACGGTGAGTTGCTAGCGTCGTCGGCTAAACATGGTGCCAATAACACGTAAGATAAATACGTGGGATGATGTGATAAGTAGACATTCTGTAAACTTTCCCAGCTATTACGTGTCGTGCGTGAGGTCAATGACACCGCTAATCTTTTCCCTAATTTCTGGGCCTCTTATTAGTAAACCGCTCTTAAAGTAAGTAAAAGCTCACCCCTCGTCAGTGTGAATGGCCGCTGTGGGCACATAACAATTAAAATGTAATTGTTATGAATTACCCACTAATGAAAGGACAATGTCCCCACCAAGGGGCATTAATAATATTAACAGGCGATTAATCAATGATTATACAATAGCGGGACTAGATTAGCTGGAATAAGCTTGATATGAGATTGAGTGCTAGAAAGTAAGTTAATTTCAAACGTAAATGGGCATTTTGTCCGGACCTTTGACCTACCAACGCAGCGTCTACTAACGAAACTATAGTCGGAGTATGTTAAGAACCATGAATACTACCCAGTGAGATGAGTCGCATTCCTCTAAACTATGGGAAAGTGTTTTTATTAGCAAAACAAAAGTTGTCTATAACACGAAAATAGCCTACGAAATCTGTCTTCTGAGGGACATATTACACGATACCAAATTCCAATGATTACAGGATCGTACCATCTATAATATAATTAATCTAATAACACTTATTCGGAAGTTGCAACGTCTTGTGAGTCCACACTCTCCTACGAAGCCTGGCTTGAAACGTTTGATGATCAATTGATCACCGTTATTAACTTCCTTTTCACGTCAGACAATTATTATTCATCTCATGACATGATAAACCAGACAAATCAAAATCAAATCATATAATTATAAATATAACCAGACAAACAACTGATGTAAAACCTATTTCCCACAAATATTATCAAAAGAGGTTAGGACGCCATTAATAAAAAGAAGAAGAAGAAATATAGTGCCACCACGAGAACAACTGACAGCCTAAGTGACGTTTTTATAGTGGTTTCAGTACTTACGCTGACAGAGTACATACATTATTATTTGGCCGTCCTCTAGTTAAAGTGGTGGCTCTGTAATAACCAAAACGTTATTCAGTCCGACACGAATACTCAGTATTAATTTATCTTATAACTTTAGATTTTAAGCAATAATTTTTATTGTTAAATTAATTATGTTAAATAGCCATACGGGCTTTCTAAGCGATTTTTACGGGCTATGGTATTTTCTGGCCTAATGGAATAGCCTGTAAAATTTTGAACCGTAAGTTAAAAAAACCACATAGAACGTTATACTAATGGCCACCCTGCAGTATTGCAGAGCACTGCCACCCCATAAATAACCATGTCGGTTTTATTAAGTGCTCGAGATGATATAAATTGCACTAGTTTCAGAACGTTTCTGGAATAATGATTGTGAAATACAGTCCACATCGGAGCGTAAGAGCACGCAAGCTACTTAAATCTACCAGTGTGAAATTGATGCCTACAGCCCAACACTCATATAAGTGGTCATTTGATACTTTGGCTATGTCTTGTTAGGGTTCCGTACCCGAAGGGTGCCAAACGGGACCCTATTACTGAGACTTCGCTGTCCGTCCGTCTGTCTGTCACCAGGCTGTATCTCATGAACCGTGGTAGCTAGACAGTTGAAATTTTCAAATTAAGAAGTTAGGTTAGGTTAGACAGATGATGTATTTCTGTTGCCGCTACAGCAAAAAATACTAAAGTACAGAATAAAATAAATGTTTAAGGGGGCTCCCATACAACAAACGTGTTTTTTTTTTGCAAATTTTTGATCGATATGCGTAATGGTTTAAAATGGTACGGAACCCTTAGTGCGCGATTCCGACTCACGCTTGGCCGGTCATTTTAGTTGTTTATCACTAGCAAACAAATTGTTTGAGTAATCTTACGTAACATGCCTCACATATATCTCATGCTGACTCTACAGTCATAATGTGAGGCATGACACCAGAAGGCTTGTAAGAGACTCTTCAACATCTTAACAATCCACGACGCAGATATTTTATGCAGATGCAAGAAATTAAACAGCACAAGGAAGGACGTTCGAAACTGCATAATGTTTTAGAGTTGCACCAAATGCATATTCGAAATACGCATCTGACTATTGCTGTTGCGTAGCGTTTGAGGCAGAGACTATATATCCAATTGACAGCGCCTCGGGGGAATGCGGCTCGCCAAAAAACGTTTCGCGTCTGTTGTATTCAACAAACGTTCGCATACGCAACCTATGTACGATGACGGGCCGCCAGACAGTTTTGCAGCGGCTGACCAATCACAGCTCTCTTACCTCGTCCCCCGCCACCAGTAAATTGGTGAGTTGTGTTTCAAAGGAAAATGTATCTATGCGCTCTCTACAGGATAAGTTCTCCCTGGTTCGAGGTATAGACCCACAAGAGGGGCTTAGGTTTGAGTCCTGGCCGGGCAGAAAGATGAGAACCTAGTCTTGAATATTTATATTGGCTGACTATTAGAGAGGCCACCAAGGACGAAATTGAGTTAGCGGTATTGTAGCTTTATATACATTGTTACCTAAGCCTGATGCAAAGAAAGAAAGAAAGAAAGAAAGAAAGAAAGAAAGAAAGAAAGAAAGAAAGAAAGAAAGAAAGAAAGAAAGAAAGAAAGAAATATATTTATTTGACAAATAAACACAGGGATAATAATAAAAAAAAATAGTACACAGTTTATGGTTAAGGTTTAAATGTCAAAATGGTTTGAACTCAGCATATGTTACGTGTAGCAGTGAGCTGCCCGTAACGCTGGTTTTCAGTTCACGCCATTTCCTAAAATTAGAAACTTAAAACTAAATGTATAATCCGAGTAAAAGTAAATACACCGAAAGAGCATAATTATGCACCAGTGGCGCCATGCACCAAAGGCAACATCAAGAAACGATCGGAAAATAAAAAATAAATAAAGCCAATCATATGTTAAAAACAAACAAACGAACAAGAAAAACAATCATACAATCTTAAGTTAAATGTTGGGGGTATGGGGCAAAGTGTAATTTAGCATAAGTATATAGTGAAAATATGGAGGTAATGTGGAATACGTGGAGTTTTGCAATGAAGGTATATGTTTATATACATTGTTACCTAAGCCTGATGCAATGAAGGTATATGTTTATATACATTGTTACCTAAGCCTGATGCAATGAAGGTATATGTTTGTATACATTGTTACCTAAGCCTGATGCAATGAAGGTATATGTTTATATACATTGTTACCTAAGCCTGATGCAATGAAGGTATATGTTTATATACATTGTTACCTAAGCCTGATGCAATGAAGGTATATGTTTATATACATTGTTACCTAAGCCTGATGCAATGAAGGTATATGTTTATATACATTGTTACCTAAGCCTGATGCAATGAAGGTATATGTTTATATACATTGTTACCTAAGCCTGATGCAATGAAGGTATATGTTTATATACATTGTTACCTAAGCCTGATGCAATGAAGGTATATGTTTATATACATTGTTACCTAAGCCTGATGCAATGAAGGTATATGTTTATATACATTGTTACCTAAGCCTGATGCAATGAAGGTATATGTTTATATACATTGTTACCTAAGCCTGATGCAATGAAGGTATATGTTTATATACATTGTTACCTAAGCCTGATGCAATGAAGGTATATGTTTATATACATTGTTACCTAAGCCTGATGCAATGAAGGTATATGTTTATATACATTGTTACCTAAGCCTGATGCAATGAAGGTATATGTTTATATACATTGTTACCTAAGCCTGATGCAATGAAGGTATATGTTTATATACATTGTTACCTAAGCCTGATGCAATGAAGGTATATGTTTATATACATTGTTACCTAAGCCTGATGCAATGAAGGTATATGTTTATATACATTGTTACCTAAGCCTGATGCAATGAAGGTATATGTTTATTGTTTATACAACTTCATTTGCAGCTTGTGGCGCCTTATGCTACACTTCTGCATTTCGTCCTTCGATGTCTGCTTCCGATTCCCATGAGCCAGGGTATCCTAGTGTAGGGCCACGCGGAATTCCCCTTCACACAAAAACGGATAGGATGACGGCTCATAACTACTTAGCACTAATAAGCAGACACAATAATATGCCTCGCCCCATTAGTAAATGTATACGGAAAACCGTAATAATATCGTCACGTCTGGCAATGACCTTTACCTATCATCATCAATCAATTGCTCTAGTGACGGATCAACGATCTACGTAAGGGAGATCCCTTACCACGGACATTCACCCGTAGTAGTAGCAATAGCATTACAATGTAATGTATTGCGGACGATATTTTATTATTATTATTATTATTATTTTACCGGAGCTTACAGCTATTATTATTTAAAATTTAAGGTCCGGCTACACACAGCGACTTGCATGCGCAAACGATTTGTGCAAAAAACAGCGCAAAAACTGCATGGCTTACACATTGTGTGGTGGTGCTATTTGTGCGGTAAATCGTTTCGCCGGCTACACAGTCAATCATACTTGTGAATTTTCGTATGTTCGATTGAGCTTGTAGACTGACCTCTATCAGTTTCGCCTTATAGAAAACTAAAAGCTAATTACAAGTCCACATATTTATAGTTGATTACTTTATCACAGCTTAGATATAATTTAAACCACACAAAAAGGGTACAGTCTAGGAGACCTTAAAGACACTACTTACACCTTTATTTCATCGCCATGATTAGTAGGCAGTGTATTTGTAAATACCAGAGTACGAGATGGCATGGTAAATAAGAGGCCTAGTGAATGTGAGCTGATTGATGATAATTATGATGAATCAAAATGTCATTCTCAAATTAGTAATACAGTAATGCTTACGCTAAGGTAAAGAGAGCTGCCTAAAGGGTTGCCCTTATGATCCGGCTACACGCGCAAATTCCAATTTGCTCAAGCAAATACAAATACAATACAAAATCCTTTATTTACTAAAAAGTTTCTTTACAGTATGGTTACTTATGGTCTCCACACTAGGTGAAACCTGTGTCGTGGAGGCCGTACATTCTAGACATGCAAGACAGACAAGCAAGCATGCTATACCGCACAAATGACACGACTACATGGTGTGAACGCCATACAGTTATTGCGCCAATTTTTACACAATCTATCTGCGCATGCAAGTGTAGCCGGGCCTTTACTTGTGTTTATTTGTATTGCTATCCATCCATCCCCAGAAACACATCACTTACATCAGTGACAGGGAAATGAGAGTGGAAAATACAAGTCAGTTTGTCGGTGACGGTGACGCATTATTTGTACACCTGCCGGCACAGACCTATTAGGAAAAACGATACGGAAAGTTCTGTTATAAATGCTCCAATTTAAATAGGTAATAGGAATACTTGTAAAACTTACCTTATATCCCATGTTAGTTCGGATTTTGTAACTCAATTACGCACACAACTATTAAACAGTTATAAATTACAATTACTCAGATAGTTGGTTAGGGAGTTGTCAAAGCTCTGATTGCTGACCACAAAGGATGAATATTTGACACTAAAATTAGGGGAAATTAAGCTTTCATTCCTTTGCAATAGAAATAAACAGATTTTTTATTAATTCTAAATCTTTGCTCATTATATAATGAAATCCTTGCTACAAATAGCTCCACTGTTTGTCTCAATTGTAATGTCTAGAACGTATGGCCTCCACGTCACAGGTTTCACCTAGTGTGGAGACCATAAGTAACCATAATTATGTAAAAAACTTTTTAGTAAATAAAGGGATTTGTATTTTGTATTTGTATAAAGATGCTCGTTCCGAAAATTTCTTCAATCTGTTGACCTTGTGTGTATCCTAGTAACTGTCATTAGATGATGGACTCACATCATAACTCATAATAGCTCATAATTCAGAGCGAACATGATGATATTGCTTTTGTCATATGAGAAAAGGGCGTTACAATACTTATATAACTTATAAGTAATAATACTTATATGTACATTTTATATTGCATCCATAAACTTAACTGCTGTGGCCATGGGCCACCTCTTTGTCATTCAAACGGAATTAAATACTCCAATTCTGAAAATTAGTCTAAAATGAAATGAAAATGAAAATTATTGAAAATTGAATAGCAAATAGTGGCAATAGTGTAACCATTGCTTTCGCGGCGCAATTATTTGCCTTATCGGCGGCGCCTTTTTTGGAGACTTGAAAGCAACCGATATACTATTGCTATCCTATCGGTACGAGATTCGAGGACAAGGCACCTAATTCGCCCAAGTCTCGACGCCCCTCCGCTCGTCGACAAGCAAAAACGCCGGAATTTTACGCCTTCGCTATAGCTATTGACATGCGATTCTCGTACATAATCCGGCTCCTGGCTAAACGTGGGCACCTCGTATCTGCAATGGCGTTACGCTGTGTTGTTGTTTCCAGAAACCAGATGATAGTGGACAACAAGTCTCGCGCGGGCAGCGTTCCGGATGCTATCGAGTATTTCGACCAGACGGCCACGCTGCTTGACAAACTGCGCGCCGTGCAGAAACAGCTGAGAGAGAATATCAGGTCAGCGGGGCAGTTCTGGCGCTAGCGAGATCATGTCCATAGTCGAAATATCGATTTTGAGATACCGAAAGTAGTTATTAGGGTACCGTACCCGAAGGGTGCCAAACGGGACCCTATTACTGAGACTTCGCTGTCCGTCTGTCCGTCCGTCCGTCCGTCCGTCCGTCCGTCCTGTCTGTCACCGGGTCCGTCTGCACGAACCGTAATAGCTAGAAAGCTGAAATTTTCACAGAATGTGTATATCTGTTGCCGCACCAACCACAAATACTGAAATACAAGAGAGATATTGCAAATTAAAGGGGGCCCCGATACAAGAGACGTGTTTAGATACACTTACGCATTTCAAAATGGAGATCTTGACTGAAACTGTTTATTTATTGTCATAGCAACCATGTCATAGACACATACTACACATTTAAATATGATAGCATATTTCGCGTCAACCCACATGGTTGTGGTTAGCCGGTGCGGTATGATGTAGACTCTCAATCCGGAGGTCGTCGGTTCAAATCTCGTGAAGGCATAAGCTTTTTAAATTTTCTTTTTGTTTATTTTTTTATTGTTTTGAGTGCTTTTGATTTGTTGTACGATGGTACGGTACCCTTCGTGTGCGATACCGACCCGCACTTAACCGATTATTTTTCATTTTGCGGTAATTCATATACACCTTGTAGATCTGTTATTTAGGGCTGGCACGTTCATGTTGCATTAAGATGCGTAGAGCTGGCACCTCCCTATAAACGTCATCCATCACCCAAAATATCGTTGGAAGACTTTACAATCGACGTCTACAATTCCAGCTCGAGAGAAAGTTAAAAAAATCCTAATCCCATATATTCGATGTCGCTATTTCTGATTGCTGCGACACAGGGTATCCTACCCCCCGTTCCGAGTCACGCCAAAATTGATTACAGCGTCGACGAAGCCGTTCCGAGGGTGTAGTCATATGTACCTCCCCATATCGGAGGTGGAGGACAACGGCCCCGAAAAAATGACGTTCCGTTGTCCCCAACTGGGGGACAGACAGGGGGTGGACAACGGGACTACACCGTTCCGAGTCAGTTTTGGCGATACAAAACGATGGCAGTGTAGACGTTGTAATCGATTATGGCGCTGACGGCGATGTCACGGAACTCGATTCTGGTGTGTGGCCAGCAGCAATTTATGTGCGTGTATGTTTATGATAGGTTACTGTTTCAGGGATGGAGTGACAGAGAGCCTCCAGGACGCTCGTAGGAGCGAGCTGGTGTGCGCCGGCATCCTAATACTTGTGTGCGTGGTATCGCCCATCATCATAGCACTGGTCAAAAATGCCGTCAATACTATACAGGTAATTTATTCAGTAATTAATGCCGCAAACAAGCCAAACGACATTTTGCGCCCTTGCAAGCAGTCGATATACTGTTGCTCCCTCTTCGGTTTCCACACTCAGTAGACCTGTGGTCTCATCCAGCTAGCTCTAGAGACCATTTGTCTCATTTGCCGTCAAGAAGTCACCATCTTGTCTAATCGAACTATTCAAACACATTTCCAGATGTACGCCAAAGATTTGTCGGAGAAGGCTTCAGAGCTGGAGTATGAGAAGGAGATGAGTGACTCTCTTCTCTACCAGATGCTGCCAGCTAGTGTTGCCAAGCAGCTCAAGCAGACGCAACAGGTGAAGTACAACGAACAATAGGTGAAGTTTCTTCTTCTTTATGACCCCCGCCCGAGGAAGGCAAAAGGGGTGTTATGAGTTTAATGTGTGAGTGTGTCTGTCTGTCTCTCAGCACGTGGAGCGTAAACGGGTGAACCGATTTGAATGTTGTTTTTTTTTAATTCGAAAGTAGATTTTTTGGGGCTGGTTGTTATGGTACCATCGAGCTGGTGTGAGCTGGAACCCCGGCATGCTTACTAGTAAACCCATCGAATTTAGACTCATTAGATTTGTTGTGATGAGACCTTTTAATTTCACCTGATGATGAGACCTGGTGATGAATCTGGAAGACTGGTTTTATGCGGGGGTTTATTAATGTTAAAGTTATTCTTCTTCAGAGTCCTGCACCTGGCCCACTCGAGCGGGGTCTTTGCGCTTGCCACTTTTGCGTCCTTTATCATCCACCAGCCATCTAAAATCCACCACCAGCAGGTGTTAGAGGCCTGGCTTTACGAAGAGCTCTGATGTCGTAGTGCCTTTTCCCAGATTTTTCTTTCTGGTTTCTATGGTGCATGGATATGGACCATAGAAAGCAACAAGTGTTGTAAGGTTTTGTCAACTTCCATACTCCACTGCTTGGTGGCTCTATTTGGGAACGCGCTGTTATATAAGTGTGGTGGCCTGAACCATACATTTGACAACAGTGACAACCGACCCGCCCCTGACACGCCGTTGAGGTTCCGAAGACTTCAGGGATGTCACTCTGAAGAGCAGCTTTGTTTTCACTTCCTCAGTCTTAATGGGTTATTATGTTAATATGTTTCAGGTCCCAGCTGAGTTCTTCGCATCTGTAACTGTTTACTTCAGCGATATCGTCGGCTTCACTGAAATCGCTGCTGTGTCAACACCCTATCAGGTACGTGTATTTTACACGCTTATGACAGTGATGATGACGAGGGACCTTTAAGGAACAGTGAGTGCAGGCTAGATAAATAGATATAGATAGAGATCTCTCTGAAACAGCACAGAAGCGTCAAGAGTTGAAGGCCTTTGTCCAGGAGTAGGAATAGGAAGACGTACTTTATAATTATTACGATGACCGATGTGCCACAGTTTGAAGCTCTCCTCACCAGAAGCCACTGTTATCGGCTTTCACTCCTGGCCCAAGATAAAAAAAACTTCAGGCTTGGGTTTATATTTGTGACGTTGCTGTTTAACGATCCAAGGATTCAGAGTATCCAATCATCAGACTATCCGGTCGTATCGTAGTCGTTCGTTTTTAACCGACTTCAAAAAAGGAGGGGGTTATCAATTCGGTTGTGTTACTCGAATTAACATATTTTTATGTGTGTTACCTCGAAATTGGTATTATTTATGAACCGAATAAAAAAAACTTTTTTGTTTGAAAGGGTGATGCTTCAGTTTGCTCCCATTTTTTAAATTTATGAATCGGCCCAGTAATTAGGTTTTTACATGGAAAAAACCTCAGAACAAGTAACCAAAATTACCCTTTGAGTTTGTGACGTTTAAAATGCTCATTGTCATTGTGATGCATTCTGGCTGAGGACCGATGTTTGTTTATGTTTTGTAGTATTGTGAAGTCAGAAGACAGATTTTGTAGGCTCATTATCGTGTTCATAGACGACATTCGCATCCCGGTCATGAAGTCGGTTGTTTAAGTTTTCAACTTGGTGAATTATGTTTATGTAAATGTATGTATCTTTTCCCTGGTAGAAGACTGGTACAGTCTGAAATGATGATGACCAGATCCTATTATGATAAAACAGTCCCTGTTCTCACGTTCCAGGTGATAAAATTCCTGAACTCCGTGTACAAGTTGTTTGACGAGCGCATCGAATGCTACGACGTCTACAAGATAGAGACGATAGGAGACTCATACATGGTGGCATCAGGACTGCCTGTGAGAAACGGTATGCCAACAGCTGTTTACAAGATTGAGACGATAGGAGACTCATACATGGTGGCATCAGGACTGCCTGTGAGAAACGGTATGCAAACAGCTGTTTACACAGTAACCCCAGTGCCAGCCCATTAAAAGAGAGAGATGTATTACTTATCCCCGGTTTCCGAGCCGCTAATTAAGATGATTAATAAGCTCGCCTTTGTACACCGTTTTACATATGTTTTGTTTGTTTTCACCGTTTTATATATGTGCGTCGAGCTAATGCCTTTTGTTCGACTTGTGATGAATTGTAATGTGCTGTATAAATTATATTTCCCATGAAGGAACTTGGTAATTCGTACGAGTATTTGAGCGGCCTAGAATTTCCGGAACTTTGATTTACACGTGTATTCGGGTTGGGCTTTGTAGTTAAATTATTTTGTTTGTATATTGCAGGAAACAAACACGCCCCAGAGATAGCAAGTATGGCTCTGGAGTTGCTAGACGCGACTACTTTATGTCGTCTACCGCATCGGCCAGACCAGGTATTTACGTAGATAACTTTATGTTTTAGATCCTCTTATGGCCGTTTGCAATAACCTATCTATCCTCAAACTGCAGATAGATAGGGTCAAATTTGACATAAGTTCCATAGCGCAACTGTCAAATCTAACTCTAGTAATGTGAAAACCGGATATGGATGGACAGATCGCTTATTGCAAATGGACGTTAATCACACTGTGACAAATACAAACGCAAGGCCTATACTTCTGTATTATAATCTTCTTTTCAAGACAACCACAACCCACCCACCCATATTATTATGCTCTCATCTGTGAGAGAGTAATGAACACCGCAACGCCTTGACACTCCATAGTTTTCCTTAAATAATTGAAACAAAAAGTAAAACTTACAAAAAAACTTCCACAAACCCTATTTGATTAGAAACCAATGTAAAGTGCTTTTTGAGTTTAATACAAACTATAACCCCCTATCCCCCCCCCCTTGGGGAATTGATTTCGTCAAATCCCATCTCAGTGCTACCCTACGCGACATTTATCAAAATTATGCACTAATTATTATCTGTCTCAAGTTCTCAAGACCTTTATAAACAGTTCTCACAGGTGAAGTCAGCAATTGAATGGAGTTATAATTCGTGTTTCATAAAACACTCCGGCCCCGGATCGAATGACGTGTACGTAGTTTTGATTCAAAAGTGGGATCTGCAACAATCTGGCACCTAACGATTGAATGACGTGTACATGGTTTAGACTCGACGTGATGGGGTCCTCAATAGTCTGGTCACGGTTTTCAGACCCTCTGCATGCGGAGCGGGATCCACATGGGTCCGTGCGTGGCCGGCATCGTGGGCAGCAAGATGCCGCGCTATTGCCTCTTCGGTGACACCATCAACACTGCCAGCAGGATGGAGAGCACCGGGGAACGTGAGGCCTCTACACTTTATTGACTATGAACTTGAACTTGAAATTCAACTTGAACTTGAACGTAAACTTTTATTTTTAACCGACTTCCCAAAGGAGGAGGTTTACAATTCGTCGGGATGTTTTTTTTTTATGTTTGTTCCCCGATAGCGCCTAAACGGGTGGACCAATTTGGAAAATTATTTTTTTGTTTGAATGGGTTTACCTTCCCATTGCTCCCATTGACACCAGGTCAGGATCTGATAATGGGATCCTGGAGAAATAGAGGGAACTCTTAAAATATTATAGGCAGACCTATAGTGATTTTTGTGTTTTTCATAATAACTCGTGCAAATGCACATGGTAAGCATAATATTGTGATTCGGAACTGCTGATGAAGACCACATATGGCCACCAGATCTGCTCAATACTAGGTACAAATACAATGCGTGGCTGACGGGCAGGCAACGCATAGCCTAAACCGGTGGACCTAGAGCCATGAAACTTTGTACAGAGGTTCCCTCGTAGCCTAAACCGGTGGACCTAGAGCCATGAAACTTTGTACAGAGGTTCCCTCGTAGCGTGGAGTAGCACTGAGATGGGATTTGACAAAATTAATTCCCCAAGGGGGGGGGGGGGGGGGATAAGGGGTTACAGTTTGTATTAAACTCAATCTAATCAATTAGGGTTTGTGGAAGTCGGTTTTTTCTAAAGTTTACTTTTTGTTTCAATTATTAATCTCTCGCTCACACATCTATTGTTCGTTATTGTTAGTTTGGCCACCGACTTTCTTACATTA
Source organism: Argyresthia albistria (assembly GCA_963457715.1). Lineage (NCBI taxonomy): Eukaryota > Metazoa > Arthropoda > Insecta > Lepidoptera > Argyresthiidae > Argyresthia > Argyresthia albistria. The sequence continues at coordinate 1,934,461 of OY735266.1, read as the reverse complement.
TTTGATGGTAACGTTGCCAGCCAATTTTAGTGCTGGGGCTGGGACTTATACAATATACAGGAACTGTGTTTGGATATTTTCGGAAAAAAACTATTGCTAAAAATTATGTCAGTCAGTAAAAATCTGTCACTCCTTTCGTACGTTTCAATCTTTTGGTAACTGGAAAGGACTGTGATCATTTGGTAGGATGACTGCAACAGTGGTTACTCGTAAAAACATTGTAAGATCTTATGGTTGTTTACCTACCTACAAAGTGTTTCAAATATTGCTTGCAGCCATGAAGATTCAAATATCAGACGATGTGAAGAGAGCCATCGACAGGACTGGGATGTTCCTCACCACTCAACGTGGGCTTGTTGAAGTCAAGGTTAGTTAAAGACACAGAGACGCATTAATTCATGACCAAAACCAACAATAATTATAATAACATAGTGTGTTTACCATTTCGAAAGTGAGCATTTCAACTTTTACCGCTCTGTCCATCAGTTGCACACTTACAGAGCCACCACGATACGGTCAAGGCGGAACTACTGATGCCACTATGAAAACTCGTGAAAACTTCACTTTGCTGTCAGTTTGTTTACATTGTAAATGCTGTTCACACATGCTGTTTAATTATAGACTTGGAGTAAATGGTGACGCCATCGCTCATTCTCTTGTTATCGTGGTTGATAGGAGCCTCCTCGCGATGCATTCGGACTGGCAATTTGTTGCCTTGCAACAGATTTCATTGCTGTACAGGGTTTCCAACGATATTTTGGCGCGTGAGTGACGTTTACAGGGGGGCGCTAGTTCTTCGCAACATAATACAACGATCCTGTCAAAAAGCGTTAGTTCGACCTGTCATCGTAAGCCAAAAGATCTTTAGAAAGCTGAACACAAACAGAAAGCTCGCACAACAGATCTAGAAACTTCTTCGTCATTGACATTCAACCTCTTTGGCACCGCTACATATTCATCTTTTGTTTCTCAGGGTAAAGGCGAGATGATAACACACTGGCTGGAAGGACGCACCGGCCCTTCACCTGTCCGACCTGCAACCTCCTTGGACTGCCCGCCTAGCTACCTCGCCCGGATCCACTCGCAGCGTGGTAAGACTTCGCCCCGGTACCAAGTGCGGGGTAAGAGTAGCAAGTGAATGTATTCGAATATGGAGAGAAGAGGTTCGGGAAGTAATGAGAGAACTTTTATGAACGAATGGAGAATTGAAAGACTAAAGATTAGACATAATTGTGTCTCTGCCACTTTGTGTGGTATGAGGCGTGACGCTATGTTGTTATAGGAATTAATGTAACTGGGATGGTTGGCTTTGGAATGGAGAGGAAATGACGAAAGAATTTATAAGAATGAACTGTAATCAGACTGTAATACTTATACAGATCAAAGGGAAAATGGGACGAGTATGATATTAATTTAAAAGCAAGGTATTTGGCACCTGATTGGAACCAAATAAAAGGTTAACATGAAGGTTAATTTTAAAACAAAAAAAAAACCGGTAAGATAAGATAAGAAGATCAGGGGGGTTAACATCAACTCTTATATCAGTACCCAAACCAGGCAGTTCTGCTTTTTCAATACTAAAATGTGTATAATTTGTATGATAAAAGCAGAACTGCTCGGTTCAGGTCTGCTTTATGAGTTGATGATAACCCCCCAGTTGCCAGATCCGATGATATTACGAGGATAGCAATAAAATAAGGGACGCAGGTTGCACAGGAGTCAGGACCTACTTGAACAGTGTGTACCTATATAAGGAGGTCTATATTCAACAGTGGGTTGCCTGACAGACAGATGATGATTACTTATTATGAAGAAAAGCCAAGTAGGATACGGTGGACGCTAGAAAGAGAAAATTATTTAAAAGGTTGCATTGTTGGACTTTTACCATGAATATAAAAAAAATCGCTTGAAGCGTTTGATCGACTTTATATTACGTGTTAGTTTATGAATAAACTGATTTATTAAATGTAGTAGGTGATTATTAATTAGTAGATTGAATGTGTAAATATAAAACTATTTATCAAAGAGCTGTTATGGATATTTAAAATTGTACTCTCTATATGTTTTTGTATAAAATTATAAAATAAACTTAGTTTCATTACATAATGTTACTTGTTTTTACTTTTAGTCTTAAATTAGATTATCGTTGCCGAATAATTTTTGGAGTCAACATAAAAGCAAGATTACTCATTTACCCTTTAATTCACTCAAGTGCCCTGTTTTGATAAATTTGTACAATCATCTTATCTTAGATACGTATACGTAATTTCATGGCCGAATGTACTCCTGCTCCAATAAAGTGCCGCTTAAATCCAGAAACACCATAACTTTGAGTGTCTGTCAAAATTTAAGTGGTCGATTGTACATCCGGGCTTCAGTTAGGCTCTTATTTAAGACCGTATGAGAATTTCTAGAATGTTTTGTTCATAGTCATACAGTCGGAGACGTCTCGGACTTTCCGAGCCCAGTAGAACGCCCCCTATCTTGCCTACTAGCCAGAATGTCTCCATGCTGCCTTTTCCCTGTAAGACAGAAAACGAATATCAGATGCATTAGTACGGAAAGGCCTGGAGCTCTATTCTTAATCGCTCTTTTGCAAACGAGCGCTCTTTTCAACCGATTTTCGTTCGTTATATTCAATTCGCTCTGCAACGATTGGTCAGACAGAACCACTCGTTGCGCAAGTTATTTATCACACGAGCGATTGAAAAATAGAGCTCCTGGACTTGTTGAAAATGTGTTTTGGGAAAATAGTGCTTCAATAATAGTAGATTGTACAACCAGTGCATAAAACGAATGGGTTTTATGTACGAGTTATAATACACTCTGCTTTTCACTTCGATTGTGAGGAAATTAAACAGCAATATTGCAAAAACAATTGCAAAATGCAACCCAAAGAAAAAATAAGGACTTCCCGCCAATATACTTTTTTTATACGTGGCAGTAGCACTGTGTGGCTGTTTACCTGATAACCTCTGTCAGAGTCTGAGATTTAGACGAAGATTTTACTTTATGCACGAGTGCATAAAATGTGACTTTATGCTGGCTATACCCAACATAAAGACGAACTTTACGAGCATGAGAAGTGAAAAATAATAATTAGGCCTCACCGGAACTTCAAGTGGTCCCATCGACTCCATCTCGTACCCTCCGATGACATCAAGTGCCTTCTTCGTCGTTTCAGATATGTGTATTTTCATAGCTGAAAACCAGGAAATTATATATTAGTCATTACTACGAGTATACCGAAATATAAACGCGTCTTCCAACGACCACAAAAGATCCAGATCTTTTGTTCTGTTTTTAGGGTTCACTTTGTTGTACATTCGTCCGTCCGTCTGTCTGTCCGTCCGTCTGTCAAGATCTTTTATTACTGGAACGCGTGGACGTATCAAGCTGAATTGCTCAGGTCTGTGGTCTGTCCCTATAGCTGTGAAAAAAAACAAGCTTCCAGGTGAACACAATCGAACGCTACGACCGTTTATGCTGTAAAATTGTTGGATTTTCATAGTAATCGCAAGGGACTCAAAACCTATACACAAAACATAATATTTTATGGTACTTCCCGCTGGCCTACAATCATGAAACTTGGCACAAAGCAAGGAGCAGAAAACTGCAAATTTCTGTCTTTCTACAAAAATATGCAATTTGGTGTACATGGATGACATCGTACTTTAGTTTTTTTATGTGGAAACCTAATTACACGTGTAACGCTCTCCAAGAGTGATCGGAACCCTTGGTGCGCGAGTCCTACTAGCACTTGACCTTTTATTTCATAGGTTTTGACTTTATCTCGATGTGGGTCGGTTGAAAATCACGGGCCGAGGACTTTGAATGGACGGACGCCGGACGGCTGTGTACTTAGGACTGGCAACTTTGTAAAGTATGGTGTGATTAATGATGTGCCGTTGCCAGAAATATTGCCATCTGTGGGAATCAAGGAGCACTTGATTCCCACAGATGGCAAACATGAAAACTTTAAATATTTGGCGGGGGTAAAAGGAAGTCTTAAATATTTTTTTATATATTTTTTTCGTGCTTATTATTTTAATACGCATCTTTTGTGACCCCTTAGTTATCCATTTTGTGAAAAAGTGGAAATTCGCTCCACCCTAATGCACATAGATACATTTTCCTTTGAAACACAACTCACCAACTTACGGGCGGCGGGGGACGAGGTAAGAGAGCTGTGATTGGTCAGCCGCTGCGAAACTGTCTGGCGGCCCGTCATCGTACATAGGTTGCGTATGTTGAATACAAGTAACGTTTGACGAGCCGCATTCCCCCGCAGTCAATTGGATGGTGGGATGGATCTCTGGTGGGAATATAGTGTATAGGGCAGTATATATTGCCAGACAAATATTGCCGGCAACCGCACATCAGTGGGTGTGATATTTTCTTGTCGCTTAACTCGGCCAACGGCCTTTGCACTTGTTACCTAAAATGTGATACTTTCATGTTGATTGACTTGGCCTTCGACCTTACATCGTCTGTTTAGAGTAGATTTGGTGAATTATTTTCGTGTTGTTTGGCTCGGCCTTCGCCCACGCGTTTCAATGACATGTGTTCTCATTGACATAGAGGTACCTTCCCCAGTGCTCTCCATCCTGCTCGCGGTATTTATCGTATCGCCGAACAGACAGTACCGCGGCATAGTAGTGCCGACCACTCCCGCCACGCACGGGCCCGTGTTGACGCCGGCTCGTATGCGCAGGAGTTCGCCTGGCCGGTGCGGGATGCGCGCGCCTTCGAGGCTGCGCATTAGGGATAGAGACATGTCTGCGATCTCAGCCGCGTGGTTATCTGGGGAAAGAGAACGGTATTTATTTAGCGTTTAGTCGTTGCCGTCTACGTCACAATTTAGGTGGCAGCTTGAGCAGCGATTCGATAGACTCTTTATCAGTGGAGTGGACTTTATGCAGTCCCTCCTCAATCGACCATAGAGGAGAGACATTCGTGAGGTGGGCCATGCTCTAAATAGCTCCGCAGGAGCAGAAAGGGTTGTCTTTGTACCCCCACATATACATTAGTTCGGCGCAGCGGCCCTGGCCAGTCCAGTATCAATTTAGCTTGGTCCAGCAGAGAGAGAGACCTGGAGCCCTATTTTTGAAATCGCTCGTGTGATATAATTTTAAAAAACGAATGACATTCGTTCGTTATATTCAATTCGCTCTGCAACGATTGGTCAGAACCACTCGTTGCGCAAGTCATACGAGCGATTATATCACACGAGCGATTTCAAAAATAGGGCTCCAAGAGAACGGTACACACCACCGGTGAGTCAGAGCAGGGTGGGTACAACCTCTATAAAGCATGTCGCACCAAACGGACAGTGGTTCGAAAGTGGGCAAAGGCTGTTGCGTCAGAGTGGCGGCCAAATTGCAATGCTCTAACGACACTTTACGACCGCAGTGAAGATCAGTCAAGAACTATTGCTAAAGTTCAAACTTCCTTTTAAACCGACATAAATTAAGAAGAGAACATCGAGTTACCATTTAGCTCTTGATTAATGGTTTATCGAATGTTATACGATGGCAGAAATTATTACCGGATCTTTCTGGCAACCCCGAGACAACCATGTAGGCGTCTCCGATCGTCTCCACTTTGTACACGTTGTACTGAGTTATCTTCTCGTCGAATAACCTGGAAATAAATAGAATAAAATGTTACAGGAGCCAGAAAACTGTGGATTTCTGAATGCAGTTTCATTGATGATGATCATGATAATTATAATCAGGTCCCGATTTCTCTAAATAAATCTCCTCTTTCTTGACTCTTCATGAATGACCGTATGACCGTAAATTGCAGTCTCTGGTTTGGGATCACGGGTATGATTCTCGCGCATTCATACGCCTGACAACGCATGATGACAATTAAACCTGGACGTATATTTAGCACGCAACGCAGGCAGGCCACGGGTTTTGATTAGTGTGTACGAAATCCTATGGATCTGTCTTTGCTAATATTTGCCGGTGACAGAGGCGGGAAATAGAGTGCTCGCAGATAAGTCTGCACTTATGCTATGCATGCGATGTGACTCGTTTTTCTTTGGTATGTTAAGAACAATTTTATTAAAATAAATGCGCATACATATTTCGCTAATTTACATTGACTACTGAGAAGAATTGAGGAAGATTCGACTTGCCATCGCGCACAGTCTTATCTTGCCGCATGGCGGACGCAGTTCAATAGGAATTCATAGACCGCAATTAAATTCCCTTGCTTGCCTGCGTTGCGTGTCGCTACATGATTGTTTAAGTTTCTGTGCAATAAAGAATATGAATATGTTTGCCGGCACCTTATTTAAGCAGTGATCAGTGCTGTGATCCGTGTACTATGTTCCTAGTTAAATAATGGAAAGAGACGATACGCGCACGGCATACATTTGAGCAAGAAAGCCTAAAGGCACCGCGCAGCAGATGTTATAAAACATAAACATTTACATACAGGCACATACATTGCTTCTGGCTCCACACTAGGATACCCTGTGTCGTGGGAACCAGAAACAGCGACATCACAAACATGTAAACATCCAAGACCTGGGGTTTTTTTTTTGTCTCCAGCCGGGATTCGAACCGGGACCTCTCAAATGGCAGGCAGATGCGCAACCACTGTGCCACAGGATGTCAAAAAAAACGGGACGCAAATAACAGCAGCGCCAGTACCAGTCCCTTTCTTCATTATACGAGTCAGATATCCACCCACCTGTAAAGCATATTGAGCATATTGATCACCTCCATCGGCGTGCTTTGCGCAGATATGTTCGTGAACCCCACGATATCGCTGAAGAATATGGTCACTGAGTCGAAAGACTCCGCGGGGACTGTCTTCTGGGCCCGGAGACTCTTGAGCACTGGCGCCGGCAGCATTCGTGACAGGAGTAGGTCACTCTTCTGCTTCTCAGCCTCCAGTTGACGCGTGCTGGCTTCGATAGACTGGTTGAAGGCCTGGAAATATAGACAAGGTGTTGATAGCCTCTGCAAATAAAATCGACGCTGGCACATGGCCAGAAATATCTTCTTCTTCTGGTGGTCTTCTCAAGGATATATACCTTTCCCTTTTGATTATGGTGAGCTAGAAAAACCTCTTGTTAGAGATATGCTCGCCTTTGTACATATGTAGGTATCTAATATTTAAGTTTTCTGTGTGTGGGATCACGAAAGATGCAATGAGCAATTAATAATAAATATCTGTAATTGAATATCAACATCTGATGGCCATCGGAATAGAGGCAGGCCGAGACGTCGATGGCAGGACGACATGGACAGGTATTTGCCGGACTGGGTGGAGGCAGCACAGCACAGGGAGGAATCAAAATCAAATCAAATATATTTATTTCAAAAACAGGAAATGTACAGCGAAAGGTAATACAACAGATTAGTAACAAAGGAATCAACTAAATATTATAAGGGTATACGTACAAATAAATATGAGTGGTCTGAGATAGGGGAGGCCTTTGCCCAACAGTGGGACACTATGTAGGCTAAATAAAAAGTAAAAATAAAAAATGAATAACAACCAAACCACTACTATACAGGAAAAGGTGCGACGCCAAAGGGCGCCATAGAAATAAGGTCCACCATAATATTATCCTTCGTGGTCCGTCCGCCCGTCTATCCGCATTACGTCTATTCGTTAAGCGAGCGTTAAGCTCATCTGTAGTCCGACTGGCACTTGGTCGATTTGTAGGGTTCCGATCCGAAGGGAAAAAGGAACCCTTATATTATAGGATCACTTTGTTGTCCGTCCGTCCGTCTGTCCGTGTGTCACAAACACACAACCTATATATCAAGAACGCGTGGACGTATCAAAGCTGAAAATATCAATAGGCTTTTGGCCAAGGTAATCCAATAAATCTAGGTACGAGTCTGAAGTTGAAGCATTATGTACAAAATGGCTTGACATTCTCATAATTCTATATTTCCAGCAGATATATTTTATAAAGTCAATTTTGTGCAAAAAAGACAGCATTTGATAGCACTTTTACATGACGTCATTCTGTTGTTATTTCATAGAACTCAGGAACAAAAGTTTCGTTTTGACAGTTCATAAAAAGTATATATTTTGAGTTGACAGGCCATAAGGCCATATTGTTAGGTCTGTGCTCTCATAAAACTGTGAAAAAATCAACATTCTAGTTCAGGTCAACGCGATCGAACAATACGACCGTTTATGCTGTAAAATTGTTGCATTTTCATAGTAATCGCAAGGACCCAAAACTATAGGGTACTTCCCGCACTCTGAAAACTGCAAATTTCTGTCTTTCTACAAACATATTCAATTTCGTTTACATGGATGACATAATACTTTATTTTTTTACGGGCAAACCTAATAATAACACATGTTACACTCTCCAAGTGTGATCGCAACCCTTGGTGTGCGAGTCTAACCGCACTTCACCGTTTATTATTCGTGATGTTGTGTCATCCGCAACAGGGGTCAGAACTACGTGCGATATAATTTGTAGCAACACACTATCATGCATGTGAAGTATAAACAGCCTATGAAAGATGATATATCTTGTGACCGAGTTAGATATATAGGTAGTTAAACCATTTCACGAAGAAGGTTTGACTTTGGTTGTTGTTAGCCGTGCAGATGCACCTTGTCTCCGCTTCACCGCTCCAGAGACTACGCACACTGACACAATGTGCATGTAATAGTAAGAATAGTAATAGTAAAGTTTATTCAAGAAAATTGTACAACATAAGTGTTGCTTATTACACTGAGTAACGAACAAGGGATGTTCGCTACTCCCTAAAAAAAGGGCGAACCCTGTGGTATAGGGTGAGTAGTAGTACTTCCCTCCATTAACACTTTAACAATTTTAGAAATGGAACAGATTATATATATGTATATTAGTGCACGGCTAACACAACCAAAGTCAAACCTTCATTGTGAAATGGTTTAACTGTACCTGTATAGTATTGACCGTGTGTTTGAGCATCCATATCAGCACCGGAGAAGCGAGCAGCACCATCGTCAATATCACGACGCCGACTATCAGTGTGCGGCGAGAGACCCACACCTCACGCTTCACAGATTCCCTGAAATAATATCTTAACATTAACAATATCAATTACAAACAGACACATACATTGCTTCTGGCCCCACAGTAGGATATCATGTGTTGTGGGAATCAGAAAAAGCGACGTCACAATCAAAAAAATGTAAACATCCAAAACGTGGGAATTGTTTTGTTCATCCTCCTCCTCAGCCGGGATTGAAAACCAGGACCTCTTCACTTGGGAAGCACATACAGCCTCAAAAAATCTGATCACAAAAGTTGGACCGCCTTATGTATATCGTATGTATAGAGCATGAATGAAACGTTTCGTAGAAACAAGGCACCGTCCATTTTAAATAAATTACTTTTTACCCACCTATGTCGATGATGTAAGTATATTTATTTATTTGTGCTCCATACCAACCCACTTGCCCGGGATCTGCTAAACACAGAGGGCGAAATACAGGGAGCACTTATCCAGTGGAGAGCACATAGGTACATTTTCCTTTGAAACACAACTCACCATTTTACGGGTGGCGGGGGACGAGGTAAGAGAGCTGTGATTTGTCAGCCGCTTCGAAACAGTCTGGCGGCCCGTCTTCGTGCATAGGTTGCGTATGCGAACGTTTTTTGAATACAACAAACGTTTGGCGAGCCGCATTCCCCCGCAGGCGCAGTCAATTGGATATATAGTCTCTGGCGAAATAGTACGGCTAAGGAGAGCAAACAAATTGCTAATTGCTTAGAGTACTGAACGAGGATGCGTCACTGGATGAAAGCCTCTACATGTCATAAAAAACAGATGATCTGATATAGGATAATGAACTGGAGCATGATTCTCGCGCATTCGATAAACGATATCTACACCTATATCAAGTGATTTCGTATGGGAATCTGTCAATATTGGTCTCGATATTCGTATAGGTATCGAAGGCGCAAGAATCAACCCGCTGCTTGTTGATAGTGAACAAAATAGAGAGAAAAACTGTACTCACTGCAATTCTATCCACAACTTTGACTTGACATCCTTCAGCAACCCTAGATGTGCCGTGGATTGTACAACATGTGCCTCATATTCCGGACTACTTTCATTCAAGGGAAGGATAAGGTTTGTCGACTCTTCGTAACTGTGAAATGGAAAGATATCAGGGGTTTATTGTGGTGAACAAAATACATCGTGATATCAAATTGATTGCTCCGCAGGGAACGCAATCTAAAACAAAACAGAAGTAGCCGACAAGCCAAATATTTTGCGCCCCTCGGGAACAATCGACATGCCATCGTTACGCGTTTTCCTTATGATTTTAGACATCACTGCTTTGGATTTCATTTGTTTGTTTTGTATTTTCGCACACAGATATAAAGTATGTCTCCAGACACTAACTCTCGTTATCGTGCCAAAGGATTTCTTACAAAATACACTTACAACCGTATCGCGTCGTTCAACCGCAGCGCCTCATCTTTCAACGCAGGGTCCATATAAAGCAGGGTCGTCGAGAGATGCTCTATGCCTGCCACTAGATGGCGGTTGACGATTAGCGCCGACTCTGGTATCATTACGACGACGAGTGATAGGGTGAATTCTTCTAGTGAGTTGAGCATCTCAAAGTATGCTGATAGTTGCCTGAGGACATAATAGCATTACAAATTACTTTGACGGGCCTCCAATTCTGTAAACGAATTGCATTGCATTATTTTGTAGCCGGGCGCGGCACGTCTCGGCGCCCCGCCCGCCCCTCGCTAAGCCTTAGGCTGCTTTTCCACCAGAGATGTGCGAGGAAAATGTGTCGTACGAGGATGTGTCGAGCCGTGCGAAGATACGTTGCGGCTATTGATGATTCCTCGCAACACATCCCTCCCAACACATCCCTCGCAACACATCCCTCGCAATACATTCCTCGCACACGTCTCGCTTGTTTTGTACGTACAATAACCTCGCTCCGGTAAGCCGTTTCCACCAGAGCTGTGCTGAGCGAAGCTATACGTAAATGAAGCGATTGTCTTGAAAAACACATTCCTCGCTACGCATCCTCGCACATCTCTGGTGGAAAACCAGCCTTAACCGGATTTCTGCGCCCTCACTATAGCAAATGGCATGCAATTCGTTTTATAGAATCCGGGGCATGTTGGTCTCGCTAACGACGCGCAGCTGTATTGATTCAGCATCGCGTCTGCAACTCCGTAATCTTGCGGTAATCTTGCGGTAAAAAATAGGCGTCAAACCTTAGAACGAAACTGATAACTTGAGCTCACAGACCTTTTGCTTAGGCCCATTTGCACCTAAATACCTACCATTATTAGCGTCTTAGTTCTATACAGCAGCTGTCAAAATGTATAAAATATTACCTATGTCAACCTTTAATGCAATTAGCGCGCTAATAACAAGTAGTATTTTTGGTGCAAAACTGCAAATGGACTTTCAACTTAGGTCCATTTGCACGAAAAACACTAATTGTAATTAGCGAGTTAATCACAATTAAGTTTTACACATTTCATACATTTTGACAACTGCTAATTATAGAATTAGGGCGCTAATCGTTAATTAAGTTTTTGGTGCAAATGTCCCTTACTTTTTATAATCGTTTAATTTTAACTTTAGTAAAATCCTATTACATACCGTGACAATACAGATGTTACCCCCTTCCAATGTTTTGTGATGTATGGAAGCATTTTCGTGTTTATTCTCTCATACATTTCTAAGCCTCTGAAGTCTTTGACACGTGAATCTCTGGAAGAAACAAGCTCATGATTTGATGTTAATCGGTACAAGTAGATTTCCAGACAGTTTTAGCCTCTCCGCTCACGGACCACATAACGTTTCTAAATTGCTGCCGCACGCCACTCGTATGGTTAACCCATCCCTTCGCCCTTCGCTTAGTTGACCCGTGGGAAGTCGTTCATGACATTGCAAGCAACAGGGTTGGAAAGTAGAGCTCCTCTAAGCTGAAATGACGCGCCCCACTCCTTGATTTCGTATTTACTTGTCATACAAAACCAAGGAGTGGGGCGCGTCATTTCAGCTTAGACGAGCTCTAGCAGTCACTGAACTCACTGACCAGGACCACTTGTGTGTGGCGAGCACGGGCCTTATGCTACTAAATACAAGATAATTTCCTCTGTCAAACGATGTTTCTTATATGCCAATGTAAGGCTAGTGTCCTTGAAAGATAAGACAACATCGAGATTTTTATTGGGAATACCACATAGGCACGCCATTTTCTGGCGTTAAAAGGCTTACGATATGCTTCTGCTAAGGAAGGCTTTTCTCTTTAGAGTATAGCCCTTGTCAGCCTCGATCATGTACGCGAATCACATGACAATAACTGTAGCAATGTATGTCAAAGTATTAAATTGTGTGTCATTCTATAAAATACCTAGGCATTGTATAGAATGCCTAAAATTGGCAGGCAGTGTATGAAATGTGTTTTTATTCTTCTAAGCATGCTGTGAGGATATCTTAAGGTTTAATCACTAGTTTAGTATATGTAAAACCTATACCTACTCTAAGGAATGTAATGTGATTTTACTTTTGTTCTGCAATAAAATAAGATAAAGAAAATAAAATTTCACACTTTACATAGGCATTCTATAGAATGCCAAAACTGCAATAGGCAATAAGAAATACTGTTATTTTTCGATGCTTGACGACTGACAAATCTGAATTGCACACGAAACATTAATAGGGCGAAGTGGTGGGTCAGGGTAGGTGAAGGTTAAAGGGAGGGCGTGCAGAGACTTAGAATTTTTTTCGTATTTTTTTCCTATTTGATATTTGGTTGATTGGGCATATTATTGGATGTAAATGATAGACTTTATGTCAAATAAACTTTTTTAGAGTAGTTATTGTGGCTATTTTAAATTGGGTTTAGGTTAGGTTGGAACTTCTAAAAAGCAAAACCGGAGCGAGCGAAGCGGAACGGAGCGAGCATATGCATATGAAACACAAAATGTATTTATAAAAAATACTCTTAGATTCTTATTTTCCAAATGGATACATGGAAATTCAACGGTAAAGTACTCATTCCATACATTGCCTGGCCTCGTTTTGGTATTGTATAGAATGTGTGTTATAAAGATCATTTGAGATATTATTTCAGAGATTGCCTAAAGATGCCCGTTATTCTATACAATGGCTAGGTATTCTATAGAATGCCGGGATTTCATACTTTGCCGGTAATATAAATATAAAATGCCCGGCCAGCTATAGCTATTGGGTTGCGATTCGCGTACAGATTCGAGCCCCTGCTAGTCGGCAGTCTTGAATAGTGGCAGCGTTTTGTGGTCCATGTGCGGCGAGGCTTAATGACAATAAAATGCGACGACTCATTAGGCGCTCAAGTTCCGACAGTAATTGCACTAATAAGCAGCACACAGCAAAAACTGGGACTAACGCCGTGTTCCGTGACATTTCCATGAGCACCATAATCGATTACAGCGTCTATTTTACCATTCCGAGTCAGTTTCGGCGTGACAACGATAGCTCAAAATGGTTGCTATGATGTCATTAATGACATCATCAACTCCGCCATTTTGGGATATCAACGACCATCGTCCAGAGCGGAGTAATCAGCAAACACTCCTGAAGCTCCATCAGTTGGTTTTCTCACTTAATCACTCAATACAAAGGAAATTTAACTACTTTCTACGACTCGAAATGATATAAATTATAAAAAGTTAAAATCTATCAGTGTCAACGTGTAAACGTCTACCGTCGCTTTTAATCGTCCCGAATGGATATCTGTGGTGGACGCTGGTGGTAGTGATTTCCCATTCAGAACGGTCATGATGGTCGTTACGTTACGTCACGTAAGCGATGATAGCTTTGGTTGCCTGACTCGGAACAAACAGTTTGCGTCAATCCCACTTTCCTTTTTTCCTTGTTCCTAGCATGATGTTATGAAATTGTATGGTAAATATCGCACATCTTCCGCCCATAAAACGCTCGCCCCTTTGAGATTATTTAGGGAGCAAAATGACAATGGGTTTGCGACAATAAATGCTAACGATAAAAATGTTTGGAACACTTGAACGTTGATACGTTTTCGCATTAAAATGTACCGTCCGTACACTTACTCTGCATTGCTCAAATCCTCTCTTAGACGGCTGCATGTAGAAAAGGAAACGTTTTTAATAATAATCTACATTATGTCACCGTAACATTGCGGAAACAGTTACTGTCTTATTAATAAACATATTACTCCAAGCATTCAGCCAGTATTAATGAATTTCAATATTAATAAACGTGATGTAAGGAATGAGAGCACTATAGTCTATTCGTGGTAAGAATGCATTAAAGTCATCACTGTTCGGCGGCCTAGCCACGCCCCGTAACCAATCAAATCGTTTCCAATTAACAAGCCAAGTTCACAGTTGAAGGCAAACTTTCGAACGCGAAGGTTGTATCATGACCTGTGTTAACAGATTTAAATTTAAATTTCACTGCATTCTAATCACGAATAGACTGTAATCTGACTCTACTATCGTAGTGAAAGTATCTTACTCTAAGTTCAACCAGAGAGTAACTTGTCTGAGAGTAAGCAAGTACCTATTGACAACAGAGTAGAGTGTTTTTATTAATAAGACGGTTCGTTTATGATCTGTCGCGTAATCTTGTAAATTCTCGATAAAATTTAAACTGAGCAAACAGGCTCAAAAACTATGTTTTGCTCTTTTCTTACATGTCAATTTAACCTTACACGAGAATAAAGGTAGCTTCCCTTCGCTCATCCCCTTTAGCCTTCACCTCTGCTATATTATCTTTTTTTCGTGTACTCTGATGTAGCTGGTGAATCTGAACAATTCATAATTTATACACAGTTTTCAATCTCACGATTGCAAACTAACGCTGTTCACAATTAGGTATACGATGTCACGTACAAAAATAAGCAAACATAAAAACTACGAAGCCCTTCCAAAAAAGGTAGGTTAGGTAGAGCCCTTGCGCTTCGCTTGGCTCATTCGTCTCAGCGGGGGCACTTCCGTTGACCCATTATTTATTAGGCAATCAAAAAGTATAATGTATTAATAGGCAATCAACAAGTATCTTAGTAGGCAATCAAAACGTATCTTACTTATTAGACAATCAAAAAGTATAATTTTATGAATTGGCCAAATTACACTGGAGGTTTGTTTGGCTATAGAACCACGTCTAATAAGTTCTCTCAATCCTCAAATAGCGTTTATCTGTTTGTTAATCCGGGGCTTTTTACATTTAACTTGTACAAAAAGTGTCAAAAAATGTTATCTGACTGTTTATCCGTCTCTTGAGAGATGAGGCTAACGGCACTTAGTGAAACTTTTTGACACCGAGTTTTTTTTTACTAATTAGACCCCGCTGAACACGATTCTGCCCGATGTCAACCCCTCTTCCCCTCCGTTCTCCCCCTTTCCCTCCAAAACGTGTCCCGGTCTGCGGTTTTTTTTTCCGAATTTTGTAAAACGCTGAAACACGTAACTCTTTATTTTTGCCATAATCAAATCATACGAAATATCATGCAAAGCAAATATGTCCAAGAAATAAATAAAAAAATACAAACTTTCATCCCCTAATTCACCCCCTTGGGGGATGAATTTTGAAAAATCCTTCATAATTCATAATTTCTTTATTGCACACAATTAATTGCAAGGACAAAAAGTAAGTAAATAAAAACATTGTACAATCCTTCCTTAGTGGATGCCTCCGTCAAACGAAACGTGTGCGAAATAAGTTTCCAGCCCTAAGGATTTGGCCTGTGCGTTGATACATCTGGCGGAACGTGACACTTTTCCGTGCTTGCAGCCGGCGTACGTCGTGTTATAAGATGTAATCACGTCAATAAAATTCATTTGGTAAATTATTATTATTACACACCCTCACTCACTACCGACTGTCATCTCAGGTCACCGTCTTCGCTGCGACCTGAAAGTCGTGAACGAATACTCGTACGACGGTAAATTAGGTCTTGTTTTGTAGGTACATCAATTCGCTTCTTGGATATGTTGTAGAGAATTTATGTTGATATTTTTCAAAAATGCAATTCAAATTCATTTATTTTTCCTTGTTACAAAAACGACTTAAATAAACTAGTAATTACATCAGGGAACTTAAAATGCCGCTGGAAAGTAACACTAGGTGAGTAATACGCAGTAGGTGCCCTGGGTACTACACTATTTTTGTCATGGACAGTTTTCTTTTATCTTTAACCGTTTCGGAGAAACATTGGAAAAACCGCAGATCGGGACACGTTAAGGGGGAGAAGGGAGGGGAGGAGGGGTTGAAACCTGGCAGAATCGTGTTCTGCGGGGTCTAATTAGTTAAAAAAAAAAAAACAGTGTCAAAAAATTTCACGCCGTTGAGAGTAGGAGCAATTTGAGATATAACCGCCAGTCTAAACCCCTTGACAGCTGATCAAATATCATACTGGTGCCCATGTGGTCTTGTTATTTCCCGAGCGAGCGACAGGACAGTAATAGCGCAACATGAGTTTGTCCGAAATATCCCGGGGGGAAGAGTAGAGCACGTACGCGGGAAATATTTGGATCCCACACGCCTGCACGGTCCCCCTGGGCAGTGCTAGCGCTAAAATATCGATGTTCTAGAGAGGCAAAGAGTCCGAATACAGTGTAATCTATAATAATACGTGACTGCATTGTGGACCTAAGCCCCAATTAATAAGAAGTCAGTCCGGGAGTAGAAAATCGGCTAAGTGCGAGTCGGACTCGCACACGGAGGGTTCCGCACCAATCGCACCAAAAAAGTAAAAAAAACGTATTTTTTTTCAATATTTCGTGTATTTCAGTATTTGTTGGTGGAGCGGCAACAGATATAAACGTTCTGTGAAAATTTCAGCTTTCTAGCTATTATGGTTCGTGCTGAAGGGCCCTCTGACAGACGGACGGACGGACAGACAGACGGACAGCGGAGGCTTAGTAATACGGTCCCGTTTGGCACCCTTCGGGTACGGAACCCTAAAAAACGGTCAAATCAACAGTCGAGTAGGACTCGCGGACCAAGGGTTCCGATCACACTTGGAGATTTTTACCTCGTAACTAGGTAGTGTGGTAAACCAAGTCACATATTTTTGTAGAAAGATATAACCGGCCAAGTGCGAGTCGGACTCGCGCACGAAGGGTTCCGTGCCATTATCTATAAAAAACCGCAAAAAAAAATGTATGGGAGCCCCCCTAAATATTAATTTAATTTTAATTTAATTATTTATTTTTTAAGTAAATAATATACTCAATATATTGTGAACATTTTAAGCGTCTACCTGCTACCATTATCAATATCGAGCAAAAATGAGCAACAAAATCACGTTTGTTGTATGGGAGCCCCCCTTAATATTAAATTTCTTTTAATTTTTAGTATTTGTTGTTATAGCGGCAACAGAAATACATCGTCTGTGAAAATTTCAACTGTCTAGCTACCACGGTTCATGAGATACAGCCTGGTGACAGACGGACGGACGGACGGACGGACAGACGGACAGCGAAGTCTCAGTAATAGGGTCCCGTTTGGCACCCTTCGGGTACGGAACCCTAAAAAAGGAGACCAGTCATTTTGGGCCCAACACTGCCGGCCAAGGAAAAATAAGATTTTAATCGATCACTAACATCGTGCGTTACACCTTAATTAAGACAATTTAGATGTGGTGATCGTGAGACATTGAAGTTTCCGTCTTTCCCATACATTTCATTAAAAAAAAATGTTACAAACTTGAACCAAATAAATAAGCCTGACGTTTATGATTAAAAGCTACATGTTTGGGATTTATTGGGCGATAATATTTAATAGGTACATTTTTTCATGTTAATGAAATGAAAAAGTGAATGACTTGATTGGTTAAAATACTGCTGCGGTTAAGAAAAGCATCATTAAATAATCTCTGATGACGATTAATAACAAAAATCATATTTTCATTCGGTGAAAATCATGGTTTTCTAGTAGCAGTATCACCTAAAATAATTGACATTACGATGATGACGTCATACACAGAAATGATCACATCAATTTTGCCGGCACTTTTGGTTTCGGGCCCAAGTATGTATGAAACGTGATTGATCTCCGTTGCAGTTTTCAGATTTTTCCCTTTAGTCGTGCTCTACGTCCTTGTTTTGTGCCAAATTTCATGGTTGTAGGCCAAAGGGAAGCACCCTATATATTTTGGGTCCATTGCGATTACTGTGAAAATTCACCAATTTTACAGCATAACGGTCGTATCGTTCGATTGCGTTGACCTAGAAGGTTGATTTTTTCACAGCTATAGACTTGAGCAATTGATATAACTTTCAGCTTGATACGTCTACGCGTTCTTTATATAAATAAGCTGCCAAGTGCGAGTTGGACTCGCGTCGAGAGGGTTTCGTACAACAATAATAGGACTAACACCAACAAAATACCCTAAAAGTACCCTAAAATTCAATTTTAATACAAACTTTGCTGCCCAGATTTAGGGGGTTAGGGGGTTAACGTTGTGAATTTCGGAGTTTTATGGGATATAGGTGCAAACATGTACTTGCATACCAAGTTTTATGGGATATAGGTGCAAACATGTACTCGCATACCAAGTTTTATGGGATATAGGTGCAAACATGTACTTGCATACCAAGTTTTATGGGATATAGGTGCAAACATGTACTCGCATACCAAGTTTTATGGGATATAGGTGCAAACATGTACTTGCATACCAAGTTTTATGGGATATAGGTGCAAACATGTACTCGCATACCAAGTTTTATGGGATATAGGTGCAAACATGTACTTGCATACCAAGTTTTATGGGATATAGGTGCAAACATGTACTTGCATACCAATTTTTATGGGATATAGGTGCAAACATGTACTCGCATACCAAGTTTTATGGGATATAGGTGCAAACATGTACTTGCATACCAAACATGTACTTGCATACCAAACATGTACTTGCATACTAAACATGTAATTGCATACCAAATTTCAGATTTTTAGGACTTCGATACTCTACGGTTTTGATGACATGCGAATCGGTCATATTGAGCACAACTTTTTCAAAATAAGTCTTAAAAATATTATAAAAATACAAGATCCTCACACTATGTCCTTTCATTTCACACACGACATTTTTGGATATTCTGGAATTTATTTTTCTCATTTGGCCCCCCAAAAGTGGCTCTCAAATTCCATATTTATTTATTTATTCTGCACCTCTGTCTTTGGGTCGCAGATATTACTATGTGTACCGTGTACCAATGTTCAAGTTCATCGGTCCAATATGTTCTGAGTAAATTGCCTGTGACAGACGGACGGACGGACGGACAAACGCACGAGTGATCCTGGGGTTTCTTCTTCTGAGATATGAAACCCTAAAAAGGTCTTGACAGACGGACAGACGGGCAACGAAGTGTCCTTTATGTGTCCCTTTTTTTCTTTTAAGGAACCCTAAAAAGTTAATCCGGGAGTGATTTCGGGACAGAGCTAGATATAGCTCCCGACTTTTTATTAATGGGGGAAGTTGTTATACCGCCATTGATTAGCTGTCGACTTTTTATTAATGTGGGAAGTTGTTTACCGCCATTGATTAGAAATTGACACAACTCCGCCCTTACCGGTTACGCATCCGGCCTATGCCGTCGAATATTTAAAATTTAATATATGTACGCCCTTAGAGAGTGTGGTAGGAACAACCTTTATTATTAACAACCCTGTAACCCACATTAGAATAAATAAAATCGCTTTATAATAAAAACTCAATCGGTTCCAATCCCGGTGCTGACCGACCATGTACCAATGAGATAAGTTATTTATCTTAAGTACGTTATACGGACGATCTAACGGTGATGGAAATCGTGAGGAAACCTTCATTACTCAATTGCTGTAGGGCGATGGGTTAGCCCCCTGTCACGCAAAACGGAGTATTGGATTACTGGCTTACAAGTGAGCACAGTTATACCTTTGCCACCCCGTATGGGAAAACGCGTAACGTTATGTTTGTTTGTTTTGTTTAAAAACTCAATATTCGCCATTCCATATTTTGATTAAACGCGCAGCTTTACAAAACATTATTCCCAATTCCCTAGAGCAACCGTCCATGAATAATGAGCCCGGAGGCGTCGTTGATTGTGTGTGACGCGTTAGCACTACAGCATTCCGGTCAGATAGCGTCAATTAGCCCTCACAAAGGGTCCGAGGCCTCGTTCCAGGAAACAACAAAACAACGAATACCGCGAATTGTACATAAAGCGACCAAATGTTGGGTACACCTGAAATTTTCACCAATGACCGCGTCTGTTAGGTTTCCAATTACCTAACTGAATTGATTTAAATTTCCGAGAGTGTTTATTTGGATTTCTGAGAGTGTGCGTTACCTTAACCCTCTCGCGCCCACGTTTAGGTAAACTACTTAATACCGTGTTACTTTCGCATCCAAACACAACTTTAAGGCCCGCCGATTAGCTTTGCAAATACAATAAGGCCGTTTTCAGACTATCTACCGTTTTTTTTTCTGAGTTTCGAGCGCGGTTTTAGACTCGGTAGCGTATTTTCGGCGTTTAAATTCGTTTTATTGTTGGTACGTTTTGGCGCGCCATTTATAACACGTGCCAGCCAGTGCAATTCATACGAGCACTGAAGCGTAATGGTAACACGCTGACGGAATAATCGCCGAAAATGTTTTATAACATAAACTAGGGACCGTTCGAAGGTTTTCGGTTTCGGTTTCAGCAAAGTTTCGGCCAACAACGTTTCAATCTCGGCCCAAACTCAGTGAGCTGCGCGTGAAACTAAAATGCAATTGTTTGTAAACGACATACATATACAACATACATAACATAGCGTCACGCCTTTTCCCATACGGGGTGGCAGAGGCACAACTGTGCCCAGTTTTAGCCAGTCATGGGAATACATACAATTGGCGATTTTTTTTCCGCGCGAATCAAATTTACGCCTTAAAAACCGCTAAAAAAAATTTAAAAAAATCTATCTGCGGAAAAAAAAATCGCCAGTGCGGCCACTCCCATAGTGTAGCATGTCTTACAGAATTGCGGGAAAAAATTCGCGTGGAAAAAATCGCAGTGCGTATGGCCCTAATTACGTTGTCCAAGAAAATTCTATTAGGATGAAGCAAACAGAGAATTGTGCATATTTTATCACAATTTTTTAATCTAAGGCAGAAGCCGAAAGTTTGGTCATGGTTTCGGTTTTGGCTGAAAATCTATTACATAAAACATGATTTGAATAATATAATTGTCTCCTCACCACAGTGCATTCCTCGACTCTTTGCTGACCAAGTCCATGGGTATGAGCGAGAGGCCCTCATCGCTGTACGAGAAGGCAAGTTGAAGCTCCGATCTGAAACAACAGCAGGGATCAATAAAGAGTAAAAAAGTAATCTAAATAAAAATGTTATGTCATGTTTACCGTGGTTACAAGCGCTCCGGGGCTTTCCTGCAGTCACGCCACTCACCTCAGTCGCGCATTTTGTCGCAATCAATGCTCGCAAGTATGGAGACACGTCATTGAGTCGCGAAATTTGACATTTATTTGCGCGACTGAGGCGAGTGGCGTGCCTCATGGTAACCCCGCTGCTGCAAAGATCTCACTCGCTGTGCAGCGCGGTAATGTTGCCAGTGTAATGCACTTTAGGGCAGGTGATTCTTAGATCAATTCTACGATCGGCCACCATCGGGTAACCATTTTGTCGTTTGGTATTGCCAGTAAAAATACTGGCAATACCATAGACCGACTCGCACGCCACCGTCACGCCATCGCCACCCTTCAGGTACATTCTTATCCTTGTACGTTACGTATTACTTTTCAGAATTGGTTTCACTTGTATCATTATTAACCTCACGCCAATGATTACGAACATCATCATCATACTCGGCTCGGCACATCCTCGACCCACTGAGGAGCATAGGCCTCATCTCTATACAGGGTGTAACAGAAAGGGTGTACAAGCCGAAAGAGGGTTGTTAAGAACATCATTCTGAACAACTTTCATTATGGGACCGACTTGATCAGAGCAACTTTATTTTTCACTCCACCATACAGATCAGCTGAGCGCTAGGCCCGAAATGTACTGAGTTAATAAAAATAAAGTTGCTCTGATCAAGTCGGTCCCATAGTGAAAGTTGTTCAGAATGATGTCCCTAACAACCCTCTTTCGGCTTGTACACCCCTTTCTGTTACACCCTGTAGAGCCAGTCGGAAAATGGGATTGAGTGAGGTTATTATGAAACTTGCGTGTCAAGGCTAGTTGTATAGCCCCGGGTCTCTCAACAGGATAACTTTTTTTACACTTTTTGTTTGTGTGAAATGTCAAAAGCCCCAGATAAACAGACAGATAAACGCTATCTGAGGAATGAGAGAACGGCACTAGGAGTCTTCCAAAGATCTTTTGGCGTGTGACGTGAGTGACCGACGACGACGTGTACAGGGGGCGCCTCTTCTATATAAAAGTTTTGACGATGTTTCTATCGAAGTCGTTAGAGCTTGGGTATCGTTACTTGAACGAGTGCTTTTTTATAGCGGCCATACTGCTGTTTACATTATCTTTGGTCATCGTGACATTGATGTATATGTCATCGTCAAAGTATAAATTCCGTCATTATGTAGGATACCAGAGCCTCAAGCAGGAATATTTGACAGCGCGAAAAAGTGTTCGAGTTCAAATGAAATGAATCTTTTGATATTCTACATAAGAGTCACTGACATTTCATTTCGAATACTTTTTCGAAGCGTAAATTTTCCTCCTACCTACACATTTAGAATGCCGCGCTTTCTCACGTTTTTAGGGCTCCGTAGAGAAAAAAGGAACCCTTATAGTTTCGTCAGGTCTGTCTGTCTGTCTGTCCGTCTGTCCGTCCGTCCGTCCGTCCGTCCGTCCGTATGTCACAGCAAATTTATTCCAAAACTATTAGGACTACACAGTTGAAACTTGGTACGTAAATTTTTCATACAAAAAATAAAAAACTAAGGGCCTTTCCATACATGGAACTGAAATCAAAAATAGTTTTTTTCGTCAAACCTCTAAGTGTGTTTATAGATAGGTGTTTAAAAATTATGTTGAGGTTCCTGAAACCATTTTTCCTCAAAGTAAATCGTTAAAGAGACAGACCCTTCCAAAGTGGAAAAAATTGTGTCCCCCCCTCTAAATTGTGTGTAAGAAATGCGGTGTATCTCAATACACTGTAGACTTTCAACGAAAATAGGTTTGAACAAAATAAAATAAGCATTTTTTAAGATATAAAACCTTTATTAAACCGCAAAGATAACTTTGTAATTCATACAAACACGTAATTTTTTGCTGGTGAAGAATGGTGATGCAGTGCTACTCGAAACCCTTCATGGGCGAGTCCGACTCGCACTTGGCCACTTTTTCTAAGAGGAGACCGACTCTATTGTGATTATTTACCTATGTTTTTAGGGTACCGTACCCGAATGGTGCCAAACGGGACCCTAATACTGAGACTTCGATGTCCGTCTTTCCGTCCGTCCGTCCGTCCGTCCTGTCTGTCACCGGGTCCGTCTGCACGAACCGTAATAGCTAGCTGCTGAAATTTTCACAGAATGTGTATATCTGTTGCCGCACCAACCACAAATACTGAAAAACGAGAGATATTGCAAATTCAAGGGGGCCCCGATACAAGAGACGTGTTTAGATACACTTACGCATTTCAAAATGGAGATCTTGACTGAAACTGTTTGTTTATTGTCATAGCAACCATGTCTTAGACACATATACTACACATTTAAATATGATAGCATATTTCGCGTCAACCTACATGGTTGTGGTAGCTCAGCCGGTATGATGTAGACTCTCAATCCGGAGGTCGTCGGTTCAAATCTCGTGAAGGCATAAACTTTTTAAATTTTCTTTTTGTTTATTTTTTTATTGTTTTGAGTGCTTTTGATTTGTTGTACGATGGTACGGTACCCTTCGTGTGCGATACCGACCCGCACTTAACCGATTATTATTTTCATTTTTAAATACATATACTGAGTGAAATTGCATTCGTGTGAGTACCGTGAACGTCAGCCCTAAACTTGTCATCAAAACAGACCTTTAATTCCTCATTGTTCATCAGGCATTAGTACCACCTGTCGTCACCGTGCGCCAAAATATCGTCAAAAGCTGTACCCAGGCCTGCCAACTTAACTGTTAAATGAAATGACGGGTGTCGCTAGTGGCTTTCAGGTATTGCCATTTTTAGGGTTCCGTACTGAGACTTCGCTGTCCGTCTGTCTGTCTGTTTGTCTGTCACCACAGGCTGTATCTCGTGAACCATAGTAACTAGACAGTTGAAATTTTCACAGATGATGTATTTCTGTTGCTGCTATAACAAAAAATACTAAAAAAACAAAATAATTTTAATATAAAGGGGGGCTCCTATATGTTAGAGTTTGTGTTTAATATACTTATAGAATTGTAGCATAAATTAAAAAATGTATTTGGAATAAGATATACCAAGCTAAACAGTAATATAAACATCAGTTGCTTAAAGGCGGCAACTGTTAGCGGTAAACAGGTGCTGCCATCTTGTTTTTAAAAAGTATAAAAGAGACTATTTGGCTTAGTCTCGAGTCAGTCCATGTACGAATTTTGGAGAATAAACAACTATTTATAAAAGTTATGCTGGTTTATTTTGAATGATACGCCCCTGGTCTTTTATCAGAAGTGGCACGAATAAATTAATCAGTGATAAACAGTGATATTGATATGGGTAAACCCCATGACGATGTAACCTAAAGCGCCAACATGGATGGAGATTCCAGCCCAATACGGATTTCCGATGAAACTTCAATGAAATAGAATGGATTTTGGAACAGACAATAACAGGCGAGTACCTATATTTTTCTATTCTTACGCATTACAAGTTATGTAAAAACATTTCTTGCACTGATTAAGATGCAAAACATATCATACTAGGCCAGACTATAATTACTTCACGTTTGTGAGACTTCTCCCTACACGCAGAAACGCGTTTTGTTTGCCTCGATTGTTGTGAAATCGTTGTCCTTAGGTAAAGCCCCTTTAACTGTGTGTAATTGTGGAAATCACCCGCAATTCTCGAACTTATGGCTTGGCAATGGAAATCAGGGCCTATGAGATAGACGTGCCGGATCGGGAATCTCGCACACAAGGGGTGGCCTGTGCCTCAAGAGATACAAAGCAACGAATTACGTGGTCTGCCTACCTTGCTGCTGACCACAATTACAACCAACGATCTCATAGCGGGGCGGAACAGGTGGATAGGCACTGTTTTTCTGTCTCTGCGTTTCAGAAAGCTGCTGCCACCATCACAGGGCTGAAAATGCAGTAACCAGATAGTTCCCGTACCTGAAGAGGCAGCAGGCCTCTGGAAACTGGTGACGTTGTGACGTGTTGTCCAGTCCCCGCAGCTATCGCAGGCCTGAGTATCGTGTCGACCCGTAGTCGAGTCCCATCCGAAAATTTAATGATTCGGAGGCATGTGAATGAAGCCCACAGTAAGCGGTAACGAGTACTTTGTGATCTGATACGGGACGGACCAATGTAATGGTAATGTTGTCATAACCCGATGGATTTGGCATACCGATGGACTGGTATTATTGACACAGAGCCAGACTGACTATTGTCAAAAACCCGATAGACTGGGTTTAGAGCCGACAGACTGGCTTTGCTGACACTAAAATGATTGTCATGAAGAGTCATGATCTATATTATCCCCTTCTCCGACATATAAATAATGTAATGAAACATGATGCACTTACACACATATAAGACATAAGAATCGAAATAATTTCTTGTTTTTTGTGAAGGTCACAGGTAATTGAGGATTACACTGTTGACTCTGCGTTGCTTATAGTGAGATTATGTCTGACTGGAAGTCGTTGAGTGGTCAGCATTGATGAAGTCCAATGGTGCAGCTGGTTGACGGCTGGAAGTCATTGGGTGGTCAGTGTATTGGCGTAGCTCTCGGTGCAGTTAGCCATGATGCAATCATAGGGATTTATGTCTGACTGGAAGTCGTTGAGTGGTCAGCATTGATGAAGTCCAATGGTGCAGCTGGTTGACGGCTGGAAGTCATTGGGTGGTCAGTGTATTGGCGTAGCTCTCGGTGCAGTTAGCCATGATGCAATCATAGGAATTTATGTCTGACTGGAAGTCGTTGAGTGGTCAGCATTGATGAAGTCCAATGGTGCAGCTGGTTGACGGCTGGAAGTCATTGGGTGGTCAGTGTATTGGCGTAGCTCTCGGTGCAGTTAGCCATGATGCAATCATAGGGATTTATGTCTGACTGGAAGTCGTTGAGTGGTCAGCATTGATGAAGTCCAATGGTGCAGCTGGTTGACGGCTGGAAGTCATTGGGTGGTCAGTGTATTGGCGTAGCTCTCGGTGCAGTTAGCCATGATGCAACCATAGGGATTTATGTCTGACTGGAAGTCGTTGAGTGGTCAGCATTGATGAAGTCCAATGGTGCAGCTGGTTGACGGCTGGAAGTCATTGGGTGGTCAGTGTCAGTGGCGAAGCTCTCGGTGCAGTTAGCCATGATGCAATCATTGGGATTTATGTCTGACTGGAAGTCGTAGAGTGGTCAGCATTGATGAAGTCCAATGGTGCAGCTGGTTGACGGCTGGAAGTCATTGGGTGGTCAGTGTCAGTGGCGAAGCTCTCGGTGCAGTTGGCATACATGTCAATGAAGTCCTTGGTGCAATCAATAGAGATTTATGTCTGACGGAAGTCGTTGAGTGGAGCATTGATGAAGTCCAATGGTGCAGCTGGTTGACGGCTGGAAGTCATTGGGTGGTCAGTGTAGTGGCGAAGCTCTCGGTGCAGTTGGCATACGTTTTGAGATTGGAAGTCATGGGTGGTTGGCAATCTCTTGATTAGTTTGATATGGAAAGTAGAATTAAAACAACAGTTACCTAAAGAGCAATATAATGTGTGTGAGTGTTGAAGAGGATCATTTATTTGTGAATGTCAAAATAATTGGAAGATAATACATGATACATAATAATACATGTAGATTTTTTACAAATATATTAGATGGTGATACTTATCTACAGACTAGATACTTAGTTTGAGGACAAACTTTTGGTCAGGAAGGCCGAATGTTAGAGTTTGTGTTTAATATACTTATAGAATTGTAGCATAAATTAAAAAATGTATTTGGAATAAGATATACCAAGCTAAACAGTAATATAAACATCAGTTGCTTAAAGGCGGCAACTGTTAGCGGTAAACAGGTGCTGCCATCTTGTTTTTAAAAAGTATAAAAGAGACTATTTGGCTTAGTCTCGAGTCAGTCCATGTACGAATTTTGGAGAATAAACAACTATTTATAAAAGTTATGCTGGTTTATTTTGAATGATACGCCCCTGGTCTTTTATATACAACTAACGTGATTTTTTTGCGGTTTTTTATAGATAATGGTACGGAACCCTTCGTGCGCGAGTCCGACTCGCACTTGGCCGGCCGGTTATTAGGAATTGCGTCCATGCATAGAATGTCGTTTCAAAGATGACTTCTTAATGTTTTGACCTTTCCTTTTTCACTTGCAAATACTTCTCAAGTATTTGCAAGTGAAAAAGGGTAGGTAAATAGGAATCGGGAATGGGTCAATAGACAGGAGGTTTTAGAACTGCCAATAATATCTCAATTCAATTATTTTTAAGCGGGCGGCGAAGTCGGGTTATCAACTAAACAAACACCTTCTCGGGAGCACATCAGGGGAACTTACACATTCCAATTTAAACGGGCAAAAACATATTTATCTACTTTAAAGTACTTTTAAAAGTTTTAATTGGGTTACGTTATGACATAACCATGTAACTGATAGGTAAAGCCAGTTTGTGTAAGTGTAAGTGTAGGTATACCTTTTAAATTATGCTGGTGAAATAAGTTTAATTTGTTTTTTTTTTCTCTTCTCCTTTACAGGTACGGTCTGAAAACCAGCGCTTTGAGATAGAACATGTTTGTGCTACTCACAGCAAACTGAGACCGTCCCTTTTTTGTCTTATCTAATGTACCCTATTTAACTGTACTTTTAACTGTGTACTTTTTATGTATATTTTTTAAACTATTTCTATTCTATTCTATTCTAAGTTGTGGTAGTTTCTGAATCTTTCATCTCCTATTTATTTACATAATTTTAATTAATAAACATTCAGTTTCATCTTAGGTCCAAAATGAAAATTGTTTCGTTTCTGGAGGCTCTGGCTCCTGACATACAGGTTCCCCTAGTTTAGGAGTTAAGAGTCATGCTGTAAAGGATGTAAGATTTATAAAAAATAAACAGATAATTTCATTTCAATTTTAAAAAAAACGGTTCTGATTACATTTGTAGATTGTTACCTCGTAACTGGTGTAATTAGGTTTCTAATTATAAAACTATATTGCGTCATTCAGGTAAACCGAATCACATGTTTTGCAGAAAGACAGTTTACAGTTTTCAGATTATTCCTTTTACTTGTGCTGTAATACCTGGCATTGTAAATTTCATGATTCTAGGTCAACGGGAAGTACCTATCCTAGTTTTTAGGGTTCCGTACCCGAAGGGTGCCAAACGGGACTTCGCTGTCTGTCCGTCCGTCCGTCCGTCCGTCCTGTCTGTCACCAGGCTGTATCTCATGAACCGTGGTAGCTAGACAGTTGAAATTTTCACAGATGATGTATTTCTATTGCCGCTATAACAACAAATACTAAAAATCAAAAGAAATTTAATATTAAGGGGGGCTCCCATACAACAAACGTGATTTTTTTGCTCATTTTTGCTCGATATTGATAATGGTAGCAGGTAGACGCTTAAAATGTTCACAATATATTGAGTATATTATTTACTTAAAAAATAAATAATTAAATTAATATTTAGGGGGCTCCCATACATATTTTTTTGCGGTTTTTTATAGATAATGGTACGGAACCCTTCGTGCGCGAGTCCGACTCGCACTTGGCCGGTTATTTAGTCCATTGCGATTAATTACTATGAAACTCCAACAGTTTTACGGCGTTTCGTGAACAAGAGATTTCCTTTGGCAGGGTTGATCTTTAGGTCCAAAGGATGGATTTATGAAGTGGAGCCACTGATATTGCCAGTATTTTTACTGGCAATACCATAGAAGTGAACTTTAAATGAATTAATTGATATTTTCAGCTCGATATAGATGAACCATCTCATGAAGAAGTTTTGACTTTAGGTTTAAAGAACTTTATTCTGGTGAGAATAATGTTCTTTCAACCTAAAGTCAAAACTTCGTAAGATGGTTCATCTATAGGTACCTCCACACGTTCCCGCAAGGTCTTGACAGACGGACAGACAGGCAGACAACAAAGTGATTCTATAGGGGTCCCTTTTAGGGTTCCGTACCCGAAGGGTGCCAAACGGGACCCTATTACTATGCCTCCGCTGTCCGTCCATGCGTCTGTCTGTCTGTCTAGCAGCGGGCCCTGTAGAACGAACCGTAATAGCTAGAAAGTTGAAATTCTCACAGAATGTGTTTATCAGTTATCTGTTACCGCAACAAGAACAAATACTGAAATACACGAGATTTTATAAAAGAAAGGGTCCTCCCCATACAAGAGACGTGTTTTGATACAACCTGCGATATAATAAAATAATATCAATATTCAATATGATCGTGTATTCCACGTCTTCCCACATCGTTGTGGTAGCGCAGCCGGCGCGCGTGGATTTGAATCCACGTGAGTAATCTTATTTATTTTCTTTTTGTTTTATTGTTCCGAGTGCTTCAGTTTTGTTGTACGATGGTACGGAATGGAACCCTTTATGTGCGAATCCGACCCGCAATAGGCTTGCGTCCGAGGTAATCCAAATTACATAATTCACCAAGTTAAATTAAAAAAAACCGACTTCATCACCTATCACTTAGTCCTCCCCGCTCGGTACACAAATGTCTCGTCTACAGACCCGTAAACTGTGTGTGAAATGTGTCTCCTGACAGTGAAATCCATACGTATTACCTATAAATTAATATACGATCCTAACAGCCAGAATTTATCTCGCGACAATGACTATAAACACCAAAAAGACTGGATGTATAATTTCATCCAGGTAAAAAAAAAACTTCACAGTTTTCTCATGTAGAAACCTAACAACTAAACATTCCTTATTTTCAATAAATGGGGCCAAACTATTGGTCTTCTCTTTCAAACAAATAAAGAATTTTTGAAAGCGGTTCATAAATGGTACCAGTTTCGATGTAACAAACATAAAACAAATTATAAAAATAAATAAAAATAAAACATACAACCGAATTGATAACCCCTCCTTTTTTGAAGTCGGTTAATAATGGCTTGACATTCTCAGAATTGTATACTTATTTCCAGCAGAATTTTATAAAGTCAATTTTGTGCAAAAAAAAAACATACAAATGAATTGATAACCCCCTCCTTTTTTGAAGTCGGTTAAAAAGACAGCATTTGATGGCACTTTTACATGACGTCACTCGGTTATTATTTCATAGAACCATAGATACTATAAATATAAATAGAACTCAGGAACAAAAGTTCCGTTTTGACAGTTCATAATTTGACCAGCAATACGCAAGCCTATTGACCGTTTTTTTCCTTTTAACGATCGGAACCCGAAAAATTCTAAAGTTTAAAAATGACAGCTCGTTAACCTAACGAGATAGCCGTAAATGAGAGTTACACGAAAATTTATAACAAGGATGAGATTCTAAGGATTATTGAACCCTTGTTCAAAGACAAAATACCTACTGGTATTAGTAAGCTTAGGTAATGTTCTATTTTATGGGGCCTGGTCATTATTCAAGCTTATTGTTGCTGAACAATGAACACCTTTAGGGATTAACATCTTTGCACATTTTTCCTGTGAAGAACATAAACGGGCTTTACACGTATTTATTTACTTTCACGGCACTGCTTTTCCCAAAAGGGAAATGTGCTCATAAAAAGTTATCTAAATCGTTAATCTTTATATGATATAGGCGCCCTCTGCGCGGTCTTTTGGAGGTGAAGGTGAATTTATAAGTTCGGATGAGTCTCAAAGTAATTGCCTTCCTGCTTACTATACTTGCAAGTTCCAACTTCCTAAAATGAGTAGGTTTCTGCGGTAGTGTAGCGGTGCGGGAGGGTCACCATAACCTACTAAAGTCACACACACTATGCCGACCCAGCAATGAAGACTAGACGATAGAAAAATCGCCAGGTTTAAGGTATGATTGCGTGACGGACCGCAGACCGCAAAACACAAACGCAGACTGCAAGCGACGCTACTGGTTCTATGCATCTCTATGAAATTGATTCCGAGCGCGGCGGCACTGCGATCTGCCGTCGCGTAGCATTTTCTATGGCGGTGGTATTGCGGCGCCGCGCCTGCGGTTGCGGTCTGCGGTCCGTCCCGGAATCATACCGTTAAGCAAAAGTTTGTTGAATGTTTGTCGTTTCTGCCACAGGTATGCCTGTAGTTTACTTACTTATCATTGTCGGTCGCCTCTTGCCCCTTGGTAAGATATCTGGCCAGCATCAGGCTTTCTTCCCGGAGCCTCATCACAGCCTCGCCTATGTCCAGGCCTGAGCTCACCTAGAAATTTAATTACTTTTGGACTATACCAACGTCTTCGATCTTGTAATGTAAAAAACCAACATACCAACATTTTCGATATCTATTGTAAATCACACCAAGAATCAAGAAACTCCTTCGTCCTTGCACTCTGCACATCCAACCTCTTTGCCTTGTACTATATCACCCATAAATCCCGGTCAAGTTAACTTCAGACGTTAATCGTGACGTGATTGGGGCATGATTCCGGGACGGACCTCAGACCCAAAATTACTACCGCAGTCCGCAGGCGACGCTACTTGTTTCTATGCATCTCTATGAAATTGATTCCGAGCGCGGCGGCACTGCGGTCTGCAGCTGCATAGCATTTTCTATGGGGCGGTGGTGTTGCTTGCGGTGGTGATTGCGGTATGCGGTCCGTTCCGGGGAAGGGGAATCATACTTTAAGGAAATTGTCTGTCAGCGAGGTCTCAAGTAAACTCGACCTCGACTCGACTCGACCGGGTAGTAAGTAATACAATATTATAGCAACGTTAAAGACAAAGACCCGATTTGTGATTTGAGTACTTCTTGTCAGTCAGAAAATCTCAGAGATATCTAATGCTCAAGTTAAGTAAATGCCATTGTAAGTACCTATACAGGGTGTACCAGAAAGGGGTGTACAAGCCGAAAGAGGGTTGTTAGGGTTATCATTTTGAATTACTTTCACCATAGGACCGACTTGATCAAAGCAACTTTATTTTTCACTCCACCATACAAATCAGCTGAGCGCTAGGCCCGAAATATACTGAGTTAATAAAAATAAAGTTGCCTTGATCAAGTCGGTCCCATAGTGAAAGTTATTCAGAATGATGTCCCTAACAACCCTCTTTCGGCTTGTACACCCCTTTCTGTTACATCCTGTAGAGACGATATCAACCAACAAACGTTGCAATATCATATCAAACGAGAAATCAGCTCAAAGAATATTTTTCCTGCTTTATTTCCATGTACAAGAGATTTGAAATATCGTCCAATTACCAAAACACAAAAGGCTGTTGTTGACGCTCGCACAGTTGAACAGACTAATAGCTTTCACATATAACGTGTCATAAATCTAAAGAGCATTTCACGGTACAGTCATCGTCAATTATGCTAACACATGTAGTATTTTACTCTGGATCTCGCTGAAATACTACTCGTATGAATCCCTACTTACTATGAAAACGAAGTAACCTGACGACATCAAACGTCACTTCTTCAAATAATGTTGCCATGTCCAGTTTGATAGTGATAGTTCTCATTCATTCTAAATATAATGAAAATTAATAGAGTAATTCTTTACAATTAGGATTTGTAATAAATATTTGATATGACATTGAAAGCATTACGCTTTTTCCCATTTGAGGTGGCAGAAGCAAATTGTGCCCACTTTTTGTGAGTTATTCTATTGCAAATGCTTAACTTTTCTTACTTAAGTATTATTTGCAAACAAAGGAGGGGGCGCCTCATTTCAGTTTGATCAAGCTATACTGCTATATGCACCAGCACTACTAGCTCCCTTATCATTTCTATCAATATCATTCTTTATTGAGACATTAGAATGATCTAAATCATTCTTGACCCCATTACTATTTATTTTCTACCAAAAAGCGGTAACATCGGAACTGTCATTTTACTTCGTTATTATAATAATAAGGGTATAGTCTACAACAACTATTTTCCCAAAGCGCACATAATCTGATAAGATTGAAACGTGAGAGCTGTCGCCTGTAGCTCAGATAATTTCAGCTTTGAAATCAAGCCTGATTGCTTTTAAATCGATGTTTTTGCCTTCATTTCTAGCGATTGTGACGGGGATAGAATTTGCAACCGGACAAAATAATAAGTTACGGACACTGAGATCTGTCCAATGACGTGGGACATACCTGTACCTAGAAAAGATAGTTACGGGCAGATTTTAGGGCTCTCAATGACGTGGTACCTGTACCAAGTTCCTTGGCACTTAGGATAGCGTCGCGTGAGCACGAGAGAGATGCATACAGGCGAGAGAGAAAATTGAGAGCTCGCCCAGGTGCCAAGTAACGTGGCGGGACCTGTAACAGTGTATAAACAAAAGAAGGAAATGACGAATACCTCCGTATCCAGATATAGGGAAGAGTCCAGTGTAGTGGAGAGTTGTGCCATAATGGCGCAGTTCTGCATGATGAGAGCTGCGTGAGGAACGAAGGCTATCACCAGCATCTGTAGCATGTAGAGTCGTCTGCCGCGCCTGGGGGGACAAGCAACAACCTGTATCTTCGAAGGAAGCAGCGCATATAATAGTGGTCGACTTATAGTACGGTAATTCTGTGTTTTCAGACAAACAAATTAATGAAGTTTTGAAACTTATGTGGTATGATATCTTTGGGTGTGGTGCTCAAAACTCACAACTCAACTGAAAATCCATCTTGATTGTTTTGGGAGTATTTTCGACCCCCATAAAACTCAAACTACTGCACCAATTTTAATAAAAAATGTAATCGACGCGAAATTGTGTCTTCTTTAATTTACACATATTTTAACAATTATAGAAAGAGAAAGAAAGAAAGAAACATTTATTACAAGGACAGAAACACACCAGACAAAAGAAAAATAAAGAAACCAAACAGAAAGTAGGACATACACAATATCATTAATAGTTGGAAACACCATCAATGACGGTCGTGGTGTGTCACTGTCATTATTAATGGCAATTGACTTAGCGATATGCTGAAGGCCAAGCCTTCAGCGCTGATTTTCAGTCAGCGCCAAGTGTTGCCCCGCGAGCGTCACAGGCTGCGGCGTGGTACAATCAAGAATAACATGAACATGAAAGAATTATGTATGGTTTTATCACATAGAATTACTGTACTATTAACGTGTGTAGCTAAGTTCGTCCTAAACACACCGTCTCGGCGGGACCCGTAGAGGATATAGTGCGGGAAGTGCGCGGGGCGGTATTGAGGCGGTGCGGTTGTCAAATGGCCGCATATTGACATTTATTTATTTATTTATATAAACTATTTGTGGCATTACAGCCAAAGCCAAGTCGACACAAAAATAAAAAATTACGCAATACGATACAATAGAATTCAATTATTTATTACTAATTAAATTGCAATTTAAAAAGGTCAACAATCGTAACCATACCATACCATATTATTATTATTCCATTATTGACCATTATACATATACAGTTTCTTATTTATACTATGTACAGGTTGATGATTTGTAAAGTTACGCCGAGCTCAGGTTGTTATTTAAAAGACACTGAAGCAAAAATATTAAAAAAAATAAACCATGAAAATGTGATCCGAAAAGAGTCGCACAGGGCCGGGCGTAGGGGGGGGAAGTCTGTTAGTACTCGCGCGCGGTGGCTAGCGGGGCTATCCACAATTTGAGGTATTTTCAGGAAAAATTGCAGATGTAGGTAAGTATGAATGAAAATTATGCGAAGGTTTTTTTTTTTTTTTTCATCAGCGATACGTAAACTATTGACCCTGAGTCGGGCATAACTATACAAATCAACACCCTGTGTGTAAGTTATGCAGTCAACTCACAGAACCTGCCAAACTCTCTCGCTAAATCCCTCCATGCATCAACTAACACATAATTCAACGGTGCTGCAGCCAACAGTGAGTTGAGGCTGTCCCGCGCCCGGACCAGCGGAGACTGCCGGCGCGCCACCGTGCGGTGCGAGCCATCCGCTAGCAGCTGGTGTGGTGCTGCGCGCGCGTAGGTAGTTGTCAGGCACGTATAGCGCACAAACCGCACTGACAAGCGCCGCGCAGTTAGGGCGTGGACAGACGATGACGCGCCCGCTCCGTCGCCGCACCGCGCCCGCCCCGACGCCGCTATGCCTCGCACTCACCGATTTGTGTCTTAATGCTCGTTAATAAGTGTCATAATACATCGGCCGGAGCGGGCGCGGCGCGGCGTCGGAGTGGATGCGGCGCGGCGTCAGGGCGGGCGCGCGGCGGGTGCGATGAAAACCATCCGATGTAAAAAGAGACTTATTAATGAGCAATAAGACACAAATCGGTGCAAGGCGGAGAGAGCGCGGCTTAGCGGGCATGGGGCGAGCGCGGAGCGGCGACGGAGCGGGCGCGTCATCGCCTGTCCACACCGTCACTGTTGCCTCTAACTTCTAGGACAGCTCTATTACATAAAAGTATATTTTGCATGGCACCTAGGATATACAATAAAATACCAAACGATATAAAAGATTTAAATTTACAACCTTTTAAGAGTAAATTATTCCATCTGCTCAGTAAAAAATGCTACTACAATATTAATTCCTTCCTAAATGACAAATCTCTATAATTTTGATATTTTGTAATTAAGTTTGACATTTTAAATCTGTGATAAAAATATAAGACATAATCTAATATAATAATATGTGTAAATGTTAACGTAGGTACTTTAGACAATAATATTCATACACCATTTTACTGGTAGGACATAGCGGTAATCAAATTTCTTTAAGACCTGTGTATTTATGTAACCTATGTTCATGAAATAAACAATTCTATTCTATTCGCAACAATCGACACACATTCAGTAGCTGTCCGGTGTTACTTCTCACTCTAGTGAGTCTCAGCGAATACAGCGACAGCGAAGTCTCAGTAATAGGGTCCCGTTTGGCACCCGAACCCTAAAAAAGGAACCCTTATAGAATCACTTTGTTGTCCGTCTGTCTGTGTGTCGAGACCTTTTATAAGTATCAAGAACGCGTGGACGTATCAAGCTGAAATTTAAATCAATTGTTAATTAGGCTTTGCGCAAACGGGCGACCGATGAGAGCGACTGGTTTCCAGCGAAGGCGCTTATCACACTTTTTCATATGTTTTGTATAGAGGCACCGCACACGCAGCGACCACAAGTCTCGATTCGCGGACACGCCGCGACTCGCGACATAGACGCCGATACTCGCGACTGTCCACCCCCCGCGCAGTTAACCGTAGGCGTCCACGGGTGTATGTCGCTAGCTTCGGAGACTGTCGCGGTCGAGCGCAACAGAGACCAGTCGCTGTCGTCGGTCGTCCGTTTGCGCAGAGCCTAAAGTCTGTGGTCGGTCGCATATAGCTGTGAAAAAATCAACCTTCTAGGACCTAGAATCTAGGTCGACGCAATCGAACCCTACGACCGTTTATGCTGTAAAAATGTTCGATTTTCATAATAAACGCAATGGACCCAAAACCTATTAGGGACTTCCCGTTGTCCTACAGTCATTAAGTTTACCACAAAGCAAGGACTTATAGCACAAGTAAAGGGAAAAATCTGAAAACTGCAACTCTCTATCTTTCTGCAAAAATATCTACTTAATTTGGTTTACATGGATGACACCAGTTACGCTCTCCAAATGTGATCGAAACCCTTGGTCTGCGAGTACTACCCGCACTTGACCGTTTATTGTATTTGAACCCTCCCCCCCCCCCCCCCTCCCTCCACCATGCCACCGACCCGAACAGTGGTGAGCCGAGGTGCACTATAGGACTATCCCCCAAAAAGTGGCAGCATCACGATGCACTCTGCAACGTTGTACAGTGTCCCAAAATGTGGCCCCGCATTCAGTTCTATTCATAAGGAAAAGGATGTCCCCAATATGTTCATAAAAAACACTTGCATGCAATTTAAACTCCCATTCACTACCCATTTTACGGAGTTTACGGAGCAATGTGTGTGTGAAAGCCATTCGCAATTATTCACATTTAATTTCACATTCAGTTAACTAGCAGTTGCCCGCGGCTTCGCACGCACTAAATACTATTTAATATTCGAAGAAAGTTAATGATATGAATTACAAGGGAAGAATGCTGTATGACTAGCTAAGTACTAGTTACTAAAGTTAGTAAGTCCTTTATGAACATTTTATTTTCTATTTTAATTACATTGGTTAATTACAGGTTCAAAGGACTCAGCCGCTTGAGTCGATTTAAATTTTTCATGAAACATACTATTATTAATTTTGAGTTTGTCGCCCCCCTTGATCGACGACCCTGTTTTCATGCTAAGTCCTCTACACGTATCCTTTCTCCGTTTCTAAACTACCTACCTGTCTTTTAGCTTCATAGGTCAAGATGCTTTAGTTAATCATACAATCTTATCCCCACTTCCCCAACCCCATTTTTCTCCTTATTGATATTATACCAATTTCAATCCCCCTTTTTGCCCATCGTGGGGGAAAAATTTTGAAAAAAAGCCAAGTAGTTCAAGTAGTTTTTTTATGTCCATACATTGCTCACCCCCCCCCCCCCCCTCCTCCCATTTCTCCGCCTTAGTTATCCCTTATTTCTGAAAAACATTTTGTGAACTGAGGTGTTAAATATACAAATTACCTACCTGCTAAATAAGAGACTATAAGAGAAGAGATTCACAGTAGTTTCGAAGTTTCATACAAACTATAACCCACCATTTCCCCCCCTTGAGAGATGAATTTCGTGAAATCTCTTCTTAGTAGATCCGTACGCTACACAAGAAAGTCCTGTACAAAGTTTCATGATTATAGGTCTTGCAGTTTAGGCTGTGCATTGATAATACGTCAGTCAGTCAGGACTTTGGATTTTTTTAAGTATAGATAGATAGATAGATGGAAAGACATAAAATTATAAAACATTCGCACGATTTTTAACGAACAGTTTTCATGATTCATCGGTTTTCATATTTCTATTGATTACAAACGGACGTTACTGTCTAAAAACACATCTCACTCTGCTAAAAGGTTTTCCTAGTACAAAGAAATGCTTTTTAACGGACTTCAAAAAAGGACGGGGTTCTCAATTCGGTTGTATATTTTGTATGTTTGTTACTTCGAAAGTGGTACGAACCGATTTCAAAAATTCTTACTTCGTTTGAAAGGGTGACCTAGTAGTTTGGTCCCATTTTTTGGAAATCAGGAATCGGTCCAGTGTGTAGTTATAGTTAGGTTTCTACATGAAAGAATATGTGAAACATATCTATTTTTACCTAGATGATATTTATTAGATCCAGGTAAACAAGATAACGTTTTTTTGCCTTTCCGTGACTGCCATTGTCACGAGATAAATTGGCTGATAGGATCGTATATTCGTTTATATTCTGTAATACGTGTGGACTTCAGTGTCAGGAGATAAATTACGACATTTGCATACCGAGCGGGAGAAAGCAATCTTGAATTCAATTTTATTTTTTTAAGTTTTAATCCAGGTGACTTATTTATTAAACAGTCCCTGTGATTGGTTCACGTTTGGTTTCACGCTAAGGTTTCCTAGAGCGCACAAAGTTCGTGCCGGTTTGTTGCGTTGGCTTCTTGCGAGACTGTGGCCAAGGTAATCCAATAAATCTAGGAACAAGTCTTAAGTTGAAGCATTATGTACAAAATGGTTTGATATTCTCAGAATTGTATATTTCCAGCAGGTATATTTTATAATTTTGTGGAAAAAAGACAGCATTTGATGGAACTTTTAAATGACGTCATTCTGTATTTCATAGAACTCAGGAACAAAAGTTCCGTTTTGACAGTTCATAAAAAGTATCTATTTTGACTTGACAGACCACAAGCCTTTTCTAACGTTACAGCTATTACATAAATTAGTAAGAAATAGAGGCGGTAATCGTTTTAGGTTTAATTAGAAAGCACGGTATGTCTCTATTACAGTAAAATATTATAGTATCTGTGTTCACTCTGTGTGTTACTCAGACTCTATTACTGCTGTTGTCAAAAACCGAGCCTATTTTCGATCGGAGAGAGAGATACGAGTATCATGAATTCATGAATGAGAGAGATCGGAACTCTTGGTCCGCGAGTCCTACTCGCGCTTCAGCATTTATTTATAACCTCATGGGAATGTTGAAATTACGTGATTTTAGGTATTTTGCGACAATAAAAAAAACATTTCAGTTACAATAGAGCCACTGTGATATTGAATGTAAATTGTAAAACAATCAGCCCGATATACCGCGTGGAAACGCTTAGGTATTTTTTTCTCGCAATTTTCAATGTTGCTAAAACCCGCGGAATAGCCTCATTACTTACATTTAAGTTCTTAAGTTACAAAATACCCCGGAAAAGTTCCACCAAAGTGTAAAGGCATCGCTTTTGACCCTTTTGACGTCACTTTGTAAACAAATAACGAATATATTTGGCTGATTGCCAAGCTCTAATCTGTGGCTTGGCAAACATGACAAGCGTGTCAGTAAATCATAATTTCGGCATGTGCAACGCATAATCTGGCACTCAATTAGATCAAACAGAATTTTGTGTGCATTAGAGAATTAAAGCAGCTTTATGGTAAGTATACATAGTTTCGGCATGTGCAACGCATAATCTGGTAAGCAATTAGATCAAACAGAATTTTGTGTGCATTAGAGAATTGTGATTTGTGAAATGTGTTTATTTTAACCGACTTCAAATAAACGGTCAAGTGCGAGGAGGACTAAAGCAGCTCATCAGGACCAGCAGCAGGACCATCAACCTGAGCATACTGAGCAATTAATGTTTTCAGCTTGATGCCTCCACGACGCGTTCCCGACAGACAGACAGACAGACAGACAGACAGACAGTCAGTCAGAAAATACGGGTGGAAGGGATCGGCAAGGATTTTCTTTTCCTTCTAAGGATCAGAAAAGACCTTAAAAATGAGGGGGTTCACATTTCGGTTGTTTAACTTTTTATGGGTGTTGCCGCGTTATTGGTAGGTGAATGTAAACGGTATGAACCGATTTTAAAAATGTATTTTTTATTTGAAAGTATCAGATCGGTCCCATTTACTTATAAAAATTCAGGAATCTGTCTTGATAATGATGATGACTAGTACAATAATATTATAGTATCTGTGCTAGTGCTAAGGCTTTTCTTATCGTGACGTATTTTTGCCTTTCTGTTTACGGTAGTTACTTTGTAGTGTTTACGGTCATTGTCATGTGATGAGTTTTGGCTGTAAAGACCGATATTTGTTTACATTGTTGTATGCGTGGACTTGACTGTGGCGGCGGTGGCGGCACCACACTTCCATAGGTGTTATTGTATAAGTACAAAATGGCATTGGGTAATGTTGGCGTCGTTTTGACGTTTCCATAGAGTTTGGTCGATTTTGAGTATTGGCCACTCATGAAAGTTACAAATTTTGAAACAGCAATTAAAAATAAGCTAATCTTAATATAGAGTACATGTAGCTAAATCAATTCGGGGCTGAGATATCTCACTTTAAAGTTTTTTTTCAGTACAAAAAGTGTTACTTGAAGCTCTATTATCTCAGCTTCGACATGGTTTACATCAATGCTTCCTCTTTTAATATAATACATTATGATACTGCTGCCAAATAATGATAAAGACATCGGTGGCCGCGAATAAAAAAGTGACGCCAATGGTCCATAGCAGGTTACCCAAACCCCTTTATTAAAATAGGTACGCCCCATAAGCGAGCGAACACGATGAATGAGTGACCGAAGTGTGGGCAGCCGAGACACGTACATATTCGGCTTAGGGATGATTTATATTAGACCGGGGCGTGCTAATATAAATCATCTCTTATTCGTGTCCTTTGAAGTGTGTAAAAAATTGACAACATCGAATATTTTGGCGTAGCCGCATAACAAATAACACATATCGAAGTGTGGTCGATTGCGGCTCGCCAAACATAAGTTGTACTCAACGTGTGCAACCTATGTACGATGACGGGCCGCCAGATAGTTTCGCAGCGGCTGACCAATCACAGCTCTCTTACCTCGTCCCCCGCCGCCCGTAAATTGGTGAGTTGTGTTTCAAAGGAAAATGTATCTATGCGCTCCACTGGATAAGTGCTCCCTGGTTTTCATGTATATAGACGACATTCGCATAAACAATCAAGTGGTACTCACGTTGAGCCAGGGTTGATGAATAGGCAGCCGACCTTCACAGAGACTGGCTTGTGTCCCTGGGCTGAGGGCGTCGCGCAGAACGCCCTGTCGTCCACCCGAAGGGCCGGCGGCTGCAGGCTTCTGGGGGTTAAGCATAACAACATAAGTGTGTGTATGTCCCCACTTATAAGGGTGCTCCGTGGTCCAGTGGGTTTCACCTTGCTTCTCACGCAGGAGATGCAGGTTCGAATCCCGGTGCTGACCATGTACCAATGAGATGATTAATTTGTCTTAAGTACATTATCGGACATTCCGTGTTTCGGATGGCACGTTAAGCTGTAGGTCCCGGCTACTATCGCTACTCCGTAGTATGTAGTAGTCGTGAAAACCCCTCCACCAACCCGCACTGAGCCAGCGTGGTGGAGTATGGCTCAATCTGTGCCCCTCGGTGTGGACATTAATGGGCTACATTTACTATGTCCCCACCGAGGGGCACGGGCCTTTACCCGGATACGAGTAAGATTTGCCATAAAATATACTCCACCACGCTGTCTCAGTGCGGGTTGGTGGAGGGCCGTCGGGCTAGTGGCATCTGCCTACCATGCAAGAGATCCCGGGTTCGAATCCCGGCTGGAGACAAAAAAAACCCCAGGTCTTGGATGTTTACATGTTTGTGATGTCGCTGATTCTGGTTCCCAACGACACAGGGTATCCTAGTCTGGGGCCAGAAGCAATGTATGTGGCTGTATGTAAATGTTTGTGTTTATGCCCTATTAGGCCCGCTGACACAGCTTTACGACTACTACCACCGAGTAGAAATAGTAGCTGGTACCTTCAGCTTAACGTGTTATCCGAAACACGGAAGCGCCTGAAACAAAAGCCAAATAGAAAAGGGTCACCCATCCAATACCCATCTTGGCCGGTTGTTTCTTAGCTCACACGATCGTTTCCGATGTGCAGATGCCGCTCGGCCATGAACGCAAGCATTCTGGCCTGGGGCTTAGGAAAGATATACAGAAATCGATTAGGAGATAGGAGAGAAATTGTTTATTTCAGTCTCTGGGGATACCACAACCTTTGTAGCGATTGAGATAAGGTTCCTAAATGAAATGAAATTGTTTATTTAAGGCTTACCTACGCCCATACAAAATTGCAATATTACAAATTAATAAGTATTTGCATTTAGAAACATTTTAAAAACATTAGATACAAATACAACATTAGAAATTAATATTTGCATTTTTTTAATGTTGTCCCACCGCTGGGCAAAGGCTTCACCGGTTCGAGCCCACAAATCTCTAGCCGAATATTTGAATTAATAAAAAAAAAACATTAACAAACCACGCACACAGCATGGATCATCCGTACCTCGGCCCCCTGGCCTATGGCACACACCCATGGCCTCGGTCGGTGATCGCGCGGTGATTTGCGCGACGGCCGGCGGGGCGGGCGCGGCGGCGCGGGGCGTACAAAGCATTACGGATTACGGGATGACGCGCGCGCTCCGTTGCCGCTCTGCGCCCTTTCCGCGCCCGCTAAGCCGCGCTCTCACCGCCTTGCACCGATTTGTGTCTTATTGCTCATTAATAAGTCTCATTAATAAGCCGACAGAGCGGGCGCGTCATCGTCTGTCCACGCCCTTACCCGCCTTGTCACTTCAGTATGGACGCAGGCGGCGTTTTCATTATGTTTGATATTTCGCGCCCACCATCGCCACCGCGCAAGCGCGTTGGTCTGCTTGAGGCTCAGACGCCGAGCATTTAGGCCCATGTCCATGTGTCATCCATCACATCACCCAGTGAGCCAAGATACGGCCGTCCATGCGGTCTGCCCAAACATTCAGGAGGCTGCTGGTACTCCCCCTAAACCCCACAGAGATAGATGTGATACGACGAGAATTTGTGTAAATAAAGACTGTACAAAATAAAAGATCAAGCAAGCCTATAATTAATCTAAGCCGCTCCGCCCAAATATGTTACGGACGAGATATTTTACGTAGCGTCGAGAGTTTCTGGATTGCCTCGCTCGCTGTACGAAACGGACAAAAGAACATATTTAGACCCAGCTTTTCCGAAAAATTACCATGACCGTCATAAATCAAGTCTTGGTAATAGGTTAAGTAAAGAAATGGAGTATTGGAAAGAAAATGGTTGCCTTTTCTAATCTATCAACTTCATCGCTTTGATAGATTAGAAATCTAAAAAGTATTGGCTTATGACGTTGTGCTAAAGGCCCCGAATCTTTACAAAGTACACAGCACAGCTTGAGTAACTATAAATTAAATATTTAACATCCCCGAGGCCCCAACACGATTTATAAAGGAAACTGGTACACTGGCTCCCAATTCTTGCGCTACCGAGATCATCTCCATAGTCGAGACATTGATTTCGATACCGCATATCTCCGTCAAAAACGATCTCGATTCATATTTATTTCGATTGAAATCGGGAATCTCTGTTGGACGTAAAGAATAGCTTTTTTTTGTTTCGATGAAGATGTTCCGTATCTCGAGTCAATATCTCGAGCATGGAGATGGGTAGAATCGGAAATCAGAATGTTTATTGTGGATCGGAGTGGATGGTGTAGATAGCGCGAGAGTTGCCCCCGGGGATGGTCAGATATGCGGATGGTGTAGATAGCGCGAGAGTTGCCCCCCGGGGATGGTCAGATATGCGGTATGGGCTGAATTATTTCCTCGTAGTCATTAAGATTACTTATTGAACCACTGAACCGATCTTAATATTACATTGCTAAGAACCATCGCAGATAAGTCTATTAAGGCGCCTGGTAACGCTAAAATTAACGACTGGATTTGTGGTGGTTGAAATTTTCACAAATTATGAAAGGAATATGATAAAATAAAGCCTATATAATGGCGTAAACTGCAGCGCGACACTTACGTCCGCGCAAAAAGTGCAAAAAGTGTGTTTTTTGCAAATTACACAAAAACCGCTGATGGATTATTAAAATTTTTAGATATTTTGATAACCAATTTTTACACATAAGAACCATACCAGCGTTCCTTGTAGAACTCCTGGAATAACTCGTTTTAGGTAAAAAAAAACAACTATTAGATTACTATATTTCATAATTATAGTTTCCAATGGCATTATGATGTTTTTAAACACTATGGGTGTTATTACAAAAAAATAAACTTCCGTTCAACGACTGTTTAAAACCGAAATTGTATGGGATTTGACGTTTGTTTTGAGGTTAAACTGCGTTTACTATTTTTTGTAATAACACGGTAAATTTTTTGCCAAGGGACAGTTTTATAACATATTTTTTTTGTATTCAGAAAGTAGGTACCTAAACTACTGGAATAACTATTTAAAGATGGTCATTTTGCTGGACAATCCCTCTTGACATAGGACCGACATCGTGACCGGAGGAGGCTGGAACTTTGTATAGTGTCGCGCCGACCGACCCCCAGGGGCGGCAGGAGGGGAGGGGAAAGTGCTGTTTTTCCGCGCCTCAAACAAAAAAATCTGGCTGGCCTAGTTGTAGTACTAGGTCGTGTTTGGTATCG
Organism: Argyresthia albistria; assembly: GCA_963457715.1. Lineage (NCBI taxonomy): Eukaryota > Metazoa > Arthropoda > Insecta > Lepidoptera > Argyresthiidae > Argyresthia > Argyresthia albistria. Next base: position 1,889,627 of record OY735266.1, on the reverse strand, counting down.
TTTTCTTATAACTAAAGGACGTGGAATTCATTTCTCATAAGAAAATGCTAAGAATACAAGTATTTGGTGATTATCTGAAAAGAGTGAAAAAAGTTGCTGTTGACTATAAAGAAGAAACAAGTGTCCGACTATTCATTCTAGTTTTTGATTTAAGTATATTTATACTTTAAGGATACTTTTTCTGAAAAATACTTCAGAAAGAAATCTTAAAGGGTGTGCGGCAAGGGCCCGAATTCTACTAAGTTCACAAGCATACGACAAGCCTGGCACAAACTTCAATACGAGGTATTTGGTATTCTACTAAAATCGGCTAAATCGAAGTACGCTGGCTTCACGCTGGCGCTTGTGAATTGGATTCCGGTTTTAGTATAATACCAAATAACCCCGTATTGAAGTTTGTGCCAGGCTTGTCGTATGCTTGTGAACAGTCGAGTTCGGGCCCAGGTTTATAGGGTATACCTACTGCTATTGCCCAATATAATTAAAGAGGGTTTTTGCTTGCAATAATTCAAACTCAATTTCTGGCATCGTTTGGTATCGTGTAGGTATGCTAAGTCTAAGTTTGCCACCTCGAAAGTGGGGGGGACAACTTGTGGAGGGGCAAAAACCTCGAAAAGGTCCCGCAGGGCCACTCCTGCCATGTCATCTGGTCGAGGAGTTTCTACGGAATGTTCAAGATCACCGTCTGGGGTCCCAAAGTTTATCGGGAGATATCTTCAGGCCTTCGAAAACGAAAACCTTATTATTTGCTCCCTACTTAAGACTAACAGGACAGGGTGTAACAGAAAGGTCATATATTTTGGGGGGTTGTTGAGGACACCATTCTGATTAACTTTCACTATGAAATCCAATTGATCAGAGCAACTTTATTTTCCACATCTCCATACGTTTTGTTTCGGGTGATCAGCCGATTTGTATGGAGAAGAGAAAAACAGAGTTTCTCAGATCAAATCGGTTTGATACTAAAAGTTCCTCAGAATTATGTGCCAAACCAATGTCAAATTACCATCTTTCTATAACACCCGAAACTCATATTGTCTTAATCCCAAAATGCTTGAAATCCTTATCGACACCTTCTAAATACCTTTGGCGTTTTGTACAGTCGATGAGAAATTGTTTAGGTGTCTTTCCAGTTGAGTCAGGAAAAGAGATCCCGTCACGTAAAAATACCTAAGTACCTAAGAATAAATGTACATTACACTAACACAAGGTCACGCCTTAACCCATACGGGGTGGCACATTTAAGCCAGTCGCTCATTACTCAATTTTGCATGACAGGGGGCTAGCCCATCGCCGCAGCTATGGAGTAATGAAGGTTTCCCCACTATGTTTTCCATCACCGTCGGAACGTCCGATAATGTACTTACGATAAATCGCGTTTGCAGAAAACGGCATTAAAACCCATCCATCAGTTTGACCACTAGGGTGCCAGGGACATACACAGATAGACATACAGACAGATATGTACCCCGTCCGTCCGTCTGTCTGTCACCAGGGGCCTAATGCTGCTCTGAGAATTTCACATAAATTTCATTACTATTCCATTGCAAACACCCAAAATGGCGTCATTTGGTATTCTCCTAAATTATTATCCTCCTTGATTGGGTGTTTGCAATGGAATAGTAATGAAATAGTAATGAAATATAAGTGAAATTCTCAGAGCAGCATTAGGGCCCAGGCTGTATCTCATGAACCGTGGTAGCTAGACAGGTGAAATTTTCACATAGAATTAGAATTACGTTTATTGCATCCACATTTGCTTTTAAATCAAGATACAATTTATGGACCCTGTCCATAAGGCACTGCAACAGTAGAGAGATACTTAATACAATGGCTGTATTGTAAAATATTAATTATTGAGGTATGTTTATGTGTACGTGTGTGTGAGGATGTGTGTTAGCAATACTACAAAACATGGCTCAACCCATCTGGGCCGGGAGTCACGTGTAGAGCACGGCAAATGGTAGCGAACGGCGCGAAATTCCGGTTAGCTTGTAGCCGGGGCGCGGCTTAGCAAGGGCGGCAGCGCGACTCCCCGTCGAGAAGTCGAAGCAGACATTTTCAGCCTCGCTATAGCTATTTCCATGCCATACGTGTACGTGACTCATGGCCCTATTCATAGTGTACTGGTGTACCTAATGGTCGTGCTCGCGCATAGAGCAACGCGGCCGGCCTCCTTACGGAGGGAGCCGCCATTTGCATAATTCCCCTCTATCCAGGCTGAGTCCAGGAACAAGTCCAAAGTGCACATCTAATACAGTCTTTCAAAGATCTTTTGGTGCGTGACGTGAGTGAAGTTTGCAGGGGGCGCCACTTCTACACAATGAACCTGTCATACACCTTCTGATTCTGACTGTCTGTACCTTTGTTCCACCTGCGTCACGCCGCGCGCCAGAACATCGTTGGATAACTGTACTGTACAGCAAAGATATGTATGTAAGTGTTGTTGCAATAGCGATTGCTGCACTATCGATCGACCCGCACTTGGCTGATAATTTATTTATTTGTGAAATCAGCCAGCCAGCCAGCCCCCAATACGTCAAAATGTGACAATTTCCCCCCGCAAGAAACGGCTGAAATACACTGGACAGCAAATAAACTGGGCCAACTGGAAAACGACTTTTTTTTGTAATATCCATAAAAACACTTAATAAATTGATTAATCCCATAAAAATCCATTCCTTTTAATCATCATGAAACACACTTTTTGTAAGCATAACATTCATAGTTTTAACACTTTTTGAGAAAATCCAATAAGAGTTCCAAGGCAGAAGTTTCCGTCCCTGGCAATCGTTTTGTACACGATCGAACGTACAGTTAAAGGCAACACGGGAGTGACGATTAATATATAAAGGCAAAAGTACCCTCAACAACCAAAAATTGATTAATCCCATAAAAATCCATTCCTTTTAATCATCATGAAACACACTTTTTGTAAGCATAACATTCATAGTTTTAACACTTTTTGAGAAAATCCAATAAGAGTTCCAAGGCAGAAGTTTCCGTCCCTGGCAATCGTTTTGTACACGATCGAACGTACAGTTAAAGGCAACACGGGAGTGACGATTAATATATAAAGGCAAAAGTACCCTCAACAACCAATGTTAATGTAAATTTGTTTTCGTAATATTTTTGTACATGTTAAGTAATTAGTTTAGTCACTTGTAATTTACTTTTTGATAATAAATTTATTTGTATTTGTATTTGAGAAGGGTAGGTGGCCCGGTTTATTTGCTGTCCAGTGTATTTGACTGGTATCTAATATTCATAGATTCATAGCTAAGACGCCCCTTTGTGCTCGCGTAATGCAATGTGAATGAGCGATGACGCCCGGTTATGTGAAGCAATGCATGATATGTCATCACGCGGATATGTGATACTTAAGGGCGGGCTCTTTCATCCTTAACTTATTTTTAGAGGAAATTAAATTTAAAAAAAAAAGGTTAAAGCGAAGCTAAGCACGTCTAACTGAGGAACATACTGTGCCATTTTTATAATGATTACATAAATAACAAGAACACAAAAACAGATGCGGATACAAATTCAGATGCGGTGCGAAATTGTAAAATAAAACATTGTGACAGACATATTTTCTGGCAACTTCAGGAGACTTTTCTATCGAGCAAAATTAATAAAATTACATTTATGGGAAAGTCTCGCTGACACTCGTGATAAACAAGCTAGTGAAAAACGTACAGCAATAATACTCGTCATTCCGAGAGATTCGTGTTTTGCTAGAGGCTGTTTTTACCTAGGGGACCGTCTTAAGTCTTTTGTAATATTACGAGTTTTACC
>OY735266.1:1788120-1885632 GCA_963457715.1 Argyresthia albistria | reverse complement strand
ATTTGTTTCTTTATCTCACACTTGGATATAAAAAGGCAGCCATGTTGCAGGGAAGATTACTCGATTATAAAAAGTTGTGAGATCTTATTTATGTATGTTAACCAAATCGGTTAATTTGAACAGTTTTGCTGTGTCTTGTCGTCCTATGTCATTGTAATAAATCGGAGCATAAATGATTTTGAATAATTGTCTCTGTACACATTATACTACTTACTTACATATCTACTCATTTTGAATATTTTTGATCATATTTTAATATTTTAAATGTGTATTTTTTGATTTTTTTAAATGTTTCTAAGTACTTTTATTTTTAGGGTTCCGTACCCGAAGGGTGCCAAACGGGACCCTATTACTGAGACTTCGCTGTCTGTCCGTCCGTCCGTCCGTCCGTCCGTCCGTCCGTCTGTCACCAGGCTGTATCTCATGAACCGTGGTAGCTAGACAGTTGAAATTTTCACAGATGATGTATTTCTGAGACTTCGCTGTCCGTCCGTCCGTCCGTCCGACCGTCCGTCCGTCCGTCCGTCCGTCCGTCCGTCTGTCTGTCTGTCTGTCTGTCTGTCTGTCTGTCTGTCTGTCTGTCTGTCTGTCTGTCTGTCTGTCTGTCTGTCTGTCTGTCTGTCTGTCTGTCTGTCTGTCTGTCACCAGGTTTTTTCTCATGAACCATGGTAGCTAGACAGTTGAAATTTTCACAGATGATGTATTTCTGTTGCCGCTATAACAACAAAAACAAAAAAAAACGAAATAAATTTAATATTAAGGGGGGCTCCCATATAACTAACGTGATTTTTTTTGCGGTTTTTTTTATAGATAATGGTACGGAACCCTTCGTGCGCGAGTCCGACTCGCACTTGGCCGGTTATTGTATGTAAATTACGCACAACAATTCCCACTCTGCTAAGCATACTATGGCACCCACGATACAGGCTCAGCCTAGTGAGGGGCCGCAGTCAAACTCCTGTATAAATTGTTTTTGCACAAACGATAACTTATAAACCTAGCTTTAAGTCTTGCTTTCTAAATAAATATATTCTTATTCTTATTCTCGTTCTCGTTCTCGTTGTCGTTCTCGTTCTCGTCCTCGTCCTCGTCCTCGTCCTCGTTCTCGTTCTCGTCCTCGTCCTCGTCCTTGTTCTTGTTCTCGTTCTCGTTCTCGTTCTCGTTCTCGTTCTCATTCTCATACTCATACTCATTCTCATTCTTATTCTTATTATTCTTATATGTAATTAAATTCATATTCGTATTATTCTATATTATCGTTGCTTGCATTCATGTGACGGTAGTGAAACGGCCAAGCCACATATTTGTTAGAGTTTGTGAAGTAGGGCTGTAAGTTAGGGCGTGTAGAGTTAGAAGCTTGGCTCTACTTGAGATCTGATAACTTTTTGTTTCCCTCTTCTTGGCTACATTTTTTACATGAAAATGTTTTGGTGGGATACATTTTACATATATTTTTTCACCAAAATTGGAGGAATTTTAGTAGGTAGGAGATTATATGAGTAAATATGAGAAAATTTGTTTACCAAGGGAGTAAAGAACTATTTTTAGGGCGAGTGTGTTTTTTGAATCCAGAGTGAACCAGAACACAATATATCCTCGACATAGTTAAAGCTTGTTTAGAATTGGCTAAATCTTGAAAATAGGCTCAAAATGCATTTTCAGAAAACCACTTCGTTCCTCTTCAATTTTTCACAGGACTCAGTTGTTACATTATTCCTCTTGATTTTATTGGTAACAGATCTTGTATTTGTCATTTGCGTTTGTTGTTATGTCATCTGGAGTTAGACACTCACTATCACTCATATTTTTGACTATATCCGCAAACGAAATTGAAATCATTCTACGTACCTACGGCATTCAGATTTGGCGCGGTTTGTTTACAAATTTTAAACTACTTTTTAATTATTTGGTCCTTGTTTCTATATCAATCTCTGTAAGGTTGTGTCTCTTTTTTTAGTACAAACTTTTTATTTAATTGGCTGTGTGTCAAAATCGACCTTTCTTGTAATTGGGTCCATCAGCTAGAATACTAGTAAAAGAAAATGAATAGTGACAGCAATTTTTTCCTTTGTACTGGCAACAAAATTAAAAAGTTACTTTTAGTCCGTACCTACTTTAGTCCCTGTTTACCGGGACTAAAGTAGCTCTTTTCGAATAAATGTGATGAAAAATATATTGAATTGAAACCAGCTAGCTCGTATCAATAGAGGACTATTGTACCAACAAATACCCCCATGAGGAAAATTGTCCTACAATGTCACGTAAGTGTTTTGATAACATAGAGTGCCAAAAGTTTATTTTTGCAAAACCGTTGCGAAATCTTTCAGTCGTGTGTCTTAACTTTAATATTTGTATTAGACACTAATAATCTATGAGAGTTAAATATGAGTTATAGCAGTGTATGAAACTGCACATAAGTACCATAACTAGGCATTAAAACACTCGTGGGATACTATTTTTAAAAACCTCGCCTGGCGGCTGGAATCAACCCTCATTATGCAACAGTTTCTTAGATAACAAACAACGTAAACAACAAACAATTAGGAAAATGCTTTTAAATAATCTTAGTAGACATATCACAATGTTACTTTTATGTGTTCATAAATGCCAAATCACTTGTGATTTATCGTCCTTGGGTTGTAAAAAACCGGCCAAGTGCGAATCAGACCTGCGCACCGAGGGTCCTCCCGGCAAACATCTCATTTTTCGACCGAATCGAACTATTAAAACGGGTTTGTTTTTTCCTTACTGTGTGATGTGATCTAATACGATATGAATAACTGGCTAAACGCAGAGGCACATTTTACTGACCCAAAATTGTGCCTCCTGCCACCCAGTGTGAGAAAAGGTGAAACGCTATTTTAGTTTTTATTTTTTCCTTGCTTCGTTGTTTATTTGATTGCATTGACAAAGAAGTTGAATTGACGTACAAGTCGTTACAGAACCGGCTGTGGAACTGAGTAATCGATTTTAATTTCATCTTGATAGCTGCTCCATACTTTTCTGAGAAAAGGGAGACAAACGACAGGCAGACAAACAGACAGATAGACGAACACGGAAGTATTCCTATAAAGATAAAGGTTCCATTTTCATTTTAGGGTACGGAACCCTAAATAGCTCAGAGATTTTTTCAGAATAGGGACCTTCAAGGAATTTCATTTGCGTCTGACCTAAGCTTTAATATCATACAGTAAGCTGGCGTTTTTACTGCTATGTTATTAATGCCATTATAGAATACGCATACACCTATACTTACATAAGTTGTAATGCTGACGTCAAGACGTTGGAAGCGAGAGTATCGAAATGGGTCAGAAAGGAAATAATTCATTTCGGGCCAGAAGTGAATATTAGAAAGCATATTATATATTTATGTATGCAACCTTTTAGTTAAATTTATTGTTTTGTACACATGGGTCTACCCCCGCTCAGCTATCAACCTATCTCTCACTGAAACTTGGTTTGCTGGAAGAGATCTCTTTTTAGAGATAAGCTCGCAATTGTACACTTTATATCATACTGTTATTTTGTTAACTTCTTTTTTGGAGCTGATCTGATGATGGAGACGGAAGACGGCCATTGGAACTCTGTCATCAAACATCGCTAGCCCGTCAAATTTGGGTTGGGCTCGTTTCATTTGTCTCGACAAATACTTTGACAATTACCTACTCTAGGTCTAGATTAGATTTTTTGTGATATCATGATAATGCTAAAAAGTGAACACATTTTACTTGGCTAGGTATTGGCTAGCTCCCCCTTTTGTAGGGCCTCTAATTTCCCCCCACTATACTGATTTTACTACAGCGCAAGAGCGCAACTTGTAAATGTGTTTGATCGTGTCAATTTTTGACGCCCGATCTAGGGGTCAATTCTCGCGGCAACGAGATCATGTCCATGGTATAAATATCGATTTTGAGATACCAGATACCCCTAAAAGATTCCCATTGCCATATGTATACTATCTACCCGGTACATATAAGTTACCCCCTTTTTCTCTTTGTTTTAAGTTTACTACCATATGTTTTGCCTGAAAAATAGAAGCCTTTAATTGCCCTATGTCTAGTTTAAGTTCTCTGCTAATATTATTTTGTATATCTTGACCCGTTTTCGATCGAAATAAATATTAACCAAGATCGTTTTCAACGGATTTAGGCGGTATAAAAGCCGATATCTCGACTAGGGAGATGATCTCGATAGCGCGAGAATCGGGGGCCTGTACCTTATTATGCTGTTCGACTTATAACCACAGATTACCTAAGCCTTCGTGCCGGTTGATATTGTTAGTCATATATTCACGTATTATTTAGATTTATCGCTTAGACATATCAACCGTCACAGTAATGGTATTTCAATATTAATAACGTACCTTTCGTACCTTTAGTCTACAGTAACGACTTAACTCAAAAAACCGACTTTATAGAAAATCGCAAAAAAATATAGGTTGAGCAGTGAGTGATAACTCTAGCTCAAAAAGTCCAAACCCCAAAATTTTGAGTTGAGTCGGGGTGCGGTGCCCAAAGTAATAGAGGTGCGCTTCGTACCAATTCATAAGTATTTCTCATATCATAGCTAGTTTAGTATCTGCGCATATCCCAAGCCTACACTTTACTCCGGACAGTCCCGGAGGTGTCGTCCATTTTATTTCACTTCCAGGAGCATATTATGATATTACATCAGACAAAGCGCATAAATGCCGGGATCCAACAAAACATATAATAATTTAAAACTACCAAGTGCTACTACTTTCGATAGTACTACTCCCTCGTTTAATTGTAGGAAGATGTATAACGTGATCGATTTAGAATTTGAGATAGACACCTCGATAGATTACATCATTTATAGATCTAACGAATTTCATCCAAGCGAGGTTTACAAGGTGATAAACTGGTGCAGAGGCCAATTTGATATAAATCGTAAACCCATAAGACCGAGGGGCCAGGATCTAAAAATCTTTCCCTCTACAACGCCCGTCTAACTCGACACCAAAAATCGCTAAATTCGCAGGTGAATGGCTAGTTCTAATTCAAATCGTTTATTTCGGACCACATGGATCCATATTGCACATGTACATGGGCGCAAAATATTGCACATGTAGATGGGCGCAAAAAATAGTTAAAATGCACACAAACAAAATAGACCAATTACATTTCAATCTTCAAATCGTTAGTAACAACAATTCCCCAAATATTACAATTGATAGAAAGATCATAATTACTACTACTGCGGGTATAATAGGAAAAAATATTGAAAAAATCGGTTAAGTGCGGGTCGGTATCGCACACGAAGGGTACCGTACCATCGTACAACAAATCAAAAGCACTCAAAACAATAAAAAAATAAACAAAAAGAAAATTTAAAAAGTTTATGCCTTCACGAGTTTTGAACCGACGACCTCCGGATTGAGAGTCTACGTCATACCGCACCGGCTAACCACAACCATGTGGGTTGACGCGAAATATGCTATCATATTTAAATGTGTAGTATATGTGTCTATGACATGGTTGCTATGACAATAAATAAACAGTTTCAGTCAAGATCTCCATTTTGAAATGCGTAAGTGTATCTAAACACGTCTCTTGTATCGGGGCCCCCTTTAATTTGCAATATCTCTCGTATTTCAGTATTTGTGGTTGGTGCGGCAACAGATATACACATTCTGTGAAAATTTCAGCTTTCTAGCTATTACGGTTCGTGCAGACGGACCCGGTGACAGACAGGACGGACGGACGGACGGACAGACGGACAGCGAAGTCTCAGTAATAGAGTCCCGTTTGGCACCCTTCGGGTACGGTACCCTAAAAAGCACCCCTCATTTATTCATGAGGTGCCTTAAAATTTAGTTCCACCTATCACCACGCGCCAAAAGATTGTTTGAGAAGCTGTACATCTGAAAGCCTAATCAAGGCCGGCCGGTCCGGAAAAGTTCTCATTCCGTTTTAAGTAAAAGTAAACAAGGAGGCTGAGCAAAGGAAGATTACTGTATTATATAGGCTGCTCTAAAATAGAACTACAGTTTGTAAAACATAGCTTCATCTCTGCGACAGATGTCAATTTGACATGACTGGACCTGGCGATAGGTCGATACAAATTATCGATATATGTACGATTCCATCGTGCATCTTCAGGTTTAGTCAGCTTAAAAATGTACAATTGCGTTTTTCATTATTTTATAAGTTATCGTATCGTTCAGTTAAGTTACCAAATGTTTCAAACAAAAGGACGTTAGAAACTTAACACGTTTTTATTCTTGCTGAAATGGTTCACAGTCCAAATCATCATCATTAAAGTCTGATTCGGACTTACTCACATTATTAATTATTATTATTTTATTTAACCATTAAAGCGTCCCACTGCTGGGCAAAGGTCTCCCCCACTTTCGTCCACACTTCCCTGGTCTGTGCCACCTCCGGCCACCCCGGCAAAAACTTGTCGAGGTCGTCCCGCCATCTCCGTTTAGGCCTGCCCCTACACCGGTATCCGTCCTGTGGCACCCAGTCAGTGGCGATTTTCGCCCATCTGTCTGGGTGCATGCGACTTACGTGGCCGGCCCAGTTGCACTTTAGCTCAGCGGTCTGCGCACCCACATCAGCGATGCCAGTTATGGAGCGCAGTGTGGTGTTCCTAATGTGGTCCGTCCTACGAACACTTAGGATGCTGCGCTCCATTGCTCGCTGGCAAACCTTGAGTTTGGACTTCTGAAGTTCGGTCAAAGACCATGACTGAGCGCCGTAGGTTAGGATAGGCAGGATATACATGTCGATGAGCTTGCGCTTGAGGGTCAGCGGAAGGTTACCCTTCATAAGTTCCTTCATGGACCAGTAGCTCTTCCAGGCGTTAGAAATGCGTCTATCGATTTCTTTATCCTGCCTGTTTTCGAAGGAGGCTATCTGGCCTAAGTAAATGTACTCATCGACATAATGTATTTCCTGCCCATCTACCTCGACCCTACGTTTCACACTGTTAGTCATTATTAAATTATCAATATATTTTTTCAAGTCAACATCGATAACTTGTCTAAGACATCACTTGTAAGTGTAAGACATCACTTTAAAATACGAGTAAGGTACTTAATAGGCGTGTTTTTGATGACATCTGTCACAAATATCAAGCTGTGTTTTACAAACTATACAAGGTTGTGATGTATCATGAATATCATGATTCATGATTAAAAGATGTGCCGTTGCCGGCAATATTGCCATTTGTGGGAATATAATGCCGGCAATATTGCCCCCAAACATTTTATGGCAATATTGCCGGACAAATGGCAATATTGCCGGACAAATGGCAATATTGCCGAACAAATGGCAATATTGCCAGCAACGACACATTAGTACCTAATCGTGATAGAGTCTATCATGTGTGTCTGTCTGTCTGTGTGCCTACATCACACACTGTATCACAGACCGACAGACTCCCACATTATTAATTCAATCCCCCTAATCATTGACATGCACGTCCTAGCACGTACGTGCCACGTCGGACTAAATCTCAGCTACTAACCTGTTGTCCATTATATATTCGCACTGTGCTTTCAGTTAGCAAAACTGAAAGCACAGTGCAGAGTCCGCGAAATTGTTTGTGTGTGCACTGTAGGTAAGTGAACACATGCCCAACACTCTTGGTAAGTTCACCACCACACACTAAAAAGACAAAAAAAATTATCTGTGCCCGTGCCTCTGCCACTATATGTGGGAAAATATGCGACGTCTGTGATATGTTTGAGAACTTGTTATTGTAACTTTCCGTCAGAAACTATCGCAGCCCCTAAAATCGGGAACACGAGCGCCTGTTGCTAAGTTCCGAGCAACACTGGCTAAACCAAAACGTATAAAGTGTAGTCCTGTTGGGAGCAGGCGTTTCTTGAATGAATCGAGGTGCGGAGTCGGGCAAGGCGCCGCCGCCGCCTGTCTCGGGCTGCATAGTCGATGTATATTACGTATTTAATTTAGTATCTGCTGGAATTTATCACGTTGAGGAATGAGAGTACGGTCGTGCAAGTTATTGCCATGCTATCTGTTGTATGTTACGGTACGTATGACGGTGACATCTGACAAACTAAACACGATCGTAGCAAAATGCGAACCCCTCGGGCCAAATTCTCGACCATGCGAAAGGAAAGCGGAGGTAGACGCAAATCATCTATGAAATATCATACGAAAATGACAATATTTATGTCAATACGTTTTCAATTCGCATGGGTGAGTTAGACCCCTGTTCGCATAAAAGCGAAGTAAGAAAGTATAAGTAGCAAGAAAAATTATTCTTCACACGTAACTGGTTACATAGCGTTGGTTTCGTAGGCGGCCGAAGGGGGTGAAAAATGTGTACCGGGCACCCATCTAACAAATCGAACTAGATAATGATGAGACCAAAAGTCTGGGCTTAGCCAGAAGACTGAATATTTACTTGTACCTTCTCTTCCCTACGAACTACTTCATGCATATAATGTAAGTAATCAGTAGATTGCAATAATAATTTAACATAACAATAACTATGTAATTGATGAGATACAGAAGCCCACTTTAATTTCGTTTAACAACCCTCGAGTTTCACTCAAGTACCTGAATCGTTTTATAGCTAATATTAAATAAGTATTAACGACGATCATAAATATCAGTCCTTATATGTTTCTATGGCATAATAACCACTTACTTTAAGATGGAAATTAGAAAACAATTACTTTAGGATTTACTACTTACCATAGGTACTTACCTGTTTATATCGATTAATTAGTTATACAGAAAACATTACTGTAAATGGACTTCTTGTTATAAGTATACCTAATTATTCTGCAAAGCTTTAATATTTCTATGGATTTCATTCGACGAGTAATATCTACTTAATCATTATACGTTCTGGTTATTATAATAGTATCTGTGGTTCTGGGCAGTTTTTATTTCATTGAACAAATGAGCAGTGTAGGTAGCAGGAAAAATTACGCATCGAAAAATTATTCAGGCATCTTAAGATTCATTTCATCTAAACTCGAACACTTTTACGCGCTCTCAAATATTCCTGCTTGGGGCTCTGATGAGCTAATGAACTGGACCTATAATAGACTAAACATGGACACAAGTGGTGCCTGTGCCACCCGGTATGGAAAAGGCGTGACCGCTCGTTTAACGTATAAATAGCTATTCTGGGAAAACCTCGGAGGAAGGGAAAACCAACGACCTCAAAATGAAAGTAAAACTTCCCGCTTGCCTCGTGACTCTTTTGAAAAAGTAAAATTGAAAATTTATGAATTTGCCACGTGACCCGTGTCTAAAGGGGTCTACTAAAGGGTGATTTTCAATGAGCACACCGAGGAATAATAACCGATTGATTAGGGAAAGACAGCCGGTCGTTAGAAAAACACAAGCGCCAAAGATAGCTAGGTAGGTAATAGGTACAAAGGCGGGTTAATCAGTGTCGTGTTATTTAACCCTCTCGCTCGCTCGTCTTTCGTCCGCTATTGTTCATGAATTCGGCCCGCGTGTGTCCCTAACTCCTTACGCGAGTCGCGAGTAAAAGTCATATATTACGGGCTTTGTGATAAAGTTAGACAATAACGCGTATTTAGACGAGCGAAATAAAAATTCCGCCGAACCTAACTGAAATACAATTTACTAACTAGATTTTTGTGCTTGCGCGTGGCTATAACTTGCAAAATGTCGTGGATGAGCATGGAGGAACCTTTCAATAATTACTCAGGTCTAAAATCTCTTAGACTTGGAGCTGTGAAAAAAATATGATCTTCTAATCTAAAGTCAACGCAATCAAATGATCAGTCGTGTGAACTCGTGTGTGTATGCTGCTAATTTACTGAATTCACGCAAGGGAATCAAAACCTATAGAGTACTTCCTGTTGACCTAATTTTGAAGGACGCAATAAGGATGACGGGAAAATGATTACAATCTCTATACAGGGTGGAACAAACTAGTGGGCCCTGGAGGAAAGTACCTTAAATCCTTAAGATTGCTAATTCTACTTCAAGGAAGTATGCTGTTATTTTTAAAAAGAAACAAAACTGCATTATACTTTTTTTAAACCAGGAGTCGTACCAGCAAAAAAAAATTCGCGTGTAGCACCGTACACGTGTTAGAAGTAAAACTTCTGTAGCTAGATCATTAAGTGGTACCTATACTATACACCTATACCTACTTATACTAAAAGAGATTTAAATTTCCAATTTTGAGATCCAATCTCTGCTTCAAGTTACTTTTAAGTTTCAGACGTCCGATTATTTGAAATTATTTTACTTGTACTTACTTTTAATACGTCATGTCATTTATTTCCCACCATTCCTTATCTACAATTTGTCGCGCTCGTGGTGATATACTTAACTCATTCAATAGTGTCACTACTATTTGCATCTCGCTCAGATTATATACCATCTGACGTCACGTCTTTAAGCCGTCTCGCTCAAATGTAGGCATTGCTTTGATTGTCTCTGTGCCCAGTCCCTTTATTTAATTGATCGAGTACGTATTTTCAACTATTCCAAGTTAATGTGTACCTGCGGGGCTACCATAAGGCTTGCCACTCACCTCAGTCGCGCAGATAAATGACAAAGAAGATGGCTAAATCAATATATGGTCGACTGCCCCAGACATGTACAAAGACTTCTCAACAGCCAATAGCATTTAAATATTCATTCATAAATTTAATTTACTGCGTCTGTATTTAGTTTGTAGAACTTGAAGAAAAAAATTATTAAATATAGGTAAATAAGAGTTGTTACTCAATACTCCGTGATTCCAATATGATTCCGTGACCTTTGCCGGCGCTAGAAATAAGCACCATTTTGCAATAACATGCAACATAACGCCATCTAGCCACTCCTCTGGAAACCTTCTGTTTTCAACAGTTTTGCTAGTTGGCAATTATGTTGCATGTTATTTTTAACGATGGCAAAAGTCACTAATCAATGGCGGAATCATAGAGTATGAAGTGACAACTCTTAATTATTTAATCATTTCCTTCAAGTTCTACAAACTAACTAAAGACGCAGTAATTTATGAGAGAATATTTAAATGCTATTAATTGGCTGTTGAGAAGTCTTTGTACATGTCTGGGGCAGTCATTTTGCCAAATTGCCAACTCCTTTCGCGTCTCAATGATGTTTCTCCATAAAATAGCGCGCATTCATTATGATATGACATTAAATTGTGACAAAATGCGTGGCTGGGGTGACTGGCGTGCCTTATGCTACCCCCGCTAACCTATACATACCTACTTTGCTACGATTTTTTAGGGTTACTTCATCGCGAAGCGATGACGTAACTCTTATTTAATTTTATTCTTGACATTTCCTTAGTCCGCCATACGACATACCTCGATTTTGATATTTTAATTCAACATTATTGACTGGCATGAAGCATTAACTTTAAAATTACAAAAGCTTATTAAAATCAAAATCGTATAATTTCAACAGTTATAACAACAATTCAACTTTAAAATATGTATTACAAAAATTACATAAAAACAAATAAGCGAAACAATAAGCCATTAAACTTATGGCTCTGTAAGCTGTAGACCTCGCTTTGGCCGTTTACTACAGATAAACATTAAATAGGTAGGTATAACACGTACTTAGTAGCTAAACTGTGGCTTTAGAACAGTTCTAGGTACCTACTTATTGTTTTCAAGAAGTCTTAATGCAGCCATCCATCACATCGGAATTTGCTTGAAAACTAAATATCACATTTGGATGATTCTAAGTGACTTTATGCAATTACTAGCTGCCCGTTGCGCGACTACGCAGCGCGTTTTAGGTACCTATTCCATAGTTACCGGCCACAAAACGATTCGTTCATCATTTTAGAAATCCATATCGACCCGTGTGACATTGATGAAACTCTTTTCTTACAAACTGTATGGATCGCATCGCACAGCTGTCAAACATAAGTTCCGGTTCCAACAAAGAGGTTGAACGAAGTAGTTTTTGGTCACGTCACTGGTTTTGTTTGTCCCAGCCAGCGGCGGCGGCGGCGGCGGCGGCGGCGCTATCTTGGCCATACCGGAAATCAAGAACTCGTGGAAGAATGCTTAAAATAATTTTTATTTGTTAACGTTTCATCAGGTTTTTCTCTCACTAATTAACATTCTTTATTGTACGAATGTATTATTATCTTATCTGATTAGTTAAAAACCGTATTGAAAATAGTTGCGGTTTTAAAAGTCTTCAGCCGACCCTGACGTCACCGTTTCGAATTTCCGTTACCATTTCTTAGCCACTCGTGAAGCACCCGGCTAGTAGCAATTGAAAAGCAAATATATGAATAACCCACAGTTGAGAGGTTAAATAAATTTTACCCCCGTGCCCCAAGAAGTTTTACTTCAATAAAATAAAAAATAAACTGATACTGATGAAAAATGAGCAGATATTATATTTTATTATATCACTGGGTTTATCAAAACACGTGTCTTGTATGGGGCCACCTTTAAAAAAGCACGTTTCCTTTATAAAGTAAAATGATTTGATGATTTATCTTATAAGGATTTAAGGTACTTTCCCTCCAGGGTCCATTCGTTTGTTCCACCCTGCATAGATTTAAACGACTGTCAATAAAAACTCCAGTTTCTGCTAGAGACAGCGGACAGCGGCACGTAATTGGCTAAAATGAGTTTAACAAGATTTTAAAAATCTGAGTCGCATCCATCTCAATCATGATTAATTCTGTCCAATTGTACCCAGTTTCAATACTCATTCAATATTCCATTTCGCGTCATATGTGGCTAGCCCATCGACGCCGCAGCCATGGAATAATGAAGGTTTCCTCATGATTTTCCATTTATAGATTTTATGAAAATAACTATCTACTACCTCAGCCATATGCGCGTGAGCGGCAACAGCATTCTACAAGGTGTAAACTAATTAACGTAAAATGAGAAACAACTTTGTCAGGGACATCATTCTGAGCAACTTTCATTATGAAACCGATTTGATCAGAGCAACTTCATTTTTCACTTCTCCATACAAATCAGCTGACCCACTCAGGCCAAAATTTACTGAGAAGTGAAAAATAAAGTTGCGCTGATCAAATCGGTTTCATAGTAAAAGTTGCTCAGAATGATGCCCCTAATAAAGTAGTTTCTCATTTTGCGTTAATTCGTTACACGTTGTACAGGTAATTTCTGAGAGATGCGATTATTACATTCGGTAAAAAATATATAATTTAGTTTTAACTTTATTTATTGTCTAATTTAATTACCTAGGTACTGATCTTGTTATCTCAAATAAGCTGAATTAAATAAATTATAATAATTATAATATCCACCAGGATTCTATTTCAGTGGTTTCCATTTCTATGTGATCTTATCAATAAAACGGCCTCGGCTGAAAGATCTTCCTAAGCAGGGAGTTGAGTCTCATTTATTTAATTCTTCAAACGTTTCTGTAGCTCATGTCGGCGGTATCGGCATCAGCAGAGGCTTTGAAATATGATAGCGTAATATAACGAACCTACTGTTTGGTTTTCTGTTGACTACGTACCTATACTTGACTTTATTTATAGCTCCATAAAAGACTTGGCAACTATCCTGGGGTGCCATTATAGGAAACTGGAAGGTAAAAGCGACAAGACATACGGGTATTTCATTTCAACTTGAATTGAAACTTGTTTTAAACTCAAATTGAAATTTAACGTCAGTCGATTAGAACTTTTAGAGTGTTCTGGGGTGTGCTCAGTAACTTCGCACCGAGTGTGATTGTCGTCGGGCGAAAGTCACCCGATGACAGTTGTAGTTACTGAACGGCCCGGTGTGACTATCTGTCAAAACTGACGTCTTTTCATGGGCTGACGTTTGTTTAACTGTCAATCTGACGTCTGTGCGACTTTCATCCACCTGTTTCACGGGGTGACGGGTGCGATCACGTCAGACCATGTTACTGAACGGTTTGGTGCGATCGCCGGGTGATCGCACTGACTGTCCTGAACGGGCTGGTGCGTCGTCTGCGGGCGTGAGCGGGCGATGTAACTGAACGCACTCCTGATAACATCACGCTTTTGTGCAAAACAATCTCGGTAACAAACAGAAAGTCAAAACAATATTGCCGCTGCATCACTATCACTAACACTACATAGTATAATACAAAGTCGCTTCCCGCTCTCTGTCCCTCTGTATGCTTAGATCTTTAAAACTACGCAACGGATTTTGATGCGGTTTTTTAATAGATAGAGTGATTCAAGAGTATACTAGTGGCTCTGTGAGCTGTAGACCTCGCGAGTATGTCGGTGGGAAAGCTGAACTACTAACACACATAAAAAAAATAACCCAAATAATTTTCTTTCAATAACACATACAAACTTATGAATGTACCTGGTTACGTACATGCAGTATGAAAGTAGCCGCACCAATAACTTTGTAAACTACATTTCGCGATCTTTAATACAACCTATTGACTTTTTACTAAAATTATATAGTCTGTTTCACTCTCATGGTCTTTACGAATCCAACGACACCTCATTTGTTAATATCCATCGAGCCATTTGGGTTGTAGCGATTTTTTTTACATTTTAAAACCCCATATCTCCGCCATTTTGAAAAAAATCTAAAAACTGGCTCGAGTAAAAAATTCTATTTATTTTTCCAACCTGCTCACAAAATTTCACGAGAATCGGTTCATAAATGCGACCTGTAGAGGAGAACAACCGGACATACGAAAGCATTTTTGCCCAAACCTGAAACGGAGACGCTTCGCTCGCTTCGCTCGCTCGGTCAATAATACATGCATAATATAGTGCACCGTGCATTGGACCCGAGCGAAGCCGGGGCGGGTCGCTAGTCAGTATTATAAATGTAAGGAGACGCATTCCCGGGCTAACCGAATAGGGCCCAGAAGCAGTTTTGGCACTGTTCAAGTGATAACATTATATGGGTCTTGTGCCATATTATTATGTCTCCGCTACTTTGATTTGGGATTCTAACACACCCGATCAGAATCACATATTCTCATAACACTTCTATTGGATATAAGCCTCATTTACAGAGTTAAGATTTAGAGAAACGACGGTTTAGTAGTTTAACTGAATTCCTTATATTGGCGGGAATTTAATGTACTTGGAAGGCTATACGACTGTGACCTATCAGCTTGAGAGAGAACACACCAGAAACAAGGAGGGTCTGGGCGGTTGCAACGCCTTTTATAACACAGCTATGAACTAACTTTTTAAATACAGTGTAGCCAACCTGAGAGCCAACCAAACATCAAGTGTGGCGGTTTCACAGATTAGTTTTTGTACAATCAATTCTCAATCGAATAATCCAACAACTTCATTTATATAATAGTTACTAGAAGCCAAGTTAACACGTTCCGACGCGGTGCCTTACTAGCTCGACTACGTAGATAAGCAGTAAAAATCTTCATAGAAATGACAATCCCTGTCATACCCGTACCGCCACCTTACAACATAAAAATGTATTTGCTAACAACAACAATTTGACAGTTACGCACATGCCGATTGAAAACCCATACATACGTAACGGTTATTGCCGTACTGTCTAGAGTGTTTTTACTGGTGCATGTATGTGCACTGGTCACTATCGAACGACTCAACTGGCTGTTAGATTGACAGTACAGCTTTTATGTGTTTCTGTAGAATGCCGGTGGAATTTTTTTGTATGAAGCTTTCAAATAAATGTTACGGAGGTAACCGTACTGATATCTAGAGAGAATTGAAAAATTACGGGCATCGCCGTACTGTCAACTCACAAGAAGTAAGAAAAACGGCATGATATGCGGTTACCGCGCCGGAACGTGTTAATACCCTGGGTGTTGATCTCTTTTAAAACAGCAAACATGAAATGAAACCTTTTAATATAAACATTTACATACATTGCAACTGCACCTGTTCTCATCTCGTTAGATGGTTTGTTTGTACCCGCGTATATTAGCTAATTGGCAAAGTCAAAGAACTCAAAGAGGACGAAGGAAGCGAGTTCAATAGACTCAGTTAAGAAAGAAAGAAAGAAAAAGCATTTATTTGCCACATACAGATACTATAATATCCAATTGACTGCGCCTGCGGGGGAATGCGGCTCGGCAAACGTTTGTTGTATTCAACAAACGTTCGCATACGCAACCTATGTACGATGACGGGCCGCCAGACAATTTCGCAGCGGCTGACCAATCACGGCTCTCTTACCTCGTCCCCCGCCGCCCGTAAATTGCCGCCCGAAAATGTATCTATGCGCTCTCCACTGGATAAGTGCTCCCTGGCCACATACAAGCTTGAAATGAACATGAGACCCAACTTAATTTATTTGTGGCAAAAGGAAAGGACTCAGTTTATGCTGAGTGATGTAACATCATCACATCAATGTTTTTCACTTCAGCCCTTTTTGCTAAAAGCTCCGTCCGTTCCGCCGCTAGGATTAACTTTTTATTAAGAGGGAGTTAGGGGCTTCTTTGTTATTCAATGTATGTTACCGACAAAGTATGGAATCCCGTCATTCCATAGAATACCTAGGCATTCTATAGAATACCTAGGCATGGAATGACGGATTTAATACTTTGCTGGTGACCTTTGGACCCCTAGCCAAAATTACTATTATTTTTGAGACATCATTCAAAGCAACTTTCATTAAAAACCGATTTGATCAGAGCAACTTTATTTTTCACTTCCCAGTACGTTTTGGCGGTCAATTCTTGAGGTTCAAAGACGTGCAAAAACGACACATGAAGAGTTGCGGCAACGACACGGAAGAACTCGCGTAAGACAGGGCAAATTGGCGACATACGGTGCAGACAAAGATCTTCGATTTTGAGGCCCAACGGAGAGCTACTCTTGATGCCAAGCGAAATGAAATGCGAGGCAGAACACCTGAAATACAGTACAACTATCAAAATGGCGTGCTGACTTGTACTTAGCCAGTGCAATCGCACTTTCACCAATAAAATAGGCTACGTGAGCCATACGAGGGCACATGAACGACGCCTTCACCAGCCGTAGCAGTCGCCGTGACCGAACCAGGGTCGGAGAACGTCATCATCACATTTTGGTCAGCTGATTTGTATGGAGAAGTGAAAAATTAAGTTGCTCTGATCAAATCGGACTATGTGCCATGTAATTTACATTTTTAATCATTTTTATTCTCTAGTTCACGCACGCGGTAAGTAGGTAAATATCTAGTTTGACTTTGTCGCGACAACAATTTATGAGTGAATGCCCTTTGATACCGCTACATTCCACAGCAAGCAGAAAGCAAATACACCGGCCTGGGGCCCGATGCTGCTCTGAGAAATGCACTTATATTGGATCGCTACCGCTTCTAAAACACCCAAAATGGCGTCATTAGCAAGCGTACATACATATTTGCTTGCAATATATTTACGATCTATTTGCGATTCTTTAGGAGCATACCAAATAACGCCATTTTGGGTGTTTTAGAAGCGGTAGCGATCCAATATAAGTGCGTTTCTCAGAGCAGCATCGGGCCCCTGGTAAGCACAACTAGAGTATTATCTATAATATAAAGTAAAGTAAAGTAAATGTAGCCCATTAATGTCCCCACCGAGGGGCACAGGCCTTTACTCGGATCCGAGTAAGATTGAGCCATACTCCACCACGCTGGTATAATATACTAACTAAAAATCCATAGATCTAAGTACTTAATGTATGGAATCATTCAACACAGTTTCATGACTCTAAGATCAGAGTTTATGTGCGTTGGTATATATGTCGTAGACATATCGTCGTAGACATATCGTCGTAGACATATCGTCGTAGACATATCGTCGTAGACATATCGTCGTAGACATATCGTCGTAGACATATCGTCGTAGACATATCGTCGCACTGGCAATATCACACGATATGGCCAAACGTGAAATATCATAAAACGATGAAATCTTTTAGGGCAATTACTACGGTAGCTCAGGTGAAGAATAAAGGGGGCGAGCGTAGCGAAGCCCCCGAATAGTCTTCGTGTTAGTTTGACATGTATAACACAAAAAACATCACGAAGTGCTGAATGAGTAAATGAATTTCTTTAATTCCAATAAAAGATTCACATTTTGGTTAAGCCCTAGATCCCACACTAGGATTCCTTGTATCATGGGGTCTGTAGTGGGGGTGGAACTTAATTCTATAATAACCGGCCAAGTGCGAGTCGGACTCGCGCACGAAGGGTTCCGTACTATTATGTATAAACAATGTTTTCAAAAATACACGTTTTCATTAAAACCGGCCATATCATAAAATATGGCCAGAAATGGCTTGGCCATTTCATGAAATGGCCATTTGACGATATGGCATACTATCATCAGTCAGTTAGTCAATTTTATATCAGAAAAAATAAATGTAGAAATATCAAAAATATGGTTTTAACCGTACCTGTGTGAAAAGAAAATATGAACTGAGGTAGGTCTATTGTAAGGAGGAAGCTGCTATTATTGTCCCTGGTGGCTCCTTCCGCGATATTTGAGCCTTAAAAATCTCCGCTCCAGGTTGATTTGCCTGGGGACCACTCTGGTGCTACAGCTTTTGCTCGGACGTTCTATAAGTTGCTTGTAACTGAAAAAACTTCTCTCTTGCGCGATGTAGGATCGTTTGTCGTTTGTTCCATGTTTGTTCCTAATTGTTTGCCGATATGGAAGCAGACACCTCCCATGTATTGAAAGTATTTTTTTATAAAATTATTCCTGAAGTTTATTATTGTCATTATTTTGTATTTGATTTAAGACTTCATGGATCACGGGGCATTACTGTCCCGGTCCTTTATGTAGGCTTGCGTGGGGGCATGGGTCCAACACGTTGAGGCACCTTTCAGACAATTTATTGAAAAACAAATAATAAATTAATGTGGTGGTGTAAGAAAGGTGCACTCAAAGAACATTCCCGCCAGGTGCACAGGTCTATTGCAAAATTAACGGGAAACTAAGGTATGAGTTTACATTTTCAATGGTAAATAATTCCAGGTTATTTCTGAGACTACGGGACACCTGCCAGAATCCTCCCCCGCGCTGAACTAGTGACTAGAGTCACTGGCGATAGTAAGCTAGTAAGGTCGGTGAGTCGAGCAGTCAGTGTCGTTGAAGCTTGCAGGCGCCAGGCTTGATGAAGATGATGCTTGAGTGCGCTTCGCCGGTTTCGAACCCAGAACTCGTTGCTGCTCAGATATCCCTGCAGGGGAAGAGCTTGGAGAGTGCGCGTTTTAGAGGCCGCCGTTTTTGTTATTCGGATTCCACGTGCCCTGGGGGAACAGTTGTTGCCTCTGCTTCCTCCGCGGGGAAGAGCTTGAGAGTGATGTGAATGTTGAGGCCGTTAATGATGAGAGCAGCAGGACTAGGAAGCTGTGTGAAATGCTGTAAGCCTGTATAGTACCTCAGTATTTATAAATAATATTTATTCTTAATACTCGTCGTACGTCGTTCTTCTTACAAGTTTTCTTAAATTAAATTGTAAGAGTTGTAAATGAAATTATATTTCTCCAAAAATTGGCCACCGCTATGGCGTTTGCCGAATCTTGCATGAGAGTAACAAAAAATATTCATTAATAGTCAAAAAAATGGGCATGACAAAAGGCGCAACCCTTTGTGTTGCATCAAAATTTCAGCGTATACAATAGTTCTTCAATAGTTCAAAACACGTTATTTAGTCATTTTAATGTCGTGTTATACCCCTCATCCTTGACAGGTACCTGTCGCAAATACCTATTTGCTAAATTGCAGGTTCAAAGGACCATTAGAGTTTTTTTTCCTATTTTCATAAGTACTTACTATAAATAACTCAGTGTTTGATGAATTTTGCCAAATCCTTTCTTAAGGAATCCCTACGCTGCATAACGAAGCCCTGTAGAAAATTTCATGATTATAGGTCCAGCGGTTTAGGCTGTGCGTTGATATGTCAGTTGATTAGGACATTGACGGCCGTACCCAGAGTCATTTAATGATTCATTAAGGATTACTAAGTAAAGGATTTCGTATGAAAATTCAAATTTGGAATGGGTTTAATCGTTCATTAAATGACTCTGAATACGGCGGTGAATCATCATAATACTCATAATCCCGAGTTGAGATCTTTATCTGTAACGCGATGAAAAGTTGTTTACAATTTTAACCCTATCGCTCCAACGACGTCTATTTGTCCTCCATTGTAAGTTTGTTCGGCCTATGTCCTTATAAGATTATACCGCTTAAAGAAATTAAGCTCTAATATTTGAATCACGTTCTTAAAGTTTCAAACTTTCGGACAGAAGGCGCTAAGTGCTAACTGAAAGAAAGTTTCCAGTAATTTGCAAATACAGAGAGGAATTCGCTGATTAAAACAAGCCCGCCATCTTGCCGCCATATTGGTTGTACTGAATAGGTAACTGAAATGCTTTTATCAATAAAAATCATCTAAGTTATTTTTATTTTATTTTTATTTAAGTTATTATCGTTTTATTGTTATTCTCTTATTA
Source organism: Argyresthia albistria (assembly GCA_963457715.1). Classification (NCBI taxonomy): domain Eukaryota; kingdom Metazoa; phylum Arthropoda; class Insecta; order Lepidoptera; family Argyresthiidae; genus Argyresthia; species Argyresthia albistria. Next base: position 1,865,246 of record OY735266.1, on the reverse strand, counting down.
AAAAATGTTCTATAGTACCTACGACATTACTATTAGATTATCAAAGGACATCGGCAACTCTCTCTACTAACTAACTCTCCATACTAACGAATATCTCGTGCGAATTTGTAACGCATATTCACAAGAATTCACAAGAATAGTCATAGGTTCTTCATAGATTTTTGATTCATGAGGTCGATACTATAAGAATTTTTGTTGTTTGAGGCCATTTTATAAAGATAATGGGAAATATTCCAAAGAACTATTCACAAGAAAAGTCATACCTACTTCATAAATTTTTATTCATGAGGTCGATACTGTAAGAAGGCTTTGTTGTTTGAGGCCATTTTATAAAGATAATGGGAAATATTTCCAAAGAAAAAACGCGCTGAGGCAAACTCAAACGAAACAATCAAACACAATATAAATACTACGTAAAACGTTGGAAACGTTGAAAACTCAGAACAATAACTAAAGGATGGAAACAACCTTCAGCTGATGAATTTGTCAAATAAAAAATATCTACTCTGTGACATTAGCCGTTGCTTTTTTTGGAGGAAGGATAGAGTTCATAGAGTTTTATTGATGTGAGGTTTTTTTACTCGGAATAATACCGAACAATCATTTGAATCTCCAATTATTACAATATATTTTATGTGGCGTGTAATGTCTTCCTTTACTTTGAAAAATTGTACAAAAATAAATGATATCTTTGGTAGATAGGTGGTATTCATAGACGCTTTGGTAAGATGAGATAAAATTTTGCCGATATCCCAAGCCTATTTTAAAATAATAATCGACCAAGTGCGAGTCGGACTCGCGCACGAAGGGTTCCGTACCGTTACATATACCAAAAAGTCTGAAAATTTTGCATACATTCTACATTTACTTTATTTTTTTCATTTTATACAATCTTACCAAGTACATTTTATCAAGACACAGGGCAGTGTGGCAAAGCCAACTTAAGCCGACACTCGCCATATTTAACTAACTACACTATAAATAACTAACTTACAAGCTAAATTAAATTAAAAATTTCGCTCATTTCGCTGTCGGGCGGAAGGGTGCCCAAAACTGTTCTCAACTCGTAAGATATGTACCCGCGTATATCAGCTAATTGTAATTGGCAAAGTTGAAGAGGACGAAGGAAGCGAGTTCAATAAACTCAGATAAAGTTACAGACAAGACCGTAATTGTAGGTACTTAGGTTCACTTTGTCACGAGTGTCCTTCACATCACGACAGTACGTGAGTATCTATATTATGCTCTCGTGTAGCTTGTAAGTAAAAAAAGTGGCCAATTGCGAGTTGGACTCGCCCATGAAGGGTTCCGTAGCAGCATCTACACCTAGCCCAAATATCACTCAATTAATTTAATCATTCTTCACCAGCAAATAATTACTTTGTTTTTCGTATATATTTATTGCACATAAAAGACAAAACACAGAAAATACAGAGAAGTAATTTACAAAGGCAAGCTTATCTCTAAAAAGAGATCTTTGCCAGCAAACCCAGGATGGACAGAGAAAAATAAAATACAGAACAGGTACATAGAGGCCTATGTGCTCAAGTAAGTGAAAAATAAAATTGTGTATATAGTGTGTAAATGAGTAAATTGTGTATATAGTGTTTGTATGAACGACAAAGTTATCTTTGCGGTTTTTAATAAATATAATCTTAAAAACTACTTATTTTATTTTATGCAAACCAATTTTCGTTTTGTGATGTTTTAAAACACTACGATTATTGGAGGAAAGGCATGTCTTGCGGCGGAAGTAAAATGCAAAAACAGCTGGGTCACATTATCACTCATTACTATCTACTATTAGCTCAATCAAGAATTATTATCTTTTTAACCGACTTCCCAAAGGAGTAGGTTTACAATTCGTCCGGATGTTTTTTTTTACCAAATCATCATACGATATCTAGAAGCGGCTTAAAACCAAAACTCTGATGGTTAGAGTTATCTGTAGGATAATGACAGGAGATATAAATAATAAACGAGAAGACTGATTGACAAAGTGGTTTTTCTCATTCGCCATATTGGCACTCGCACTCGTAAAGTGGATCTGTCAGTATTTGCCGGTGACTATAGATGGCCAATCACCAGTATTTTTTCCATTTCTTGTAATAATTCCGATCCTTCCAGAATTATCACGAATACTTCCGAACTGCTTCCGAATCTTTTAGAAAATACACATATTTTCTATGGAAAAATTAAGTTGACACACGTCGATAGAAGACTACAAGGTGTTAATGAATTAACGCAAAATAAGAAACTATTTTGTTAGGGCATGATTCTGAGCAACTTTCATTATGAAACCGATTTGATCAGAGCAAATTTTTTTTTTTTACTTCCCAGTACATTTTGGCCTGAGTGGATCAGCTGATTTGTATGGCGATCATTTTTAACCGACTTCACAAAACAATTTGTTTAAATATATAGTTTACAATTTGTCGGGACATTTTTTTATTATTTTATGTACCTATATGCCCCTATTGCGCCTAGACGGATGGACCGATTTGAATAAAAAAAATTGTCTGAAAGGGTTTACCTTCCAATTGGTCCCATTTACATCAGGTCAGGATCTGATGATGGGATCCTGGAGAAATCGAGGGAATTCTTCAAATATTATAGGCAGACCTATAGTGATTTTTGTGTTTTTCATAATAACTCGTGCATTTACTCATGGTAAGCATAATATTGTGATGCGGAACTGATGATGAAGACCACACATGGCCACCAGAGAGAGATACTATGATTGGCTGACGGGCAACGCATAGCCTAAGCGGATGGACCTAGAGCCATGAAACTTTGTACCTACAGCCTACAGGGTTCCTTGTATGTAGCGTAGGGTAGCACTGAGATGAGATTTGATGAAATTAATTCCCCAAGGGGGGGCGAGGAAATGGGGTGTTACAGTTTGTATTAAACTCAAAAAGCAATTGACATAGGTTTCTAATCAAATAGGGTTTGTGGAAGTCGGTTTTATTTTAAGTTTAACTTTTTGTTTCAATTATACATTCTCTATACCTTTAACGGCCTCTGCTACAAAGTCCGTAGTTTAAAAAACCTACAGCATCTTCAGTCGAGACGCCTCCTTGGAATCCGATATAGCTACACTTTTAAGATTAAGGAATGTGTGTAACCTGTTTGGTTTGCCATAACCTTCTCAAACACTTTCGACAAAACCATATGGGTCGACAATGAGGTCGATAATTATTGACTTCAGTGGTATTATTTTCGCGCATTCGATAACGGATATCAACACGTACATTATAGGATTTTGTATTGAAATCACTTGATATAGGTGTCGATATCCATAATATCGAATGAGCGAGAATATGTCTTTCTTATGAATGGGTTTTATGTGAGCTTTCTTCAGCCTCTGCGGAAAGGTTCCTTCTACAAAGGACCTATATAATAATGAAAGTAGGGGTTCGGTAATAGCTTCAACTATAAACTTCAGAACCCTTGACGGAATACCATCATATCCACACGACCTCTTATTTTTTTAGGAGTTTTCCTACTGTATTGTGCAGCTCATACAGAAATACATGTCACAAGTTTGGGAGGCTAACTTTGGTTGTGGAAGCTTCAGCTGTTGAATTATAATAATAATAATAATCTTTTTATTTCAGGTATAAAACCCATATTGACAAATACCTTAAAACTAGAGATACATAACATTTTATGAAACTAACCTAACTTAACTTAAGCCTAGCTAGGGATTTTCTTCCTCGTCGGTCTCGCCTCCCTATAGCGTCGGTAGACGATGCCTTCTGGCCAATAATCCTTGGCCAGGAACATCTTCTTGAGTTCCGCCGGCACCCGAAGCTTGAACGACAGGAAGTCCTTTGGTCTTTTTGACTCTAAAGGACTTATCTGTAGCATCACCGTCTTCTAACCGCATGGCGGAACCTGGACTTTCTTAATCCTTTCCTGGATTTGACGCTCAATGTCAAATTTATTTTATTTTATTTATTTTTATTTATTGCAAAACACAACAGATATTTTACACTTCATTTCTAAGTATATAGACACGGTTTTTTTAATTAGTAAATTATCCTAAAGGGTGTTTTGACAGCATGCTCTGTATTGCGTGCGGAAATATGTTACATCTTATATAATTATTAAACTAAGTTTAGGATACTGCACCAGCCCCCTTTCCCAACCAATCCCCAATGTTGATGTTTAGTGTATGGTGATCGAGCTAGTGAAAAGGGGTGTTGCATTAAAAGAAAGCATAGTAAAATATAATAAAACAACAAACAAATCTTCGAAATTACAAAATATTAGAGGGAATTTATGATAATGCTTTATGTAGCTGAAATTTAAAGGCACAAAGGTTCACAAAGACATCCAAGGTACTATGCACATTAGACAAATCATTATAGAGACGACACATATTAGCGAGTGATTCATGTTGTTCCCTTTGCATTTGTTCCCTTTCCCTTTCCAATTATCATCAGTATTTGTAAAATACATCAATCAATTCGCGGTATGTACATCAAGTTGCGGTTTTTAACAATGCCAACCAAAGATGATGTAATACTACACATAAAGGCCATTGAAACTTTTGCCATGCATGCATGCTGTTGCTGGCATGGTTTTTTTCTGTTGGCCAAATCTGAAATCAAGGCCATAAGATAGAGGACGACTGTATGAGAAATCAATACTACCAAAAAAAAGAACCAGGTCTATAAATATTGGAACATAGAAACGCCTAGAAAGAAATTGGCAATACTTCCCTAATTAAATTATATTCGTTCGGATACAGTTTAGATAGTACTGATTCTTTTTAGTATGGATTTCTCGTATTGTCTTCTAACATATAACCTAGGTTTAATTTCTGGCGAAAGGAATATAGTGAATCATGCCAATAGGTTTCGTTGGCATGATTCACTATATTGGTTTTAAAACAATCAATTTGAGCGGTAACTCTTAAAAATATCCCCATGGGGGTGGCAGTAATGACGTCATACTTTTTTGTACGGGTTTTTTTTTTTTTCAGAAACCTATCGTGTATCTTATAAAATAAAAGGGCTCCATGAGCTGGTTTTAAAAATATACTACACTTTTACCTGTCGGCCACGTATTTCAAATTCCAAGAAATATTTTCAAAACATACGAGTACCAAAGGGCTCCTCGAGAGGGCAGTAAATTTTTGTTAAACATATGCCAAATGTTTCGTATTATATTATACTATTATTTATTCAGCGTTTGGTTGCTGTCGTCAACGTCACAACTCATATTATACTCCTTAAAATAACCTTAAAAAAAAACAATTTAAAAACGTCAGGTGATTCTAGAGCTGGCACCTACCTCGCTCAGCGAATTAGCATTGTGATACAGCGAGGTAATGGTGCCAGCATGTTGGGCACCCTGCCACTCGACGGCGGCGGTGACCTTAAGGATGTTTTTTATTCGATTTAATTGTTTTTAGTAGTAAGTTAATTAGTAACATATCAATAAATGTTAAAACTATTTACTATCTTTTTGAGATTCAGATTTTACTTGAACTTGTCGAAATTTATTTTTTAATTATACTCTTAATTGTGTTCTAGCTAGAACACAATTAAGAGTATAAATAACACTTACGAAACATATATTTATTAATAAGTAGCACAAAAATAATGTCCATACAAAGTTCATTTCATTCTTAAAACCATCTGTTAACAGAAGTGTGACACCTATTTAAAAGCACCTGCCTGTTAAATAAGAGATTCTTAGGTCCAGTATTTTCAGAGTTTAATACAAACTGTTACTATCATAGTGGAACCCTACCCTGCATAACGAAGCCCTCTGTAGTTTGACTATGATGGATGATGATGATGACCAGTCCTGCGGTTAAGGCTGTGCGTTGATATGTCAGTCAATCGCGACATTTTTCATAAGTATAGATAATAATCCCGAGTCGAGAACTTTATCCGGAACGTGATCAAAAGTTGTTTACAGTTTTAAAGAAATTGAACTTATATCTTTGAATCACGTTCGAGTTTCAAACTATCGGACAGAAACCCCGAGGCGCTTACTGAGAGAAAGTTTGCAGTACCTACGTAATTTTCAGATAAGTTTAAAGAGCAATTCCCAAATAAAAATAAACTATACATTTAAAAGATGCTACTTTGTGTCTATGTATTCGTATTGCGTATAGAAGTATGGATACCGGCGGCGGCGATTAGCCCTCTCGCTCCGACGTCTAAATCTCCATTGTAAGTTTGTTCGGCCTAAGTCCGAGACTATACCGATTACAAGATTATTTTTTCTAGGAAATCAGACCGGTCAAGGAAAACTTCGTCTTCGTGCATCATTACTTTCCTACCTAACTTCTTATTTTCCACCCATTTCATATCTGATTCGCGTTATTTGCAATTTCATTCATATCTTAAGTATTTATTTATCTGACTTTAACTGACTTTGACAAGTTACCCGAGGGTCACTATTTATAGATAATTTTTATTATTTATTGAATTTATTTTATTACCAAAGTATTTATAAATATACTTTGAGATTTATCGTGCTGTGTTTTTGAGATGGATGATACATATTCCCTTTTCCGTTATTTTAGTTGCAACCGGGTGGGGCGTTCTACCGTTGCTTACTTTTTTTAAAACAACCCCGTTTAGATCACTGATACTACCTATATGTCCATGTACGTTGCCGATACTCATTCCTCTTTATTAATCTGCGCTCATACCTATAGTGTATTTATCGCAAACTCATTTATGTTATATATAACACTTTAAAAAAATCTGAATTAATTTCATTTCTTCATCATTCAATTCTAACATATCTCAGCAGTTCAGAATTTTTGGTTTGAAGTTAAAAAGTGGATAAGGATAAATAGACTATAGTAGGTACGTAGGATAGCTTTAGGTACGGAACCCTAAAAAGCCAACACAACGGCAAAGGGAAAAGATATGCAATGCTACATCACATGATCACATCACACAAAACACAAATATGTATCATCTCACAAACACATGTACACACACATATTTACCAAACAAAAACTCAACGCTTATCGCCCAGAACTAAGAAACTTAAAATAGATAAATAATTACACTACAGTAGACGACAGACAGACGTCGCGCGCGCACGTATTCTTTTTTCAAAATGCCAACGCGTCTTTTTATATTTCTTCTTCTGGTGGCTGTGGCTGCCAGCCAGTCTTCTAACCCCGTGGTTCGTGTAGCCCATGGCATCGTGCAAGGAAAATGGGCAGTTTCAACGAATGGAAAACCGTATGCGTCCTTCCAAGGAATCCCTTATGCGAGGCCGCCGGTCGGAAAGTATAGGTTCAGGGTGAGTGATATGTAAATGTTTAGTTTTAACATTGTGTCAGTGAATATATTTAACAATTTAAAGTTATCAAGTAATTGGATTGATAATTGGAGGCTATGGACAGCTTTTGCTCTAGTCTACCTACTCTGTCATAGCGTCGCTGTGAAAAAATTGTTTTGCATGAAATTGTTGTTGAAATTGTCACATGTGCGCAGGGTAGCTAAGTATTTTGTTGCTATATTCAAATTAAGCTATGTCATACATATGCTAATAATACAGTAAACTTTGAATTGTGCCCATTATCCACAATTCACAATTCATGTTTATGATTTTAGACCAATGAATAGGTAATCCAAGTTTGTAACCTCGACAAAAATCTAGGAAACCACGAAAACTTCGAACTATTTCCAGTTTATTACGTTTAATTTGAAAACAGCCCATATTTGTAAAAAACCGTGCACAAGTTAATCGAAGAATCCAAATTTCGCGTCGATATCACAAAAATTGGTCTTGTCGTGGAGGTATCTATCACAGTGTAGTGATATGTCCATGGGTCCAGTACCTAGTTGACTTTTATTGGGGTCCAAAATACTCCTAAAACAATAAGAATAATAAGACAGTTTGTGATCAAGATGGAATTTTCATCATGCAACATCTTGCAGGTCTAAAAGGATTTGGGCCATACCCGTTCAGGGCTTTGAATAGCAACTTTATTTGCTACCTAGCCAGAATTTTGGCCGGACAGTCATCTATAAAGCCTAACCATGTCCGGTTTTTATCCGGACGTCTGGCAACGCTAACTGCATGTTCTATCTAAGTCTAAGTAGATCACGGTCCGGGTCCCAAAGTTTTTCGGACGATATCCTCTCAAGGTCTCAAAAACTTACAAGCCAAAAATATGTTTTATTATATTTATTCAAACAGCCATTGAACCTACAGAAATAATAATCCTAACATCCTAACATGGTTCCGTAATGTGTATTTTATAAGGGTTTGACCTCGATGCTGTATGAATATGTCGGTGGAAAGAAATCTAAAGGTGCGACTGACGTTACGTACGCGTTACACAGCGAGCATTACATGTTACACAGCGAGCATTCATGCACTCAGTACGCGTAGGGGAAACCAGCGAGCAACGAGCGTAAGCTGTTCCTGGCTTCGTGCTCAATGCTCAACATGCTCGATGCGAATGTTACACTACACCTTGTAACGTTTTGGTCAGTTTGCACCTTTAGACAAAGAAAAGTAAAGATCGATTGGTATCAAAGAAACAAACTAAGTTTGACGTCATGCAAAGGATGAAAAATAAAAAGATTTGCACAGTGGACTCATATATATTTCTATGCCCCAATAGGCAGGTAATCTTAAATGAAATGCCAGCAGACCTGGTTCCAGGCTAACGTTCTTATCTATCAATAAATGTATTTCGCTAAAAAAAGAAAAGGGTAAGGGCAAGAGATTTGCATCGCCAATATGCCCGACATTGTGAATCCGGCCACAGCACCTATCTAAGTTCAAGTTCAAGTTCAAAATTTTTATTGACCATAAAATCATACATATTACTTAGTCAACGTCAATATAATATTAATATTTTTGTATACTACCGCCCGTTCGGAAGTTGTGGGCTTAGGGATGGAGCAAAGAAGGGCAAGAAACCTCCCCCGTACCTCTTTTAAAATATCAGAGCCTTAAAAATACAATGTTATGTATTTCTACTTAAGTCTAAGGAAATACACCGAGGAGAGACGTACTGACTCAGTCCATCGCCCCTCTTTGGATTTCTGTGCGCTGAGATGGTAAAGTAAAGACCATGCAGTTTTGTCATCTAAATATTCTTTTACACTGTAATATGACTTCTTCAATAGGCCGTTTTTGACATAGTTTTTGAACCTCCTTTCTGGTAGGTCCGTTGCTTCATTAGGTATTTTATTATAAAAACTAACACATACTCCCATAAAAGAGTGAGCAACCTTACTGAGTCTGAACGCGGGCATAGCAATCTTATTTCTATTTCTAGTGCTAATACTATGATTATGACCTAAAGTCTTAAATAAACCTATGTTTTTTCTGGTATACATGATATTTTCATAAATGTATTGACAGGTAACAGTAAGTATATTGATATTTTTGAATTTGTCCCTTAGTGATTGCCTAGCATCTAGTTGATAGATAGCCCGAATGGCCCTTTTTTGTATCTAAAAGAGCAAAAGTGGTTTGATATCCATTTCATGTCTGATCCCGCCCTCACGTAGTGAACGATAGGATCATGCGCAGAAACCTAACATGGCTATTCGATATGAAAATAAAGTATGCGGGAATGCGGAAAAGGAAAATGAGAGAAAGAAACCTAGACCCGACAGCAGGGACACTTTACACGGTAATAAGCACTATCTTTTTGTGCGGATGATGTACGGTGGGAAGATGTAAGAAATGTGCAGTGTAAGCCTAGATTAATGATACAATATTCATAATTAAAATAAATATCACTTTGCGACAACTGCGGTGCGGAAAAAGAGAAAATTGGGGAAAAAAAGAATTTAATTAATTGATTGATCAATTGAAAAAGAAAGAAAATCACGGCCATTCGGCGCTCCAATTATCCAAATAATAGTTTTAAATTGTCTTATGAACACAATCCATCAGCCTATGTGTCCACCGAAAGAACACCAAATTATGCCAAATAGGTGCACCAATCGTTTCAGATTGAGTTATCCTTACGATATTTTTCATTACGATATTTACTTATCTCATTGATACATGGTCAACACCGGGATTCGAACCTGCATCTCCTGCGTGAGAAACAAGCGTGAAACCCACAAGACAATGGAGTCTGTTAAAAATATACTTACATTTCTTTAAGTATGGCACCATCAAAAACCCCCATACAATGTGGACCGGTTGTAAGGAGGTTCAGAGCAGAACAATTGTTTTTTTTATATCCTTGGAGATAATAAAAAAACCCTTAATTTTTATATGAATGCACGGACTGCACCTTTCAGTTAAAATCTGTAAGTACCTAAATATATTATTGTAGACTGCTTACCTCGGTTGTAAGCAGCTATTACACTCTCGAACTATGAATATTCTCCCGAGCGAGCGAAATCGATCCGTTAGCCTAGCGCCCTTTGCGAGCTGTGCTGCACGGGCGCCAAATTGGATTTCCGTGGGATCTTGTTCCGAAATAGCTCACTTATGCCCCTTGTGTAACAATCTACTAATTCCCTACAACCATGCCGAAATATACACGAATTATTATTATTTCCCCTATTTGGTGTGAATTCGGTGGAGTAAACGTCGACCGCGTATTCCATGATTCAATGACAACATTTATAGGCTTCGGTAGTACACCGTGTCGTTGGGACGGGCGGGTCGAAAGTGGAGCGGTAGCGGGGTGATAGCGGTCAGTCAGCGGTCGGTTCAGTTGATAGCGGTCGCTAGTGGGGTGATCTGTGCTAGTGTCATAGAGTCTTCATAATAGCGGACATAGTATGTATTCTCTTTGATGGCGGATGAAAAGTCCGTAGTACCAATTTTTCCCACCTGAACAGCTAAGTTGGTGGCTCTGTAACGATCTTTTGGCGAGCGGTGACAGGTAGAAACTAACGCTTTTTGACAAGTTCATTGCATTAGGTTGCATAGAACTGCGTCCCCCTGAAAACGTCACTCACACGCCGAAAGATCGTTGGAAGGGTTGGAAGGCTGTACACAGAGGTGTCACACCAAGCGGAGGCGTGCGTGACCGTCCCGCTTTCAGACTGCCTGTCCCGCTGTCCCCCGTAAGAGCAAATATGTCTCGCTTTAGCAAAATAGCACTTGTGACCTCCTGTTAGGAAAGAAAACACAGGAAAAATTGCGCCGCCTATGAGTACTCCTGAGGAATTTGTTACTCGATTTGCTAGCTATATGAAATTACCGCGGGGCGACTGACGTCTCCCATGTTGCGAGAGATGTTACTGCCATGAGAGACTCGTTACCCGACTTGCTAGACATGTGAAAGGGGATTGCCCATTTCAGGCCCAATATTGCCCAACCACTAGATAAATACTTAATGATGATTATTTCCAAGTTCAATTATCTACATTTTACTTTGGTACTTATAGATATACATACATAATTATAAAGACAGGTTTCGTAAATGAATATAAAAGGCATTGTTATTGAAAAAGTAGTTCACCCTCCGCATCCTCTCAGGATTCAAAATTCTTACTTCAAAATCAGTAGGTATGTCTCATATGAAAAAAAAAATGTTCTGATATCGATACTCAAAAAAACGGGTTTGATTTGTCATCGATTTGCGGTTCAAATCAGTTATGAATTGACAATGGGCGCATTCCGCAGAACTTCGATTATAGACAACGATTCGATTATACTAAAATGCGATGATAGACAGCGTTTTTTTTATTTTTACTAATCGAAATCCATTCATCCATCCATCACATCGTATTCCATTTTCGATTCAATGAAAAAATGGGATTAATGGCTTCTAACCTTCTTCGATTAGAGTCAGCGATTACCAAGTTGCCGTCATGTGCCAAGTGTTATCTGTCAAAAGGCTGTCAAAATCGCAAATGTAATCGGTCACGTGACCGATGTCCTATCGATTAGTAATCGAAGAATCTGCGGAATGCGCCCCATAAAAGTGTTTACACATGCGTGGAGCGGATTCACAAGCTGCTCTTAGGGCCCTATCACACTGGCGTTGTCGTTGCGAGCGAGTACGCAGAAAATACTACTTACCGTGATGCACCGATCTCATACCGCGAATATATTTGAACTGCTGGAATGCAGATAAATACCTACTACCAATCGCTCATTACTTGCTCTGCTCGATACGATTACCACTTATGTATCTTCTATGTTTTATGTTGTGTGTGTGTGCGCTGATGCAAATATATAAATAAATACGAAAAACGAAATACAGTTATTTATCGATTCTACACCGATTTGTAGATTTTAGCTCAGAAGTGATGTTTTGAATCGTGTGTGGTGCTTTTTTTAAACTATTAAAATCTACGACGCTTATCAATGGACCTGGATAACCCCTCTTAGCCTGACGACCACTGCTTGTACATGGATTCTGGCTCCACTTCTCTTGACGACCACGGCTTGTACACGGAACCCACTCTCGCTTCTCATCACGACCACGGCATGAACACGTGAAATAAAAATCGTTATTATTTTTTTAATAAAAATGGTAGTGAATAATTTATAATTGAAACAAAAAGTAAACTTTAGAAAAAGCCGACTTCCACAAACCCTATTTGATTAGATTGAGTTTAATACAAACTGTAACCCCTTATCCCCCCCCCCTTGGGGAATTAATTTTGTCAAATCCCATATCAGTGCTACCCCACGCTACTAAGAAACCCCTGTACAAAGTTTCATGGCTCTAGGTCCACCGGTTTAGGCTATGCGTTGCCTGCCCATCAGCCACGCATTGTATTTGTACCTAGTATTGAGCAGATCTGTTGGCCATATGTGATCTTCATCACCAGTTCCGCATCACAATATTATGCTTACCATGTGTTTGCACGAGTTATTATGAAAAACACAAAAATCGCTATAGGTCTGCCTATAATATTTGAAGAGTTCCCTCGATTTCTCCAGGATCCCATCATCAGATCCTGACCTGGTGTCAATGGGACCAATGGGAAGGTAAACCCTTTCAAACAAAAAAATAATTTTCCAAATCGGTCCATCCGTTTAGGCGCTATCGGGGCACATACATTAAAAAAAAAAAAAAAACAAACATCCGGACGAACTGTAAACCTCCTCCTTTGGGAAGTCGGTTAAAAAAGGATACAATAAATCATATCTACATAGTTTCAAAAGTGGGCAATCGCGGCCTGAGTTACTATATGACCATCGGGCATTCTCCTTTCGGCTAACGCCACCCATGAGAAGAACTCATGGGCCATGAGTTCTTCTTTGAGACTCGTTACTCGACTTGCTAGCGATGTGAAAGAACATAAACCTTTCTGGGATACCTCTAGTTGAAATTCCCTAAAACATCGCATTTTTCGTGTACACCTATAAAAAATATGTCCATCAATCGAGAATTTAATTACAAACAACAAATATTCTTTGACAAAATGTCGTAAATAGTAGGCTTTCTGAGATAATTTTGTTTGAATAAGTAATTCAGTCATTTATTACATTATTCAACTTGGATAATCTCACTCTCTACTGATGCGCAGCTGGTGTGCCAAAGCCTTAAGTTAATGACACTCGGACGTCTTATCACGTCGTAAAAATAACTGATAAAGGAATATTTTCGTCCTTCGCGAACAATATTATTTTCCTCTTATTTGATTGCCTATTCATGATCAACCCTGGAACGGAGCCGGAGGACCGAATAATCACGCATTGAGAATGTGAAAGTGGCAGTTTAGCCAGTCAATACTCCATTTTTAACACCCGAAGAAATTAAAGAGGGTTCGTTATAGATGGTTGAAGCGACTGTGTCTGTGTGTGTATTTTTAACACCCTTTTATTAGGTCGTGTTGTAACTAAATAGGAGTGGAAATTTCACCCACTTCTAGTTCTTCTATGATTACGAAACTTGGTATGTGTATGCAGTTCAGATGACAATACAATAATACTTACTTATGATACCATCGAGCTGTTCTGCTGATGGAGCTCGGAGGTGGCAGAGGGAACCCTAGGGTGGTTAATTGTACACCCATCGAGTTTAGGGTTATCCGATTCGTCTTGACAAGTCTCATTACCATCGCTTGATGATGGAGCCAGTCGGTGGTAGATCTCGATTTATATTTACTTCGATCGAAAACGGGTCGAGATATCACGGTTGGTTGAAAGGCTAGGCCGTAAGAATATATTCTTCTTGCTTTTGATAGAGATTTCAGTATCTCAAAATCGATATTTCAACCATGGACATGATCTCGCTATCGCTAGCGCCAGAATTTCCCCCTAGTAGCCATTCTATATCCCAACATAGCAGATTTTAATATAAGAAGGCAGTTTTCCTCACGAACGATTTATTGATTATCGTTTTGCAATTTCATAGAACAATGCCAGCTAACGACATTTCCTTGCATTGATAATGAGACGACATTTCCTTGCATTGATAATGAGAGCGCATGAATCCGGAATACTACACTGGACAACAAATAAAACGGGCCACACCACGCTACCTTTGAACTCTGACGCAATTTCTAAGTTTTATACTTTTTAAGATATTCAGCATATTATCGCTTTCTGCAGGTATAACTTTGAAAGTGTGAGATTTATAGTTTTTGAGAAATCGAACTAGAAATCCAAGGTAGCATTTGGCTCAGTTTATTTACTGTCTTTGTATTTGTAGATAGGCACATACTGAATTCATTGTAGATCAAGCAAGCTAACCAAACAATGAACAATACATATGTATTTTAGGCCAGATCATATATATGTTCATGATGTGTAGCTCACACAACAATGGTGTCATTAAAATTGTAGACTATTTTAGGGCGAAACATTGAGGTAAGATTAAAGGGAACGAGCCTTCGAGCAACACGGTAGGTTTAGGTTATAGTTATAGGTTTTCCGTAGGAAAGGCCGCGTTCCTCCAATCCAAGGGAGCGAGCGCAGTGAAGCGAGAGGTCTTCTTGTTCGCATAATACAAAAATATCTGGTTACTCGGCGGTCGGTGGCACAAACACAATAAAACATTATATTCATATCATCAGACTGCATTAACATCGATTAATATGCTGCTCTGTTTTTTGAATAGCTGCAAACGAGAAGCAAACAGGCATTTTGTTTTCCTCGTGAGTTTTAGGCCCAGATATTCAATCTTTCAGCCTGCACTACTAAGCAAAAAGAAAAACAAAGTGCCCAGAAAGCAAGAAAAAAAAACAAAATCATTTATTTTCTGTAGATATTTACAAATATACAACTTAGAACACGTCATTTTTTGGCCTCTTCTCTACGGTTGGAGAACCACTGTGAGAGAAGATGGGCAAAGAAACTCGAAACTCGAAGAAGAAGGTTGAATAACAGATGATGAACTTAGATTGAACCTTATTTGAACGAAACCTTTTTGTGTGAATTTTCCGAAGACGCGCCAAAAAGTGTCACGTGATCTGAGGTCGCAATGAAAAATAAATTTAGCCTAAAAATCTATTAAAAGCAAAAAAATATTTTAAAACAAAGTTTTATGTAAGTATAAAGTTTTATTTAAATGCCCTAAAAAGGAGAAAATAAAATTGCAATTGAATAAAATGCGTTATTAATTTATTACATATACACATTTTATACGAAAAGCTTTTATTATAAGCTTGTTGCAGGATTTATCTTGGATTTATTATGCCTACCTATCTAATTAATTCTAAAGTAAAGTAAACGTAGCCCATTAATCCCACTCCGAGGGGCACAGGCCTTACCCGGATACGTCTAAGATTGAGTCATACTCCACCATGCTGGCTCTGTGCTCTACATACCTAAGTGAATCGCAGCGGCGCAGCACCATCCATCCTGTCTGTGATCGTAGGCGGGTCAAATTCACACCCATTTCACCAAACACTGTTCAAATATAAGTATTATGAGATTTTTTATGGAATACTAGCTGACCCGGCAGACTTCGTACTGCCTCAATTTAATATGAACTTTATTGAATAGCAATAAAGTTCAAATTGACTCTAGAAAACGATTGACTCTAGAAAACGTTTGTATGGGAAATAGAAAAGGGCTGTTTTTAGGGTTTTCCCGGAAATTATTCGTTTTTTTCTCGCCTTTTAAACCTTCCCTAGACCTCCACGAACATTTCAAGACTAAGATAAGATAAATCCGTTCAGCCGTTCTCGAGTTTTAGTGAGACTAACGAACAGCAATTCATTTTATATATATATAGATAATAAAACGATCCACTAAAAAAATAACTGAGCGAATAAATTACTGACTGAGCGACAAGTCGCCCAGCGACTTGTCGCTCAGTTAGTAATTTAGTCGCTCAGTTAGTTTTTCGGTTAGGTTAGGTTAGACTTTTTTTGCCGCTCGTTTAAATACTACCCATTTTTTATTATCAAACCTATACTAAATAACTAATATACATAGAGGTGTCACTACTGAAAGCTACTCACAGAACGGGAGTTGTAGCCATTTTTCGTAATTACCCCGCCGGCGCGATGAGAATGGGATGAAACCTTGTCAAAGTAAATCGACCGACCTCGTCAAACGACCGACCTTGTCGAACCTAGTCAAACTAACCCGTTGGCTTACGTCCCCGCGTTTGCCTCATTGTGAGATGAAGTCGGAATGAGGTTGGGTGCAGGGAGCAGGTCACTGCAGGTGGGATATGTCCTGAACCGAAAGTTCAGTCCCACAAGGTCCCATCCAACTCTCATCGCGCGCGGATAATATACAGTGTTGATGTGAACCGGTAAGTTAATATCACCAAGGACGTTCTAGCTAGCTAGGGGATGAAGGAAAACATCGTCGTCAGGAAATCATTCTTCACTCACTGTCATAACTCCGTCTGCGGCGGCGGCGGCGCGGGACGGCAGCGGCGCGGGGCGACGCGGCGGGACGGTGCGTAGCAGTGGACTATCTACCTATCTACCTTTACCTATAATTTGTATAACTAACCAATATGCCAATAATAAACTTCACCTACCTATATTCATGTAAATAAATACTTATATTTTGTTTTTGTAACTTTGATATATTCGTTCTTGTTTAAATTTTCTTTTTATCAATAAAGAAGAACCTTCGAAGGAAGAAGAAATAAAACATACTTTGTCTTTAAATGCTAGACAAAAAAAAAAAAATACGCGTGTAGCACCGTACACGTGTTAGAAGTAAAACTTCTATAGCTAGATCATTAAGTGGTACCTATACTATACACCTATACCTACCTATACTAAAAGAGATTTTCCAATTTTGAGATCCAATCTCTGCTTCAAGTTACTTTTATGTTTCAGACGTCCGATTATTTGAAATTATTTTATACTTGTACTTACTTTTAATACGTCATGTCATTTATTTCCCACCATTCCTTATCTACAATTTGTCGCGCTCGTGGTGATATACTTAACTCATTCAATAGTGTCACTACTATTTGCATCTCGCTCAGATTATATACTTTACTTTACTTTACTTTATACTTTATTGCACAAAAACAGAATACAGACACTTAATAATGAAAAAAACATGTACAAAGGCGAGCTTATCTCTAATAAGAGATCTCTTCCAGCAAACCTAGGATGGACAGGATTAATTAACAAAAGATAGACCTACATATGTGCACAACGATAAATATTAAATTAATAGACTACTCTAATAAGTACATATACCATCTGACGTCACGACTTTAAGCCGTCTCGCTCAAATGTATGCATTGCTTTGCTTGTCTCTGTGCCCAGTCCCTTTATTTAATTGATCGAGTACGTATTTTCAACTATTCCAAGTTAATGTGTACCTGCCATAAGGCTTGCCACTCACCTCAGTCGCGCAGATAAATGACAAAGAAGATGGCTAAATCAATATATGGACGACTGCCCCAGACATGTACAAAGACTTCTCAACAGCCAATAGCATTTAAATATTCATTCATAAATTTAATTTACTGCGTCTGTATTTAGTTTGTAGAACTTGAAGAAAAAAAAATTAAATATAGGTAAATAAGAGTTGTTACTCAATACTCCGTGATTCCAATATGATTCCGTGACCTTTGCCGTCGCTAGAAATAAGCACCATTTTGCAATAACATGCAACATAACGCCATCTAGCCACTCCTCTGGAAACCTCCTGTTTTCAACAGTTTTGCTAGTTGGCAATTGGCAATTATGTTGCATGTTATTTTTAACGATGGCAAAAGTCACTAATCAATGGCGGAATCATAGAGTATGAAGTGACAACTCTTAATTATTTAATCATTTCCTTCAAGTTCTACAAACTAACTAAAGACGCAGTAATTTATGAGAGAATATTTAAATGCTATTAATTGGCTGTTGAGAAGTCTTTGTACATGTCTGGGGCAGTCATTTTGCCAAATTGCCAACTCCTTTCGCGTCTCAATGATGTTTCTCCATAAAATAGCGCGCATTCATTATGATATGACATTAAATTGTGACAAAATGCGTGGCTGGGGTGACTGGCGTGCCTTATGCTACCCCCGCTAACCTATACATACCTACTTTGCTAGGATTTTTTAGGGTTACTTCATCGCGAAGCGATGACGTAACTCTTATTTAATTTTATTCTTGACATTTCCTTAGTCCGCCATACGACATACCTCGATTTTGATATTTTACTTCAACATTATTGACTGGCATGAAGCATTAACTTTAAAATTACAAAAGCTTATTAAAATCAAAATCGTATAATTTCAACAGTTATAACAACAATTCAACTTTAAAATATGTATTACAAAAATTACATACAAACAAATAAGCGAAACAATAAGCCATTAAACTTATGGCTCTGTAAGCTGTAGACCTCGCTTTGGCCGTTTACTACAGATAAACATTAAATAGGTAGGTATAACACGTACTTAGTAGCTAAACTGCTAATTTGTGACTTGAACTGCACTATATAATAAAAAGTGGCTTTAGAACAGTTCTAGGTACCTACTTATTGTTTTCAAGAAGTCAGGAAGTCAGTCAAGAAGAAGATGCAGCCATCCATCACATCGGAATTTGCTTGAAAACTAAATATCACATTTGGATGATTCTAAGTGACTTTATGCGATTACTAGCTGCCCGTTGCGCGACTACGCAGCGCGTTTTAGGTACCTATTCCATAGTTACCGGCCACCAAAACGATTCGTTCATCATTTTAGAAATCCATATCGACTCGTGTGATATTGATGAAACTCTTTTCTTACAAACTGTATGGATCGCATCGCACAACTGTCAAACATAAGTTCCGGTTCCAACAAAGAGGTTGAACGAAGTAGTTTTTGGTCACGTCACTGGTTTTGGCCATACCGGAAATCAAGAACTCGTGGAAGAATGCTTAAAATAATTTTTATTTGTTAACGTTTCATCAGGTTTTTCTCTCACTAATTAACATTCTTTATTGTACGAATGTATTATTATCTTATCTGATTAGTTAAAAACAGTATTGAAAATAGTTGCGGTTTTAAAAGTCTTCAGCCGACCCTGACGTCACCGATTCCAATTTCCGTTACATTTCTTAGCCACTCGTGATAGCACCCGGCTAATAGCAATTGAAAAGCAAATATATGAATAACCCACAGTTGAGAGGTTAAATAAATTTTACCCCCGTGCCCCAAGAAGTTTTACTTCAATAATGGCATCATAATGTAGGTTGACATATTAGGGCACCACTGCGTGTTTTGATTGAGAAATCAAATAATATGTCAATAAAGAAAAACGCAGTAGTCTTCAAATGTAGCATTTCTTGACAAAGTAGGTGTTTATGCACCAATCTCCAAGCTCGTATAAAGACACTGTAGACTAGAAGAGGGAACTTCTGAGAATAAGGTGAAGTTTAATTTCAAAGACGAACTCTCCTTTTGTCCTTTACTAATAAACGGCAAACACAACAACAAGGTAACTAAACAAAAACAAAGTTCAAACAAGCAATTTCGTCGGATATTCTGAGAGGCGAAAATGTCTATTTCTGATATCATTGGCCCCTGGTAAAGGATGAATGGAGCATGTAATTTCATAATGTAATTTGAAATTCTATGGAGCAAATATTTTAAATTAATTAATATAATATAATTTTTCGGAGTCCAATATTTTATTCTAACTAACTATGGCTGAATTGAAGTTTATTTTATGAAAAGGCGAAGACTTTTTTGTAGTTTATTTGTTTTGTACTTCACTTGTCATTTCACGGTTTGTTTACGTTTTGATCACTCGAAATGAATTAGAAGTAAAAAAAAAACAATTTTAATTATACTTAACTTTTAAACCTATATATTTTTTACTATTGTTTTACTGCGGAATCGTAGTCAATTAATCAATCAATATACTTTATTGCACACAAATCAATACATTATGACAATTAAAAATGGAAAGTACAAACAAACAAACATACAGGATGTTCGGTAGATGAATGTCCAAACGAAATCAGCAGCAAGAGGAGGTCATCACAAACCTGTGCCTATAACTTCAGAACTATGATGGCACCAATAATGTTGATTCTTGCACTAATTGGCACTCATTAATTAGGCACTAATTATTGGCATTGTCAGAATTCATTTTCATGCAAGTTTCGAATGCGAGGTTTATAGCTCGTCATAGGTACATATTTTCATATGGCAATGTATATTATCGTGTATCGTCACCTGTCAAATCAGGTCGTCGCGTCATAAAGTGCGTTCGCCCGTTGTGTCGCCCACCTTTCACTGCACGGCACTTTGATACAAACCACAGATTAATAAAGAGTTATACAAACTACAAACTGTCTTGCGCACAGACCATCAATGGTGGGTGTACTCCGCGTCGGTTTTCTCTGACCAAGTGTCGGCGTTCTTCCAAATTAGGCGGCTGACCGGCCGAGGCAAGGCGGCGGGCGCGGCGAGATAATAAGTACAATAATCACATGATATGAGAGAACGCCAAAGTTGATTATCTTTTTGCTCCGAGATTAGTAATTCGAGTATATGGGTCGATACAAAACAAGCGATCGCCGCGCCGCGCGCCGGCCGTAAACGTTGTCTTAACCGGCCGGCACAAATTATGTCAAACCAGCCATAGACCGCTAATTGGAGCTAATGGCAGCCTGTTATGCTAGTCATGCAGGCCGTTTCAGGTACAAGTGACTACTACTTACTTACTACCTATACATACAGTAGTTTAACATAGAGAAGAGGCAAAAAATTACGTATTCTAATTATCTAATTATCTACAGAATAAAATAATTTGAGGTGGTAAAACCCTTCAAAGTTCTAGTCGAACTCGCAACATAAGAGGTTTGTTCATATCGTTTACAAGACATAATCGGTCAAGTGCAAGTCGAACTCGCCAATCAAGGATACCGCACAAATCGTATTATAAAGAAAGTACAAACTTACGTTTTTTGGATTTTTCCTTTAATTGAGCTCTAATATCTAGTAAAATTTCTGGTCCGTCTCGGTGAACGGGAAGTCCTATGGTTATACAACTAAGTATATAACTACACAACTACACTACACACAGAGACTGTAGCTGCTAGCCCCCTGTCACGCAATAATGGAGTATTGAATCACTGGCTAAAAGTGGGCACCGTTGTGCCTCTGCCACTCCGCATGGGAAAAGGCGTGACTCTATCTTCATAATTCACAATTTCTTTATTGCACACAATTAATTGCAATGACAAAAAGTAAATAAAAACAGTGTACAAAGGCGAGCTTATCTATAAAAGAGATCTCTTCCAGCAAACCAAGTTCCGATGATAGACTTTGATATATCAGCAAGGTTAGACCTTTGTGTACAACAATATACCTACGAGTACCTACAAAGCTAGAATATACTTACATCCAAATACATCCTAAAATTAACTACCAAAATATTAAAGATATAAAATATGTTGTTATGTTTTGCTATGTGTGAAAAGAATCTCTCTATAAAATAAACATGTCTGCTTATCCACAGGAGCCTCAACAGCTGAAGCCATGGCCTGGAGTGTGGGACGCGTCGAGAGCCTTACCCAACTGCCTCCAATACGATCCCTTCGTAAAGGACATCACAGGTCATCACCATCATCTGCCCCCTTATTCGCTAACTCAGTGATGATCACTCAATGATGATCCGTAAAAATTAAGAAACTATTGGTGCCGTTCAATTATCGTGTAACCAAAGGATATCAAAATAAGTCGGCTGATGTTATCCGAGATCAGCACACTTCAACACACTCCTTGCCTAGTGCACTGCTTGGGCCTAATATCAACTCTTAAAGGACCTAAACAGTACAGCCCTGCTTTTTTGTAGCAAAACATGGACGAAAAGAGTCGGACTCGCCCATGAAGGATACCGTAGTAACAAGTAATTATAAGACTGGATGTTTGTGTTGTAACTTTGTTTTTCATAGTGTTTGTATGAATGACAAAGATATCTTTGCGGTTTTTATTATATGTTTTATATCTTAAAAACTGCTTATTATATTTTATTCAAACTAATTTTTGTTGAACGTTTGTATTAAGTAAGATACACGGCATATTTTTTTTTCACTTTTTTACTTTAAAAGTTAGAGGGGGACACACAATTTTTTCCACTTTGGAAGGGTCTGTCTCTTTAACTATTTAATTTGAGGAAAAATGGTTTTAGGAATTTTTTGGTGTCCTAGTTCATGTCCAGTTCCATGTACGGGGAGCCCCCCTTAATATATTTTTTTCAATTTTTGTATTAAAATCGTCGCGGTTCACAGAATACATCTACATACCAAGTTTCAACAGACAGACTTGGCGAAACTATGGGTTCCTTGTTTCGCTAACGGAACCCTAAAAAGCAGGGCAGTCCTGTTTAGGTCCTGCTACAAGATTAGGCCTTCAGCCGACTTCAACACACTCCTCGCCTAGTGCACTGATTGAGCCGAGACTAAGACTGGATTCGACCAACAAAAAGTTATCAGGAGATTAACTATCCCGGGGATAACTTGTAACTTTTTCATAGACACCAGTGACACCTAGATCAGATCACCTCATTTTGAACTGTCTTTTATTTTATTTTTATTTTATTTTATTTATTTGGGACGAAAAACAACTACACAATACATAGATGTAACTATTACAAAAATAAAAAGTGTTTTATTGTGGACGCATCCGCATGACGTCACTTTGCGATAGGTATTTCATAGAACTCAGGAACTAAAGTTCCTAGAAGTATCTATTTTTACTAGCAGGAAATAAGCCTTGCATTGTAAATGGAAGGTTACACTCATGATCAACCGGCTTGACATTTACAAAAGTCTGTTTTGGCTTCATTCGCAGTCATAACGAGCCTGTGCGATTTATCTCCCTGTAACACGATATAAGTCTGAGAGAGGGGTTTTATCGGGTGTTTTTCCTTTTAACGCGACTGCATCAGAAGCGTGGCTTTCTAGTGTATTAGTGTATGTTTGTATTTATATCTATGTATGTATGTATGATCATTAAAAATATTTTTGGAAGACTGTTAGTACTTTTTGGGTAGGTATAAAAACGTTTTGTG
The DNA here is from genome assembly GCA_963457715.1 of Argyresthia albistria. NCBI lineage: Eukaryota > Metazoa > Arthropoda > Insecta > Lepidoptera > Argyresthiidae > Argyresthia > Argyresthia albistria. The sequence continues at coordinate 1,841,880 of OY735266.1, read as the reverse complement.
CGGCTAATTTCTTAGTCAAAATAAGGAAAGAAAGACAGAATGATTTAATCTGTTTATTTATTTACAATAATTATTGGTGCCATTACAGCCAAAGCCAGGTCGACACAAATACACAAAATTACAACATACAACAGAATTAAATGATACTATAAGATGATTGGTCCACAGGAAGCGAAAACTGTCTCTACGTGAACGTCTACACCCCGAAGCCAACTCCTGGAGCCAACCTGCCTGTGCTGGTCTTCATCCACGGAGGAGCCTTCATGTACGGAGGCAGCTCCTTCTACGATGCCTCCAGCATCATGGATTGGGATATGGTTGTTGTGACGCTCAACTACCGGCTTGGACCACTGGGTTGGTAGATGGTTGTTATGCTGAGCTATCCGAAATAAACGAAACGTAGAGATTATTCAAATGTATTCAGGGCCGATCTTTCACTCCTCAGATAGCGTTTATTTGACTGTTTACTGAAATTTGAAATTTCACAGGTACTTGAAATGTCAAGTAAAGTTATCTAACTATTAGTCTAGGTGTTCGCCTCTCACAAGAATCCTATGCGACTATTGTGGTACAATAATTAACTCGACACGTAAAAAAATAAAAAGCAAATGATTGAATGGACTAGCTAGACCATTAATGTCCCCATTGACAGGCCTTTTAGCCGGAAACGAGTAAGATTGATCCTTATCTCACCATGCTGGCTCAGTCACCACGTAATATTTGTTGTTTTTTTTTTGCCCCTTTTTAGGGTTCCGTACCCGAAGGGTGCCAAACGGGACCCTATTACTGAGACTTCGCTGTCCGTCCATCCGTCTGTCTGTCCTTCACCAGTCTCATGAACCGTGGTAGCTAGACAATTGAAATTTTCACAGATGATGTATCCGCTATAACAACAAATACTAAAAAACAAAAGAAATTTAATATTAAGGGGGCTCCTATACAACTGACGTGTTTTTTTATGCGGTTTTTTATAGATAATAGTACGGAACCCTTCGTGCGCGAGTCCTACTCGCACTTGGCCGGTTATTTTAATATACCGCTGGCTCAGCGCGGGTTGGACTACAAACCAACTATGGCTCAATCTTACTCGTTTCCGGGTAAAGGCCTGTGCCTCTCGGTGGGGACATTAATGCTCACTTCACCTATAATAAACCGCATTCAGCTCTGAGAGAAATCGCGAGAGCCTGAAAACGCCACAGATGGAGTGATGAAGGTCACCTCACAATGTTTTTCGATGACCCTCCCGCGACATAACATTACATAACATTTACATAACGTATTCTGTTATATACCCCGCGCTCGGCATGCTACTTTTAAGGCCCATTTACACGACGCAAGTTTCTTGCCTGTTGCATACAATTAAATTGAAGAAATAAATGACTTGTATGGTCTAAACAACACGTAACATTCTTGATTTGTTTTACAAGTTTTACTTCAAAACTTTTCTTAGTGTAAACAGCACATTGTGCTAAATTTCTTAAGCAATTCTTGTATTCAACTGGATTTTCTCTACATTTTGTTTGTTATTTCCTTGGGTCCATAACCGTCAACTCCAAATTCCTGTGCAAAAGCTGCTAGTGCAGCATTACGTGCATCACGATTCCTAAAAGTTTTATTTTCAGTATCCCATAAGTATGAAGTGATGAGTTGGCTCTATGGGATAAAGAGTGGAAGGAGACCGCTCAGGATCGAATGGAGTGGAAGAGGGGGAGAGAGGCCTTTGCCCAGCAGTGGGATATTACAGGCTCATAAAAAAAAAAAAAAAACCCATAAACACTCATGATTGCGATAAATCTCAATGAACTTTATTAAATCAGCAGAACCGAAATTTAACACTTTTTGGGTCTTTCTTAGTTCGAAAGGGTTTAGTCCCATTTTTTTAAAGTCAGGATTCGGTCCAGTACTTAGGTTTCTACATGAAAAAACTGTGAAACGTAATTCGATGTTACCTGGATGACATTATACATCCAGCCTTTTCGTGCCTTTGTGGTGTTTGTCATTGTCACGAGATAAATTCTGGCTGGGATCGTTATATACGTTTCTATTGTGTAAATACATCTGGACTTAACTGTGCAAAGGAGAGGAGACTCGTTTTCGTGTATTGTATTGTATATGTATAGACGACATTTGCATATCGAGCGGGTGGGACTAAGTAATAGGTCATGAAGTCGGGTTTTTCAAGTTTTAACTTGGTATTTCAGGGTCCATACCCGAAGGGTGCCAAACGGGACCCTATTACTAAGGCTCCGCTGTCCGTCTGTCTGTCCGTCTGACCGTCAGCGGGTCCTAGAGCACGAACCGTAATAGCTAGAAAGTTGAAATTTTCAAAGAATGTGTAAATCTGTTGCCGCAACAACAACAAATACTGAAATACGAGAGATACTACAAATTAAGTCCCTATACAAGAGACGTTTTTTTAATTTTCTTTTCGTTTTTGTTTTGTTGGTTTTTTTTTTGAGTGCTTAAGTTGTGTTGTACGATGGTACGGTCGGTACCATTCTTGTGCGATTCCGACTCGTATTTGACAGTTTTTTTTTTATTCTACACAGGCTTCCTCAGCACCGGCGACGAGGCGATCCCCGGTAACGCAGGCCTGAAGGACCAGGCCTTCGCCCTGCAGTGGGTGAAGAACAACGTCATGATGTTTGGCGGAAACCCTGACAGCGTGACCCTGAGTGGTTGCTCCGCTGGCGGCGCTAGTGTGCACTACCAGTACCTCTCGCCATTATCCAAAGGTGAGAACTTGATTCTCATCCGATTTCTGAATTGAGATTTTTAAGTTCAAATCACTGGTTTTTGTTGCTGTCTATGAATTCCTATGGAACCACAACGCGAGCACCATCCTAAAGAGCTTATTTTATTAAATTACGATTTGTATAGACGTCTCACTCATGATGGAACGACTAGAAAGAGACAGTGAGTCAGACAGGGCCCTGCCGACAGCGTAGTCTAATAGGCCCCTAATGCCTTGATCACACATGCCGAGCCAGCGAGACAGAGCTGTCGGCTGAGAACCCGGTGCGTCTGATCCAGAGACTATACATATATCCAATTGACTGCGCCTGTGGGGGAATGCGGCTCGCCAAACGTTTGTTGTATTCAACAAACGTTCGCATACGCAACCGAAGTATGTACGATTACGGGCCGCCAGACAGTTTCGCGGCGGCTACAATCACAGCTCCCTTGCCTCGTCCCCCGCCGCCCGTAAATTGGTGAGTTGTGTTTCAAAGGAAAATGTATCTATGCGCTCTCCACTGGATAAGTGCTCCCTGGTGTGATCAATATCTGGGCGTTCTCAGCCTCGCGAGCATTTTGCTTCTCGCGCGTTTACTCGGCATGACGTCTGTTTGATCAAAGCATCTATCACCGGTAAATATTAGCAATTGATGACAGATCCCTATAATTCTTATGGCGGCACCAGCACCACACTTCGTTATGCGTGTTACTCGGCCGCATACGACGAGGTGTGGAGGGCTTTTTCGTCTTTATTTGCTTTATTTGCATGCATAACGCATAATTCTGTGGAAGGGCATATTTGGTGTTCGCTCACATAACGAATATTGGGGCGAATACAGCGTAGCCGCGTAACGAATAACGCATAACGAAGTGTGGTGCCGCCATTTAGACAGCAATCAAAATGCGTTGCCAGCTTCATTGCATGGCGGTAAATATACGTCGAGCTTTAAACGTGCTTTAAACTTCTTTAATACTTCGTGATTCATTCGTAACTTCAGATGAACGAAAATCTTTGTTCCCTTTGTCTGTGTGTTTGGATAAACTCGAGGATTAACTTATAGATCCTTCCAAAGATCCTTCGATAGCTACAAAATATACACTCAGCGTAACACATACCTACAAGCTACTGCAAAATAGACACCATAAAATATACCTCTACAACGAATCCCTTTATATGATGGAACTAACTACTTAGCGACGACGGCGACGTTCAACGGAGAAAGAGGCCGCCATTGTGAGCTCACTGGGCGGAGCTGGAGCAGATAGCCCAAGTTCCGAACAAATGGAAATCTGTACGAGACCACTATACCCCTGCTGACTGTGGGATGATGATGATGATGTGGAAATGGCAGTTTTATTCCTCATCGCGCGCTATCTAATAGACCCACGCAACCGAGCCAAACGTTCACAAAATTATGCTAGTTTGGTATACCTAGGAAAACATAATTAATCAAGCATAGTAAGGTTAGGCTTGCTCTGTTATTTCAGCTTCCACGTCGCAAATACACACCGTCTAGGTTTTGTTTTGTTATTTCGCTCCCAGCTATTTGTCGGAAAACAAATTCAAATATGTACTAAAAGCAAGTACTGTTATCATTATAAAGGTATCTACGCCTACACTCAACCCTTTGGTTGTTTGTTTATTGTATGTAGAGAAAGATTACACAGACAGAACAATGATCCTAGTAAGGCCGCTGTACGTGATTGTCTTTTCTTTCAACTGTACCGCCCGCCACCGCCGCCGCGGGCTGAAATACAATGCTGTAATATACGGGTGGTTTTTTCTCAAATTGCTTCTGCTTTCAACGGCTCACGGCATTTAGCGAAGCTTTTTGACACAGGGTTTTTTTAGACTAATCAGACCCCGCTAGACACGATTCTGCCCGATGTCAACCCCTACTCCCCTCCCTTCGCCCCCTTTTCGCCCAAAACGAATTGATGTTCATACATTTGGGCTAGAAACTCAAAATTTCGCACACTTATTTCTGTTATGATGTAGGCATCCACTAAGGAAGGATTTTGCAATATTCAAACCCCAACAGGGTGAAATAGAGGATGAAAGTTTGTATGAAACTTTTTTTCCTTTGACATATTTGCATGAAATTTCGTATGAATTGAGTACAGCAAAAATAATGAGTACGTATTTCAGCGTTTTCCAAAATTCGGAAAAAATAAATAAAAACCGCAGACCGGGACACGTTTGGAGGGAAAGGGGGGAACGGAGGGGGGAGCGGACCGGACAGAATCGTGTTCAGCGGGGTCTAACTAGTCTAAAAAACCGGTATCAAAAAGTTTTACTAAATGCCCTTAGACGTGGTTCCATCCAAATAAACCGCCCGTCTATAAACCTTTCTACGTCATAATTTATGTAGGTCAGAACCAGAGTCAGAACAAACAATGAAGCTATGTAAATTAACTGACCATCACATTTACATTTAATACAGATTTTGAGATTAATTATGATTAAATATGAGTGTGGGCACAGTACAGCTGTTGGTGCCCCCTATAGCCAGATATTCATTAATCCGTTTTGCATAATCTAAATTAATCTAGCTCATCGTCGCGAAGAAAAGGAATGTCTTCATAGCACATTAGTTTTCAGGATTTGGAATGTGTCTCTTTTAAGAGGAATAACCCTTCCATGATGGGCATTTCATCCATCTTCAGCAGCATCGTTCGAACCCAAATCCCCTGCGTGACAGGCGAGCGTTTAACCACTAGACCGACCACGGGCGCTCTTTTGGTAATGAACATCGGTAGAATACATAACGTACAGGAAATCATTGAAACAAACTCTCACTCGTTAAAATAACATTAAACGAATTATTATTTACTGTAGTTAAAATGAATATTCCCGGACTTCCAGTCCAGTGAGTTTTTGATGAAACATTTTCATAAATGTGGATATATTTTCATAATTTCCGCAATATGTCGCGACGAGGTTTCCCTGAACATGAAAGTGTAAAACAACCTCTCGGGGGAATAATGGATAAATATTGCTTTGTACAATTTCAACATACTTACCTACACAGAAACATTTATTCCTCGCTGTAACAGAAACAAACAAACAACTGGTGTAGATATAGATTGGATATAAGTACTTTGGTAAGACCTAACTTGCTGGATATAGGTAAGTACATACTTAACTAATATACGTCTACTTAACTTGTTATACAGAGAGAAACAAATAAAAATAGCTCCAGCTAATCCTCTTGACATGACGAAGATTTATTCAGCCATGTAACAACAAAGCCGTTTTGTGTGCTTTCCACGTCTACGTGTCTATTTTCATCACTTATCTATTCACGTAGTTTCTCGCCTTTACTTGGTCTAGAATGACTAAACAAAAATATCATCTGCCATATCTTTCAATATTAAATGTTTATTAATTCGCTCCATTGTCTTGGTAATTTGAAGGCTTTAATTTACCCGACTACTAGAGACAACATTACTGGCCAAACTTGGGCATAAAAGATTAATGAAGCACTATCTTTCCCTTTCAATATACTAGATTATATTGGTATGTAATAGTGTATTTATACGATATTTATTGATATGTAGTATTTATGTAATTGCGTATGCAGTCTTTATCTTAGATTAGATAGGGTTTTATGTACTTAATATGTGTAATTTGTATTGTCTTGTCGACGCAGGCGGTGTCGCGCCGCCGCGCCGCGCCGGCTACAGACAAACCGGAATACTGCGCCCTCCTCGCTAGGGTGTAACAGAAAGGGGTGTACAAGCTGAAAGAGGGTTGTTAGGGACATCATTCTGAACAACTTTCACCATAAGACCGACTTGATCAGAGCAACTTTATTTTTATTAACTCAGTACATTTTGGGCCTAGCGCTCAGCTGATCTGTATGGTGGAGTGAAAATTAAAGTTGCTGTGATCAAGTCGGTTCCATAGTGAAATTTGTTCAGAATTATATCCCTAACAACCCTCTTTCGGCTTGTACACCCCTTTCTGTTACACCCTGTATATTGCAGTGCGCCGTTTCTGCCGACTGATCTTTGGCTTGCTCTTGGCTGCCACTCGGTTACTGATCTGGTCCATCTGCCGTCGTCTCGCCGCGCCGCCGCCGCCCCGCCGCCGCCCCGTGCCAAATGTCCTACTTACTTACTTGCTTTCTGTTCTACTGCGACTTTGTGCAGTCTCCTTTGAGCATCCACGTTTGTTTACGTTCCACGTTTTGTGTAGTTTTAGCCCATTAATGTCTCCACCGAGTGGCACAGGCCTTTCTCCGGATACGAGTAAGATAGAGACATACTCTGTGTGGTCCACTAAATAAATTATGAAATTACGAAACTGTGCATTTTCCACCCCATTTAAAAAAAGTCATGAAGGAAAATGCTAAAAATAGTTTAGTAAATAAATAAACATAGTAGGAAACCTTCACTACCACAGTTGCGCCGATGCGCCCCCTGTCACGCAGTAGTGTAGTATTGAATCACTGGCTAAAAGTAGTCACATTTGTGCTGCCACCCCGTATGGGAAAAGGCGTGACGCTGATGATGATAAATCTCTCCACTAGGCACCTTCGCCCGAGGGATAGCCTTCAGCGGCTCTGCCTTCGCCTCGTGGACGCACCAGGTCAAGCCAGCCCAGAAGGCCAGGAGTCTTGCCACCATCGTCGGCTGCCCAACGGCCACCAGTCGCGAGATGGCAGACTGTCTGAAGTACAGGCCGGCTGAGGTCCTCGTTAATGCGCAGATTGAGATGTTTGTAAGTACATTGGTTTGAAGTGATCACTGTAATTGTACTGTTTTATTGTTCCTGTATCTGCCCCAGTTCCATTTCCAGTTCCAGTTCCAGTTCCTTTTCGTATTCTTTCCTATTCATGCTACTGGTTCGGTTCTTGTTTATGATACTGCATGTTAATGATTCTGTGCCTGTTCCGTTCCCGTTTCCTATTCATGTGCCTTTTCCAGTTGTTCCTTTTTCTGTTCCTATTCCTCTGCCTGTTTCTGTTCCTTTTCGTGTTCCTACATCAGCCTTGGTATGTTTCGTATGAGAGCGTATGTGCCGGTCGACATTGTTAGTCATATTTCCACGTTTTATTTAGATAAGTTGTCGACCCTCACAGATAACGTATTTCTATTTTTACCACGTAAGTATGTACACATTTATGTATAAGCTAAGTATTCCTAATAATAAAATCAGTTTAGTATCTGCGCGCATTCAGTCCTTTTACTCTACTCCCGAGGGAGTCGATCATCATATAATGGGCATTGATCAGGGAGGCATCGATTGTCGTAAAGTGAAAACCATTTAGAGGAATAGGGATACTGATTACTATAAGGGGTTTAAATAAATAAAATTAAAACGGATTATTAATATTTATCGCAAAAACTGTTAATTTCATTTTCTTTCAAATACGTCATCGTTGGCTCTAATGCGGTAGTTCCATTGCCTACAAATATTAAAAAAAAATACATTTGTCAACAACAACGACTGTCAAAAGTGTCAAACAGAGAAATAACCGCTGAAAATAACCTTCGCATCGCAACAAATAAACATCCGAATAATACTAAAATAATCATGGGATCTAGAGAGTGCTTCGTTCCAAACTGCAAAAACAATTCGAAAAATAGCCCAACTAAACTGTTTGTACGCATTCGAGAAGATTTGCGTCAAAAATGGTGTCGTCAAGCTAAGGCGGAATATTTCAAGCTGTACACACAGTATTGCTGTGAAGATCACTTGGAAGTAAGGATTCTTTAGTCTCTTTGTTAAATACTTACTTAAAGACTTACATTAACGGATCAATAAACTCAATTCAATTCTTGGTTATTGGCAATTTTAGAAATTAAAATGTTATAACTCGTTACCGACATCGGATAACAACGACTTATTATTTAAATATTAACTCTTGTTGACATTTGTCAAACGTCAACGTATTTTTACTTTTTAAAAGCATGATTGAATGCAAAGGAACTTACCTAATTATGCCAGTGGTGACGTCATACTTACAAAATTCAGAAATTTTAAATAATTAATAAAAAAATAATGACATCAAAAAATTAAAAAATATTCAAATTAGTTTCTTATATTTGTCTATATTTTCGATTTATAGAATAAAAAAAATGGGTGTTACGATGCCCATTGCCTCTGGCAAAGTGGTGACCCGACGATTGAACATCAAGCAACCTTCGGTAAAGCAGCATGGATTCAGCCGTGAAGCAAGTTCCCTGTGCTGCCACTTCGGAAGACCAAGCAAATTTCTGGAAGGACAAGCTCCGACTATGGTTTGAGCATTTCAAACCACTCACCAGAACTCCAGCCAGCTAGTTTTCAAGAACGAACCCAAGAAGATCGATAAATTGCCGCGCGTAAGCAAGTACAATGAACCCGTAATATAGCTGACCACAGAATCATCAAGAATGAAGCTCGCTCCAGCAGAAACAACAAACCGCGTCGGCAAATATCATCGCATCGCAGCAAGCAGTTTTTCAAGTTCACGCGACATGAAGACCCAGAAAACCGCCCCTGCAGAATATCGAACAATTTATCAATATGAAGTCATCCAGGAAGAACATCGCATGAAGAAAATTCACTGAACCAAAATATAAACGATTTGTGTACAAGATGTGCCTTATGTTGCCAAATCCCAAGGTTTTTAAGCACACAATTTCACCAATCGACAACTTCAATTTCGCTCAGAGTGTAGAGCACATATTGATGTCATCGACTGCCTACAAGCCAAGGTTACAGATTTACGCTGACGCTGATTCAGCTCAATCGTCCTCGTCTAGGTATGGTCGCAATTATAAGCAAACAGTGACGACGACGTGCATGACATGATGTTAACTCATTGACTCCTGAAGGCTATCCTGCGGATCTCTCCCAGTCCAGTGTCGCAATGAAAGCTGTTTTTCCCAACCGCGAAGCCCCGTTTTCAAGTGTTTGTTATCTTTTATCCTAATTTATTTTAGTATTGTGTATGTGTTATGTAATTTCCCTGTATGTAAATATTATGTTGTTTTCCTAATAATAATTTTAACCCTAGGCGGGTTTTAACTAGTGTAGTATATTCCTCATAATATTTTTTGTAGGTGTCGCCTATAGCCTGTGTGTGTGTGTATTATATTGTGATAATTTATGTAGGGTTTGATAGCGTACATTCTCTTTTTAGCATTTGTTCCTATATTTTTTTAACTTATGAAGAATTCGCCTAGCCTGTAGTTAGTACCTATATTATTTAAATGTGTTTAAGGTTTATTTTCTCTTTTTAATGTTTTCTGTTGTTATACAATTTATATTCTTCCCTTAAAGGGGGGAGTATCTGTGCCGGTCGACATTGTTAGTCATATTTCCACGTTTTATTTAGATAAGTTGTCGACCCTCACAGATAACGTATTTCTATTTTTACCACGTAAGTATGTACACATTTATGTATAAGCTAAGTATTCCTAATAATAAAATCAGTTTAGTATCTGCGCGCATTCAGTCCTTTTACTCTACTCCCGAGGGAGTCGATCATCATATAATTGCCTCTGGCAAAGCGTACATCGGGCAATACCCTTTGTATAACCCTTTAACACCTTCTCCCTAGGACTGGAAGGTCCACATGTTCACACCCTTCACGCCGACAGCGGAAGCGCCAGGAGTCAGGGATCCCTTCATCACCCAGCTCCCGTACCAGGCTGTGCAGGCTGGTCTGATGAAGAACCTGCCCCTCATCACCTCGGTGACCTCGGAAGAGGGGCTGTACCCTGCTGCAGGTCAGTACAGGCGCTTTCTTACAGCTAGAACGCGGGTTAAAGTTAAACTCGAGTTATCTTTGACAACTCCATATTTTTAACCGATTTCAAAATAGCAGGGGTTATCAATTCGGTAAAACATAAATACCTCCAATTAAGGACGTGATTTTCAATACCTCGAAGTAAGGGCGGTTTACCTTTATTGGTATTGTTTGAAAGAGCGACCCTAGGTTGGTTCTATTTTTTTTTTAAATCAGGAAGCGGTTTAGTATGGTTCCTACATAGAAAAATCTTTCATCCAGGTAACAAAAATCACGTATTTTTGCCTTTCTATGACTTTGTGGCGTGTACGAAGGTTAATTCTGGCTGTAAGAAGCGATAAGTATTTGTTTATTTTGTGTAGTATTGTGAAGTCAGAAGACAGATTTAGGCTCATTATCGTGTTCATAGATGACATTCGCATCCCCGCGTTTAGGTAGGTCATGAAATCGGTTTTTTTTAAGTTTTTAACTTGGTGAATTATGTATAGAGATAATTTACTTACTCGAGTTTCGATAACTCAACTTTTAGCAAGTGGCACTAAGCTGCGCGACAGTCGCGCGGCTGACATGCCGCATTGCGCTATTTAGAAGCGGCTGATTTCCATAAAAGTCAAAGTCAAACTCAATTTTTTTTATTGACCATAAAATCATACAGATTGCTTAGTCAACGTCAATATAATATTAATATTTTTGTATACTACCGCCCGTTCGGAAGTTGTGGGCTTAGGGATGGAGCAAAGAAGAGCAAGAAACTCCCCCGTACCTCTATTAAAATATGTGAGGACCTTAAAAAATACAATTTTATGTATTTCTACTTAAGTCTAAGGAAATACACCGAAGAGTGACGTACTGACTCAGTCCATCGCCCCTCTTTGGATTTCTATATTACAAAGAGCTGCGCGGCAGTTTCGCGACTCACTAACAGTGTTGTAAGTGCATACTTTACACCCATCTCTGAAAGCAAGGCCATCAAAGCCGGCTTTCAGTTACGTTTTTAACGATGTTTTATTTAAATCAAAAGGCTGGATATTTATTTATTTATTCAGGGGTTACAAACAGGGCCCTAATGCTGCTCTGAGAATTTCACTTATATTTCATTACTATTTCATTACTATTCCATTGCAAACACCCAATCAAGGAGGATAAGGAGGATAATAATTTAGGAGAATACCAAATGACGCCATTTTGGGTGTTTGCAATGGAATAGTAATGAAATATAAGTGAAATTCTCAGAGCAGCATTAGGCCCCAGGACAAGTACCTAACAACAGAAAACCAATCTTGAACTTTGTGAAGTGCCTAATTTATCCAAATGGCGGCTACATAATTACTGTTGTTGTTTTACACTACACTTAGGGAATTAATATTGGGGTCACGAACGCGGGAATATCTGGTTGCAAAGCATATTAAAGCTTTGAGTGGATCCGGCCACTCAAATCACGAAGGAGGTGTCTACATAAGTAGCTGCTATCGATATTCCAGCTGAGAATTATTCTCCACTTTGTGTCCCGCTTATTATGTTAATCAGTGGCATTAGCAATGGCTTTATAAACGAAGCGCGATTGTAAACACTAGGCCCCATTTATTTGAATGCCTGCCTAATATTGAATCGTTCTTGTTATATAATATTTGAGAGCTTTTTTATAAAAGATAGCTTTCAGAGAGGATACTTAATACATTATGTGAGATTATTATGTATTGATGATGATGTATTTTGATGTATTTAAATGATGTATTTAATTTAATTTTAAACTATTTTATAATTATAAAATACCTATGGATGTATATGTGTCAAAATGTATTCAGTCTGAAATAAATATTTTGAATTGAATTATCTGTGCAATACCCGAAAAGGGTACTACCATAGAATGTAACATCTTGTATAACACTCAGAATTGCAATAAACATTTGAGTAGTAGCCGTTATTTATGTTCTTTGGTAGTGGCTGTAAAAGTACTCACATTATATTTAACGTACTACGTTAGAAGACCTCGTTAGGTACTAATTTGCATTCGGGTATCGATCTAATGTCCCTGTCTTGGCTACTATAATAATAAGCCTTTAGAATAAGCCATTCGACGTTGTTATGCAACTAAACCAAGCTGAGTAAATTATATGTCTACAGGGTGCAACGAAAGGTGTAGTCATATTTTAGGCGGTTGTTAGGGACATCTTCTAAACAACTTTCACTATGCAACCGATTTGATCAAAGCAAATAAATTTTTCACTTCTTCATACGTTTTGAGCTGGGCGATCATCTGATACGTATGAAGGAGTGAAAAATAATGTTGCTTTTCAACCGACTTCAAAAGAAGGAGGAGGTTCTCAATTCGACCCGTATGTTTTTTTTTTCTATGTTTGTTACGCGATAACTCCGCCAATTATGAACCGATTTGAACAAATCTTTTTTCGGCGTATAGGTAATACCTCAAGGGTGGTCCCATTGACACCAGGTCAGGATCTGATGATGGGATCCTGGAGAAATCGAGAGAACTCTTCAAATATTATAGGCAGACCTTTAGTGATTTTTGTGTTTTTCATAATAACTCGTGCAAATGCACATAGCATAATATTGTGATGCGGAACTGCTGATGAAGACCACATATGGCCACCAGATCTGCTCAATACTCGGTACAAATACAATGCGTGGCTGACGGGCAGGCAACGCATAGCCTAAACCGGTGGACCTAGAGCCATGAAACTTTGTACAGGGGTTCCTTAGTCGCGTGGGGTAGCACTGATATAGGATTTGACAAAATTAATTCCCCAAGGGGGGGGGGGGGGGATAAGGGGTTACAGTTAGTATTAAACTCAATCTAATCAAATAGGGTTTGTGGAAGTCGGTTTTTTCTAAAGTTTACTTTTTGTTTCAATTATATCGAACCGGTTTCATAGATAGGTACCTAATGAAAGTTGTTTAGAATGATGTCCGTAACAACCTCCTAAATATAACTACACCTATCTGTTACACCAAAAGTTTGACAGTAATGAACCCGGCAGTTACGAAGGTTTCCTCACGACGTTACCCTGTTCAAATATCTCCACAGCCTATCAGCAGACCCCGGACCTCCTGCCAGATCTGGAAGCCCGCTGGGAGCAGCTAGCTAGCAACATATTCGAGTACAACGACACTTTGCCGGCTTCTCAGCGCGCTGGCGTGGCTGTGCGGATCAAACAGCACTACCTGGGCGGGCGGCTGGGGCGGGAGACCTTCCCGCAACTTGTGCAGGTGAGCGTCACGCCTTGCCCCGTACGGGGTGGCGCAGGCGCAGTTGTGGGTAGCCAGTTATTCAATACTGCAATTTGTCTGATGTCGCCGCAGCAGGGGATTGGTGGTTTTCTCACGAAATCCCTTTAGCTAAAATACTACTAATACTTACTACTTCATAATGAACTGTGGACTAGATTGGCAACCTCTGTCATCCTCCTCGACATAACCTCGATTTTGCGGATAAGGTAGTGGGGTAGAAGGGAAATAATTCATGTAATTTTTCTGTGCAATAAAGTAAGACGTTCTGAAACCCAATTAGCTGGGCCGGCCTGCATACAAAATTTGCAAAGGAAACAGCAATGAAAATAAACCGTCAAGTGCGAGTAGGACTCGCGCACAAAGGGTTCCGATCACACTAGGCCGGTCCAGCTATTTGATCAGGAGATGTACATAAGTAACGGTATATATCTCATTGATGCTTGGAGAATCGAAACCGCATCTCTCCTGCCAGACAGACGCGCGTGAAACCAATATGCCACTCACAACTGCCGCGGCATCGTGTAAGTAATCGCGTAGCAATTGCAAGCATATAGCAAGGGCGTAAGAAGCCGGTTTTGACTTGTTGACGGCGCCGAGACGCGCCGCGCAGGCTAGAAACAAAACAGAATTTTGCGCCCTCGCCACTGCCGTGCGATTCCGTACGATCAAGGCCCTGCCTCCGTTTCCGCTTGTCCCCAGGCGCTAGGCGACCGTCTCTTTGTAGTCGCAGTCGGCAAGCTGGCCCAGACCCACGCCCTCCGCTCCGGCCAGCCGGTCTATGTCTACCGATACACCTATAGAGGCGAGAGGAGCCTGTCTGAACTGATGGCTGGCAACCAGCAGAACTACGGTTAGTGTGCGAACAAAAATGTGTACAGTCTATTCGTGATAAGAATGCAGTGAAATTTAAATTTAAATCTGTTAACACCAGAGTCTATATATCCAATTGACTGCGCCTGCGGGGGAATGCGGCTCGCCAAACGTTTGTTGTATTCACCGATGACTGGCCGCCAGACAGTTTCGCAGCGGCTGACCAATCACAGCTCTCTTACCTCGTCCCCCGCGCCCGTAAACTGGTGAGTTGTGTTTCAGAGGAAAATGTATCTATGCGCTCTCCACTGGATAAGTGCTCCCTGGTTAACACACACTCACAGGACAGGACACAACCTTCGCGTTCGACAGTTTGCCTTCAACTGGTCACTGTGAACTTGGCTTGATAATTGGAAACAACTTGATTGGTTATTACGGGGCGTGGCTAGGCCGCCGGACAGTGATGACTTTACTGCTTTCTTATCACGAATGGGACATCATTCTGAGCAACTTTCACTATGAAACCGATTTGATCAAAGCGACTTTATTTTTCACTTCTCCATACAAATCAGCTGATCGCCCGGCATGAAGCGTACGCCCCCCAGGGGCTATAAAAAAATCCGCAGAGGCATAGACGTCGTAAATAAATACAAGGGTCTTGCAAGATCGTTATAGTGGAAAATTGTAAACAGAAATAGGTCGACGTCGACATTTTGATGCAAGATTAGATGCCCTATCCTCGTCCTACGAAGCGAAACATAAAAAGCGAAGGATGAAGCTAATAAACGCCTCGGATTACATTAATTTATTAGAGAGAAAAGTGGTGATAATAGCTTCTGTAAAGGGTGCTTTATGGCCTCGTGTAAGCAGAAAATCGAGTGTACAGCAGAAAACATAAAAATAACACGGGCACGGTTACGCCCACGTTTGGAAACTTATTCAATGTCTACTCCATTTCAGTTAGGTCATATGAAAATTGTGGTTGCATCATTCATTTGGCCATTCCTCGGTATACTTACTACACCTTTCCGTCATATCATATGCTATGCATAGCATACTAAAATAGCTTGCTTGCGTGTAAGGAAGTTCGGTTTTATCAGTATTGCTTGTGTTACAGGTGTTAGCCACGCAGACGACATCTTCCAGATCTTCAAGTACCCAGGTCTTGTGTCCTCCAAGGCGGAAGACAAGCAGATGAAGCAGACGCTGATGGACATGATCTACTCATACTCCACACATGGGTATACTTAATACTTACCTACTTACCTAACATACCTAATTTAACACAATACCAACTTACATAACATCCTACCAACAATCACGTCTTTTCCCTTACGGGGTGCCAGAGACACAACTGTGCCCCCACTTTTAGCTAGCTACTCATTACCATAGAGTAATTAATTCTGTCACTCCACTTTTTGTGTGACGGGGCTAGCATACTGCGTTGCACAATGGTGGTAGGCGCCAGGCGCAAAGGCCCCGCACATGTGGGCCACGTGCAGGCACTTTTACCCCCTTAGAAAAGAATAGAAATAAAGTACGTTGCATAACACAAATAACACAAGAATGTTAAGAATGTTGACACTTTTTTGGCTGTTAGATATATAGCGTTGTTTATTGGTGTGTAGAGCATCTTGAGTGCTGGTGCAGACTGGTACTCCAGACACAAACAATGTTTTAAAGCGCACCATCGTTTTTCTTTCAGAGTCCCAAAGGTTGCCAACGCGCAATGGACCCCAGTGACTCCAGGGTCTTCAGAGCTGAACTACCTGGAGATCTCCTCGCCCGACAAGGCGGAGATGAGGACCAGCTCCGACTTCGGACAGAGGTCCTTCTGGGACAGCCTTGGGTTTCTGGAGAACGAGAACTATAGGGCCACTTTGAGGGATGAGCTGTAGAATGTACTTAGCTCAGCCCGGTATTCACACGAAATATTGGAAATAAACTTAACTGGTTCATGGTTACCGTGGAATCGTAGTAATGGCATCGCATTTGTTAACGCAGGTTATATACACAGGACACACAGGTTCCTTACACTTACACAGCGAAGTGACTCAAAGTCTCAAAGTCAACTATTTGGTAACTCGATGCTCGATGATCAGTTTATTAATTTATTTTAAGTAGCTCCGTGTGCTCCGTGGCTTTAATATTCGTACAGTCGAAAACTTGAGCGCGTATGATCTTAGTCCAAATAAAGTGCATGAAATTACGAATTACATATCCAGTCTCAAAAGTTGTTAAATATTCAAGTATGATTAAAGTCTTCACAAAATAAAAGGCCTGTTTTGATGCCCCTAATGCGTAGGTATTAATAGCCAACTGTTGCGTACAAGTTGCACCTGGGAAAACCGCTTCTATTACCTACGCCTTAGGGGTTAAAACTTCATGGGCGTGAACTGTCATAATGGGTCTTTTATTTTGTGCATGGTGTAGATGTTCGTTTATGCTTTGGAGTAGTGTGGTTAAGCAACGAATACTCCTATAACCTAACCTACTGTATATTTATGTAAGTTTTTTTTTCCTTAAGTATCTCAGAAATGTTTGTGTATATTATACATAACCGAATGTTATTGTTGTTTGGCTGAAGTTTGTCTGTTACTGGGTGGCAACACTTGGTGTCTCTTGCCCACTTGATATCAATAGCAATTAAATCATCGCACCTACGTATGTCAATCTATACCTACACTCACATCGTGTTTTTCCTATTTAATTATAATACTTGAAGTTGTAGTATCAACATTTTGTCAACATTTTGTAAGGAAGAGGCTCATAGCCAAGAATTTCCAATAAGATTAGTTAAAACTTTGAACAAATTCCTATCTAAAATAATAATGTCTAAAATATGGTCTACTAGTTTAGACTAAAATTTACAATAAAGTTTTTTTAGAAATTAACTTAAGTATATTTTTTTATCCAAACCCAAACCACAACCAAATAAGATAAGTATAAAGAAATAAGAGTTAAAAATTTTTATTGACCATAAAATCATGCATATTACTTAGTCAATGTGGGCTATTCTTGAGGTGTCAAAACCACTTAACTAGAGGAACTAAAGACACTGAACTGACAACCTCCAAATCCGACAGCCCTTGCGCGGTGGCCACAGATTCCATTTTCAAACACACCATTTTAATTAGTTTAGTTAGTATAGTTCGTGTCGCCTTCGGAATTGCAGGCAATATTTAATTTAAGAAAAAAAACATGTTCATAAGTCTGTTAAAAAATATTTTATTTATAAAAACACACCCTCACAACTAAATATCAACCAATCTAATTAAATAATACCCTCCCAACTACTTTTATTTATAATTACATGAATACACAGTACAAAGAAATAAGATCATTTTTGTTGTTCGGTATTTGCATTTAGACAACATGTAATGACGACAGTTCAACATTCCTAAAAACATGGAGGATACTTTACAACAAACTCATTAACTTCAAGGCTACTTTACACAGTGCAAGTTTTTACCTGTTTTGTTAATCTTATACCTGTACCAATAGTAAATTGGAATGTCCTCTGTACACTCTTTCACACAAGACATTCTGAGGCTGAGATGTAATGCGTTATTGAGACCACCAATAACAGATAAATGCAATGTAGGTACTTAAGCCTCGGAATGTCTCGCGTGAGAG
Organism: Argyresthia albistria; assembly: GCA_963457715.1. Classification (NCBI taxonomy): domain Eukaryota; kingdom Metazoa; phylum Arthropoda; class Insecta; order Lepidoptera; family Argyresthiidae; genus Argyresthia; species Argyresthia albistria. The sequence continues at coordinate 1,823,704 of OY735266.1, read as the reverse complement.
TGTATACTAGGCATAACAAATATGACAAACAGGACTTTGCACTGAGTAATTTGGTAAGACACTGTCAAGATTCAAAATCTTATGAAATAATATATAATTCAGTACCAACTATAACTTGTTATTATAGTGTAATATCCCCATTTTTATACATAAAAGTGGGTCTTGAATACTTACAACAATAAATCAAAATTACTAAATCTACATGTTTTTATTTATAATAAGAAATGCTTCACTGAAGCTCAATGACTTGAATGGATTAAACATTGAGAAATTATCATAATTATTGACATTTTAGTAACAAGGTGAATTCTGAATCAGATTAGCACAAAATAGCAGGTTATTATAGAGTGCAGTGATTGCATCATGAACATTTTTGAACAAGTGTTTCATCCATTCCGACAAAGGACATATTCTTATGAAATAAATGTTCATAAGTACACCTTATGTGTTTGAGCAAAGCTAATCAGTGCTATTGCTAAAGGATTACTCAGATAAAGAACTATCAAAGGCAGGATTAGAACTTTGATGCTAATAATAGTTTCAAAGGTTAATTATGGAATAATTTATTCATCTTTCTTTCCATCTCCACCACCAGAGACGGTAATTTTCTTCTGCAGCTTGCTGTGCTCCTCGGCTAGCCTATCATACTCACGGTTCAAGCTCTCTGCTTGAGATTTAACAGCCTCTTTGTCTTTCTTTTCCTTGTTAAGTTCCTTTTCCACAAGAGTGAGTTGGCTCTTCAGCTCTTCAATCTCCTTCTTGGCCTGCTCCGAGCTGTCACCTTGCTGGTTCAGTAGAGTCTTGGCTGTGGCTGTAGCACTCTGAGCCTGACGGAAGTTAGCCTGAGACTGGGCCAGCAGGGTGGCCAGCTCTGAGATCAGGGTCACCAGCCGGCGAATGACAACCAGCAGGAACAGCGCGAAACCAGAGATGTAGAAGTTCCTTTGGGCGCGGAACAGACGCATGTTACCTTGCATCTCGGCGTCTAAATGTTGATGGTCGGAAGCTTCAATGGTCGAATACTTCTGCATTTCTCTGATCGCGTCCAGTAAGCATAGGACTAACACGCCGATGAGGATCGCGAAGTAAATAGACGCCTGCCCACTTATGTAAGCGAGGAACTTGGATTTGAAGAACTTCTGCCATCTCGACGGACTGGCCAGCGGCAAGGTTAGCAGCAGGACGAACGCGATTTCGGAGTAAAGGAACGACGCAATTATGGTCCACTGAAGGCTCATTTTGATGACTGGTTGGATTGCAGCAACGTTTCTAGAATAACTTACGCGCGTAATGCACGGTAATACAATAATGAAATTCGAGCGAAATCAGAGATTTTTATGAATATCGGTGAGTCAGTCGGAAAGCTCAAAAGTCAAAAAACAAAAATGACGTGTATTTTGCAACTGAAGTTTTGCAACGTAAAATTGTATGATCTCTTGAATTTATCTCGCAAACAAGTAAAAAAAACAATTAACATCTTACTCGTATTTTAAAAGTAAGCCATTATTTCTAATTACCTATTTACAAGTATTGAGTTTATTTCTCCAAAAAACTTGTAGATTTCCAAGTACGGTTTTAAAAATAGGTGAATGTTCTGAACGTATAATACGTTCCGCTACGACCATTGACGAGTCACACAAACTCCACCAACAAAAGTCCAAACTTGCACTATTTTATTATTTTATTGCGTGTAACGAGACGACAAAACGTCAAAAATCAGCTCGCCGTTGTCTGACGTCATCATTATTTATTCCAAAAAAATAGAAAATACGTCATAATCCTAGAAAATACAGTATAGAAACTTATTTAATAAATAATGGCAGACCCAAAATATGAAAACCTACCTGGAATAGTGAGTTAGTTTTACTTTTCTGCAACATTATTGATTCTACGAGCACTCAAAGTTTTACACAATATTTTTCATATTTTCTAGGCCTACGATCAGCCAGATGTGTATGAGACTGGTGATTTGCCTGAGGCAGACCAGCCTGACCCTTGTGAAGAGGAGGAGAACGAGTGTATCGAACAACTTCACCTTTCTGTAAAGGATTCTTTTAACAAGTTCAAAGGGAAGTTTCTCACTGGAAATGTTGATTTTTCTGATCGTCTGAGTAAGAAGACTCGCATTGGATACAGGTATCGTACCAAAAATAGCTTTTTCCCAAGTGATAAGGCAGTCAAGACTACTTGTCTACATTCTTGTGGTGTGGCAAAAATGATGAACACTGGTAATAAATATAGCACAATAGTTTATTTGGTATAAATAAACTTATCACATTGTAATATTGTTTTTTGTTGCCTAGACATGTTTCAGTGCTAGCAACAACAACACAGCTCGGACAGGATTGGAAATGACAGATTTTTTTCACAAAACAACAATCGAATTCAATATTCAAAAATACATTTTCAAATGTGACACCAGATGATCAATTAGAAATAAAAATCGGTTAAGTGCGGGTCGGTATCGCACACGAAGGGTACCGTACCATCGTGCAACAAATCAAAAGCACTCAAAACAATAAAAAATAAACAAAAAGAAAATTTAAAAAGTTTATGCCTTCACGAGATTTGAACCGACGACCTCCGGATTGAGAGTACATCATACCGGCTGAGCTACCACAACCATGTGGGTTGACGCGAAATATGCTATCATATTTAAATGTGTAGTATATGTGTCTATGACATGGTTGCTATGACAATAAATAAACAGTTTCCAGATCTCCATTTTGAAATGCGTAAGTGTATCTAAACACGTCTCTTGTATCGGGGCCCCCTTTAATTTGCAATATCTCTCGTATTTCAGTATTTGTGGTTGGTGCGGCAACAGATATACACATTCTGTGAAAATTTCAGCTTTCTAGCTATTACGGTTCGTGCAGACGGACCCGGTGACAGACAGGACGGACGGACGGACAGACGGACAGCGAAGTCTCAGTAATAGGGTCCCGTTTGGCACCCTTTGGGTACGGTACCCTAAAAAGATAAAACCATAAGAGGTTTTACTCTTCAACAAATGCACTTTTAGCCAGTTTTCTATTTTGAGTGGGCTTGCCTACAGCCGCAACTATGAAGAAATGTAGGTTTCCTAACAATAACAATGGCGTGTCACCTCCTGATATTAAGACTTGATTCAGGCAGTCTCAGACATGACCTGGACTACCTATTCTACTGAAAAGCCAAACCTATTACCCATTCCTTAGTTCTTCATTATTTCACTTAAAAATATACTATCACAAAACTAGAAATACACTTTTTACATACTTTCTCAGGGCTGGAGAATGGAGCCTGGCCGCTGAAGGGGAGCCAGAGACAGTGCTGGAGCGATACAACCGTCTGCGCTGTGAGTTCTCAGAGCTGCTGGAACATGTCACGGAACAACAGAACCGGGCTTCCGAGAGTGAGAGAGTGAGTTGAAAATCTTTAAATAGCTCAATCAGGAGGATGTATTTTAATGTGGTTTTGTGTAAATGGCAGAAGACTTCCCTGCAATGGTTTTAGCCATGTTTACTGGATTGAAATCAGTGGTTTGCTGAAGTTTTCAGCATAACAAGATAACAAGTCAGCCAAAGTTCTTCTGCTTTTTATTAATGGCGTGGTCAGGTTCTCTTTTGAGAACCTGGAAATTAATGTCTAGAGATGATTTTTTTGATGATGATGATTGATGTTTTGTCGCTCGTTGGCACTACCCGGGGAGAATGTGACGGGCTGTAGGTTCCAAGTAATTCCTTCGGACGTGAGCAACTGCCTCCCCACAGCCAAAGTTCTCTCTTTCAAACTAATACAAACGTTCATAAAATTACAGGACGAACATTCCAAGCTAGCAGCTCAGATAAACTCAACGAAGAAACTTCTGGAAGAACTGAAACTAGAAGAGGGTGAAATCATAGACCCCAAGGCAGAAAAGTTACAGTAAGAATACTTCACCCTCATAAAATATCACCATGATCAGAGCACATACACCCACTGTTGGTCAAAAGCCTTTTCTTTATATACTCTTCTTATATGAGCTATTCCCGGGCTATATTTAAATCTGGTGGTTTTATTCATTTTACATTAGGTATTGATTTAAATTGTTATCTATCTATCTGTAAGCCTGGATACCTTTTGGAAATACATGGGTTCCGACTTCGCGCCATAAAACTCTGGAACAAACTCCCCAACGCTATTAGAGACAGTCCGTCACTCAACATATTTAAAAGTCGGTTGAAAGAACACTATCTTTCTCCACCGTATTAAATTTAAGTACTTTTATTTAGGTATATTTGCTTAACTTATTTATATCTATAAGTCTGGTATTTATGTACGTACGTATTGTTAAGTAGTTTATTGTTTTATCTTATTTAATGTTGTGCACATGGGCCTACCTGTTGTTAAATTATTTCCTGTCCATCCTAGGTTTGCTGGAAGAAATCTCTTAATAGAGATAAGCTCGCCTTTGTCATGTGTTGTCCACTTTCAATTGTAAAATGTGTTATTTTGTGCAATAAAGTATAAAGTAAGCAAGTAAGTAAATACGGATACTCCTGTCAATCATAACGGCACGTGATTATGACGCCTAGAGAACCATTGTTATGTTATCATCATGAAAATTAAGATTTATGATATTTTAATGGGACAATTTGTAACTTGTAACCCTCTCCCCCCCACACCTTGTTCGTTATTTTTAGTATGGCCCGCGTGTGTCTTAACGCGTAATGAGATTCAATTATGATTAAGCAAGCATACTACACTACATAACCAAACCCTTACGACATTCCAGGGAGCACCTCTCACAAGCTCAGGGCAGTAAGAAGGCGAAGGGCGAGATAGTGACCGCTCACCTCAAACTCAAGTCGGAGGTGACCCTCGCTCAGAGCACCCGGGTGGCCCAGCTGGAACACCGGTAAGTACAGTGATTGTTCTCTCTCAATTAATTTAATGATGTGATGATGATGTCCTCCACGACGTATCCGTCGACGGCGACACCATGTCAGTTCCTGGCGTGTGCTCGGTTGTGACTCGCGAACCCGAACTTGATTAATTTAATGATACGGGTATCAATCTGTGCGGTGGCTAAGGCGGGCGCGAAATATCGAACATATTAAACCGCCGCGTGCGCCCATACTGTGGTGACTAAATTTTCTGCCTGACGCCTAATTAGGTGTAGTATAAAACGAGCATCCCTAATTAGGCCCGGACCGACTTTTTGCCTTGCTCTCTTGCCAAAGGGAACCGTAATAACACTGATTAGGCGCCTAATTAGGTGTAGTGTAATAACGAGCATCCCTAAGGCCGGGACTCCACCAAAGCGGAGATGTGGAATATTTGAATGGCGCGATGGAAGCGGAGATGTGAGCTGTTTCCATCGCGCATACAAATATTCCACATCTCCGCTTTGGTGGAGTCCCGGCCTAATTAGGCCCTAATTTATCACAGTGTAATAGATCCTTAAGGCGGGTGTGGCTAAAGTGCGGGCCCGCCCCCCGCCCGCCTTAGGCCTAAGTCGCCGCGCAATCACTCTGGACGGGGCCTATCTATCTATCTAATATAGGGCAGCTTGATAACTTCAGACAGTAGGCTTGACCATTAACCTGACAGTGGAAGAGCCAAGACCTGGGGTTTTTTGTCCCCAGCCGGTATTCGACCCCGGGACCTATCGCATGGTAGGCAGATGCGCAACCGCTGCGCCGCAGAGGTCGTCAGCAAGAAATATTTGGGTGAAACACTTACAACAGAGGACCGATCTCCCGCCTGTGTTCAGCGGGCGTCCCACCTCATCATCAACAACGAATATAAACAGAAAACTAGCGACTCATCATCCTCAGCCCACTTCGACCCACTGCTGGGCATAGGCCTTCTCTATAGCGCCAATCTCCCCGGTCCTGTGCCAGTCGCACCCAGTGGGATCCCGACGACTTGACAATATCGTCGGACCATCGGGCTGGTGGTCTGCCCACTGGCCTTGTCGCTCCCCGTGGCCACCACTCCGTGACTGCTTTGGTCCACCGTCCGTCGTCCCGTCTAGCCAAGTGTCCCGCCCATCTCCACCTCAATCTCGTTATCCATTTGCCTATGTACATCTGTGACCTTTGTTTTCTGTCGAATTTCGACGTTTGGCACACGGTCAACGAGAGAGATTCCTGACATGGAACGCTCCATCGCTCTTTGTGCCACTTTTATAGTATGCATACTCTACTAGCGACTCAACCAACAACAATGATGAACAACTACACTTGTGTTCACAGGTTGCACAGATTAGAGCAAGCAGCCGGTGTTCGAGATGAGGAGGCGTTCCGGAGGCTGCAAGCCGCTACTGGAGAGGTATTTATTTATTTATTCATTACAATAACAATTCGTGATATCATTACAGGTGTCTGACCCAATTCAATATCATATACTTAGTGAAGCTATTAAACTAGTGGCTCTGTGAGCTGTAGACCTCGCGAGTATGTCGGTGGGAAAGCTGAACTGCTAACGCACATAAAAAAAAATAACCCAAATAATTTTCTTTCAATACACAACACATACAAACTTATGAATGTACCTGGTTACGTACATGCAGTATGAAAGTAGCCGCACCAATAACTTTATAAACTACATTTCGCGATCTTTAATACAACCTATTGACTTTTTACTAAAATTATATAGTCTGTTTCACTCTCATGGTCTTTACGAATCCAACGACACCTCATTTGTTAATATCCATCGAGCCGTTTGGGTTGTAGCGATTTTTTACATTTTAAAACCCCATATCTCCGCCATTTTGAAAAAAATCTAAAAACTGGCTCGAGTAAAAAATTATATTTATTTTTCCAACCTGCTCACAAAATTTCACGAGAATCGGTTCATAAATGCGACCTGTAGAGGAGAACAACCGGACAGACATACGAAAGCATTTTTGCCCAAACCTGAAACGGAGACGCTTCGCTCGCTCGGTCAAACATAACCTTTATGTACAGGCACACACATTGCTAGGTCTTATATACACATATTGCTAGGTCGTATACATGTGGTCGTATGTTTTACTTGCGAGACTTTGCATTAAATAAATTCTTATCAGAGGCGAAGCTTACCTTTGTACACATTCACTATGTACTTTTGTCCCGATATTTATTTTGTGATGAAATCACAATTTACGGAATGGCATTTAGTAAATGGTAAGTGTTCCTCGTTGCTCCATCGAGGCAGATCCTTACATATTAACATAGACAAATTTTCAATACTTAAATTAAGTTACAGTTGTTTCTACTCACAGATTTGTGAGCACAAACAACTAATACATAATTACACTTATACTATTATTATCACAGACTTCAATAGTAGGGGACAAGGCACGGGGCGCTTGAAAGTGTCGCTACCAAAACGGTGTCAAAACGGGAAAAGTGAACCGATTTCAATCAGTCGTGCTTAGACGGTGCTAGCCGCGTGACGTATCGGCAGCACAACAAAAATGGTGTCCTGTGAGGTAAAAACTTGTAAATCATACCGAAATCGCAATACACATAAACAAGGAGTATCGTATCACAAGTAAGTTATATAATTTACAATTACTATTGGCTGTAAATTGATTATTCATAAAATATTGTTCTCGAAAAATTCCTCAAAGTAAAAATAGGATAATCAATCATTCGACTGACGACCGACATAGTACCGATAAATTCCAACAGAGGCGCTATTCTGTCTGGCCTCAAAACGGTAAGAAATTTAGTACGGGAGGGCCCATCCTTTGTATATATATATCGATGATTATTATATATAATCCATGGTATCACTCCCGTAATGATCCCGTGAGTACGCCACCAGTCCAAGCGCACATAACAGGCAACTCCAGCTTAACACAGCCTACACCCTGGATTGCCCCTGCAGCAGCTAATGTTTTGGTCAATTAAAACCACCTATTTACATTGAAATACACAGCAGAGTTTATTTTCAACACACACCAAACGACATTATTGACAAGAGTAACAATCAAATAACCGGCCAAGTGCGAGTCGGACTCGCGCATGAAGGGTTCCGTGCCATTATCTATAAAAAACCGCAAAAAAAATGTATGGGAGCCCCCCCTGAATATTAATTTAATTTTAATTTAATTATTTATTTTTTAAGTAAATAATATACTCAATATATTGTGAACATTTTAAGCGTCTACCTGCTACCATTATCAATATCGAGCAAAAATGAGCAAAAAAATCACGTTTGTTGTATGGGAGCCCCCCTTAATATTAAATTTCTTTTGATTTTTAGTATTTGTTGTTATAGCGGCAACAGAAATACATCATCTGTGAAAATTTCAACTGTCTAGCTACCACGGTTCATGAGATACAGCCTGGTGACAGACGGACGGACGGACGGACAGACGGACAGCGAAGTCTCAGTAATAGGGTCCCGTTTGGCACCCTTCGGGTACGGAACCCTAAAAACATCTATCAAAAACATCAGATAGATCAGCGAAGCCGGCCAGGGTTACCGCCAAGTCAAACCTCCAACAGCTACGCCTCACGCTAGTTGCCCTCTAATAAGCTTACCGCTTAAGCTTAGTGTTGCCGCTCGATAGGCCAATATCGATTGTCTATCGATAGTTGAAGAAAACACGATAATATCGATGTCTCTCTTCTACTGCAATACTATCGGTAAAAGCAATACTTTCGATAGTATCGATAGTTTCGATCGCTGCCAACCAATGAACTTTTGATAGTTTCGATACTATCGACAGTATTGCTCTTAAATATTGAATAGACTATCGATACTATCGATAGTTTTGTGCTATCGATAGTCTATTCATATTGAAGAGCAATACTTTCAGTACTATCGATAGCTTATTGGTCGGCAGCGAACGAAACTATCGATAGTTTCGATCGCTGCCGACCAATAAGCTATCGAAACTATCGATTAAACTAATCGAACTATCGTTTACCGATAGTATTACACTGACAGAGACATCGATACTATCAATAGTGTCTTATCGATAGTGTAGATGATTATAGCGTTCAACAATCGATTGCAAAACTATCGATTTTTTGGCAACACTATTGTATACCGTGTCGTGTGGTCCGTGTGTCAGGCGACGCTGCTAGGCGCGGCGGGAGCGCTAGCGGCGCGTGCGCAGCTACTGCGGCCGGGCGAGATGGCGGCGGCGGAGGCGCGCATGACGTCACTGCTGACCAACGTGGACGCGCTGCGGAGCGCCGCCGGCCGAGACCCTGACCTCGAGCGCAAGGTGACTGCTCACTACACAGCCACGTTCACTTCAAACAAAACAGCGATTACGGCCGCACACACACAGCTACATTGCGTTCCGATAAGCACACAGCCCAAACAGTAGCTGTTTCCAACCCTCACGGCCCAAACAGTAGCTGTTTCCAATCCTCACGGTCCAAACAGTAGCTGTTTCCAATCCTCACGGCCCAAACAGTAGCTGTTTCCAATCCTCACGGCCCAAACAGTAGCTGTTTCCAATCCTCACGGTCCAAACAGTAGCTGTTTCCAATCCTCACGGCCCAAACAGTAGCTGTTTCCAATCCTCACGGCCCAAACAGTAGCTGTTTCCAATCCTCACGGTCCAAACAGTAGCTGTTTCCAATCCTCACTGCCCAAACAGTAGCTGTTTCCAATACTCATCGCCTAAAGAGTAGCTGTTTCCAACTACTACCTTATTCAGTAACTTCGGTCCACAGTCAAACGACGCAGTTTATAACAAACTGACGGAGGTAATAAAAAAATGGAAAATGAAGTTAGTAAATGTTATATTCGAGAAAATCCGAATGTGTAATCTTTGGTAATTTTCAGGTGAATGAGCTTCACAAACTATTGCAACAAATAGACGGCGTCTCCCACTCAGAGATCCTGGAACGCATGGAGGCCCTGGAATCGCTCCACAACCAAGGTACATACCACATAACATAGCGTCACGCATTTTCCCATACACGGTAGCACAACTGTGCCCACATTTAGCCAGCTATTCAATACTCCATTTTGCGCTCACCAAGGTAGGTACTTCTATATTTATAAAAATTCGCGGGAAGTAGTTGCTATGATCCCACCAACCAACAGTTGAGTCATTTTCGACGGGAGATCGTTTGGTCAAATGCCAGTTAATCTTTCTTTCAAAAGGAGAAGGCAAAGGTTGATGACCCTAACCCTATCATCTTCCACAGCAAGCAACTTTGGCAAGTCTCTCACCGAATTGGAGACACTACAGAGCACCATCGCCGGTGGCGTACAAAACAACAAGGAGTTGCTACAGGGCGTACAGGGAGTGTTTGCACACAACGTGGACAGCCTTCAGAAGGAGATCAAGAAGCTGGATGAGAGGATCAGCAAATTGTCCGCGTGATGCTGTCGTCGCTAGTTTTAGTTTTTTGCTTGAAGATTGTGTGCTAAGGAATAAAAGGGCTATTACATTGCCCTGAATGAGTGCACTTTCTGCCTGACGTCTAATTAGTCGCCTAATTAGGTGTAGTGTAATAACGAGCATCCCTAATTAGGCCCCAACTTACCGCAGTGTAATAGATCCTTAAACCGAGAACATACCGGATTGCTTCAGGTTTAATGTTCACTGTTTGTTTGATCGACGGTACAGATAAGAACGAAAACAATGAATGACAAACAAGAAATAAAATATCTGCATTCTCTGCCGTAAAGAAAATCTCCCATAAATCAAGTTATGTAGGTACTGGTATCCACAATAAAACTGACGCTAACTTTGCCTTATGTCTTCAGCGCTTAAATTTGCGTTGTACTAAAATAACAATACTTTTTATATCAGCAATCCATGTTATTCTAGACTGCTAAGAAAACTATTTATTTGAGAATAAAAGAGATTAATAAACTATTGTACTTGTTCTGATTTCCTATAAACCTTGGTAGAGCCAGCGCAGTGTAAGATTTGATATTGTCCAAAGCAGATGCATTGAATTTTCTGCAGAAACTGAAACCATACTGCACAGGATTGAATGTGACTACCTGCACCTATCAATCTACACTCAGAAACAATATCCTCTGCAGCATCAACATGGATGTTGACATCTTAGGTCTTGAGACACATTCACTGTGTAGAATATTCTCCTGGTTAGGTATTTAGGATTTGAGTGGCTCATTCTAATCTATGGAGTAGCTTGCATATCCATAAAAGATACCAAATTGACCTAAACAGAATCTATACTAACTCCTGATAGAGTCTGGATCTGTAAGTGGTGTTTGAAGAGATGTGTTGTTAACCGGTTGAATGTCCGCGTTTCCGAGAACAAAAGATTCGCCATTTGACTAGGCGCAGATGTCGCGCCTAAGACACTCAACGAATTGACGCAAAAACCATTTTAAACTATTCTTAAATTTCAATAATGCTAACAAATCAGAGATAAGCTCGCCTTTGTACACGATTTTTCCATAAGGTATGCGCCTAAGACTTTCAACGAATTGACGCCGAAGCCATTTTTAACTATTATTATTTCAAGAATGCTAACAATTTAGAGATAAGCTCGCCTTTGTACACGATTTTTCTATTAGGTATCTGTTTGTCATCATGTGAGTACAATAAAGAAATTACGAAATCAAAGAATGTAATGTCGCTTTATGAAATTTTATTACTTATTTAGAACCTAAGCTTCTGGAAGAACCACTTGTTCTTCCCGCTTTTGTACCTCTCCTCGAAGCGGACCCTCGTGTTGAATCTCAGCTTCTTGCGCTTGGCTGGGTCCTTCAGGTCCTTGGCGGCAAACTTCTCGAAGCTGAAGTCCACGGAGTAGCGGGTGGGCATGAGGTGGTTGTAGTTCACAACCTGCAGAAGACAAGAGATTTGTGTTGAGCATTACATTAGATTACTAGTAATCGGAGTCTATGGTTATTTGGTGGAAATTATTTTTCCTTTACGTGAAAATTTAAATTTTATGTATAAAATATGTATATCCTTGTGTCTTCCCTTCCTTAATGACGGTCTTTCTACCATAAATTGGTTGATAAGGGTTCCTTCAAGGTCTACTAAACGATAGCCAAGGATCCCAATAATGGGATAAATTATGCAAAACTTGTGGAATCTGATACTGAAGCAAGAAACATAGTGACCCCCTATGTTTCATGAGACTAATAAGTGTTTGTTCAATGCCTGATCAATACACCACCAATCTCAATAGACAATTCAACTTGACATTCGTAAATAGGAGTATTTCAAGCAGCTTAATCTGAAAATGACTTGACACGGCCAAGTAAGTACACTAATGGCCGGATTCCTGGGTGCTGATTAAATTAACAGGTTGGCTAAATCAGTTTCAGCCAATCACATGCCGCTATTTTGAGCCTGGTAACTTTATCAGCGCCCAGGAAACCAGGCATAATAATTATATGATGCAAGCTATTGATACCCACAGGCAACATATATATCACATTTTCAAGCTATGAAAATAATGATTTTTCAATAAATATACCAAAACATTACTTTGTTTCAAATGGTTAGTTTTAAATGTGCAGTCAAGTGTATGAGGATAGACAAAATTCAGTAAAAATTATTTATATCTTCAGTAGGTCTTGCCAACTCTAGGGTTTTTGCGGCTCTTGACACTGAAACCCTTTATGCCTTTAGTGATGGCCATGACAATATCAATTCCATTTACAGTACTAGGCCATTGTTTTGGCACGTCGGGGCGGGACCAGGACTCGGCGTTTGACTTGGCGGGAGAGAAAGAGAGCGAGACGAGACCCGACGTGCCAAAACAATGGCCTAGTGCTGTAGTTAGGATAATATTTGAGTGTGCATGATAAACCATAACAAACTTTGAGGTTAGGTCAAGTAAACAATGACGAACTTACTTTGACGAAGGGCTTGACCTTGGATCGCTTGTGGATTTTGTTTTTGCCCATCCTCTTGTGAACTTTCCTTGGGTATCTGTCGATGCCAGCGACGAAGGCATGACCGTAGGGCTTGTCCGAGGTTCCCTCGTCGTAGTTCTTCACGACGATGGCCTTGCGGCCTGCGTACCGGCCGCTAAGGACCAGCACCACCTTCCCAGGCTTCATAATCTTACCCATCTTGGATGGATCTGGAAACCAAAAACTAACCTTCAAATGTTGTTTATAAAACTTGCAAATCCGAGTAAACTGGATGTGAACACTTCCGCTGAGCTTGGTTTGGACCACTGCAAACGTTAATCGAGCTTACGGGAGCGAATAGTAGCGAAAAATACCAAAAACTGCACTATCAAGTCCTTGTGTACAAAACCGTCAATTTGGTAAGTAAATAATTTGGTTTCTCACGAAATATTCACAGGGAACCGTGGGTAAGGTCACAAAATAGTTTCTATTGGACTTGATTATTTCGATTATATTGTTTTATCACAGATATTTTGAGATATTTTTGAGGAAAATACACAAAACTCACATTCTTCACTATCCGTCGACAAGAAAAAGACACTGAATTGCCAGTTTATAAAATATGTCTATTTGACAGCGCGTCTGACGTGTGTCAAATATTTTTTAAATGAACGCATCGCTATATAAAGGCCCGTTTTCATTTTGTTAAGTGTAAAGTGTGAGTTTTGTGAGTGTGGCTGTGAAGTGTGAAGCAGTGTCCAATTCTGTGTAGCGGCTCTGATTAGTAAACACCGTTTGTTTAGCCCGAAGAGTCGAATTTACTGTCCCGAAAAAGTAAACAGCGAGTGAAGGTACGCTGTGAGTGGAGGGGGAGGAAGGGCGCGAGGGACGTGGTTACTCGCAAAAAAAAATAACATACTTCCTTTCACCTTACTTTTCTGATTAGTTAGTAATCAGAATCACTCACACTTATCAGTTGCTGACTGCTGTCCAAACCTTGCTCACACTTAACATACACACGTTGGACCTGCACTCTGCACTTTACACTTAATAATAAGAAGATTTTGACTTTATGAACCTAAATGTATAGTGTGGGTTTTGTGAGTAAGGCTGTGATGTGTGAAAAGTAGTGTCAAATTCTGATTAGTGGCTGTGGACGTCAGGTCCTCTGGTCGTCCACCGTGCAGAGCTGATGGATGAATGAGGATTGACGAGAAAATGGAATGTAGCCCAATGGGAGTTTATAGGAATGTCGATGAAATGGGTACCTTGTAGCTTCTTGGGCGGCGGCTCCTCAGTCGTCGGCCGTTGAGCTGGATGGCACGTGGAGGCCACGGGCAGACCCTCACTTGGGTCCTGGCCTCGTGGCAATGAGCAGGAAAAACTGGTGCACGGAAACACTTCACTCGCGATCGCGGCGGAGGCGAGCTAGCTGCCGTTAGGGTTTGCGATAAATGTTCTGATGGGTTGAGCTGATGGGATACACATGGGGTTTCGCAATGTGTGTGATACGCGTGAATTCAGGAAGGCCGATGCGCGCGTGGCCGCTCTTTTCGAGTCTCAGGACGCAATGTGGTGAGCGGATTGAACGAGGCGCGCAGCGCTCGCGTCGTTCGTTCGTTCGTTCTTTCGTTCTGTCGTCACGACACTAGATGGCGTGAACAGTGGCTTTGATTAGTAAATTTCGGTTTTTGAGCGTTGATCGAACACCCGAAATGCTGTCCCGTCGCTGTTAAGTGAACAGCGAGTGAAAGCAAGCTGCGAGTGGCGAGTGGAGGGGGAGAAATGGTGGCAGGAGTGGCACGCGGGCTTTGCTTTACTTCGCTGATGAGTTATCAATCAATCACTCGACACTTATCAGTTGCTCTGTCCAGATGTTGCTCGCACTTTACACTTTACAACCACTCTTTTTACACCTGCACTTTACACTTCACAGAGTCATACCGCCTCTAAATGAGAAAACGAGCCTGCGAAGCGAGTTTTTTGAGGGCAGTAGTGAGTGCTGCTGCTCTTCAGCAAAGATCAAACAATCACCATGATATACAATTACATCAGTTTTATGATAGAATGAGAAGAACTGGGTGTATCATTTTCTGTGTGTCCTTTTATCTCGCCGCTCCTTGCCACTTGCGGCCTAATTTGAAAGAGCGCCGACACTCGATCAAAGATAGCCGCTGCGAAAAGGACACATAGATAATGATTGCATTATAAAGGTTTATTTTGACTTGAATTTGAACTTACTTGAATGTACCATATAGAAAATGTTGCCGACTCCAAAACTCATCATCATCATCGAAACTCCGAATCCGAAACATCCAAGTATTATTTTTGATATGACCTCTAAAAAACTTTGTACATAATGCATAATGATAGGAAACTTTATTAAATTAAACTTTATTCCGGTCTTGCGTGCGGATGCAAGCGGAAATAATATAACGTTTTAAATTAGTTTAAAAAATTAATTATTACCGGTTATTTAATTAACTGATCACATCACTACGGTCGGTGCATGCAACTGTCAAATTACTTAGTAGGTGCGGCCATGTTGCTCTGTTGCGGTTGCGAATAAAATTTACTCAAATTTAGCTTTTTAGGGAAATAAAATTGACACAATATGCCCAAATGCGACCTCAAGACGAGATACCTCCCCGCGACGTTCGCCTGGACCTTACTTTTGGGCACAACATCCCTGTTTTTTTATTTCCCGTAAGTACAGCTTGATCCATGATGATGGAAATTCTCATTTTTGCCCCGACAACTTTCACACAGGATCTTAGATTGCTTCTACTGATACCTTGGGACTCGTCCCTTTCCCTGTATCACACTATGGGGCCCCTGTACTTTCCACATTTGGTGTAATTAGCGAAGCAAGCACGGTGGTGTTACTTGTCACTTATATATTAGTCCCAGCATTTTCGAGTGTTGTTGAAGATTTAGGATGTATTATTTTCCTGCTACTGGCTATAACAGAGCCGCACCTTATTACTTTCGTATAAAATATATTTTTAAATGAAAGCTGTAGCCTAAAAAAGCTTGAACAATGCCTAAAATTCTTTGCCCATGAATCAACATTACATTGTTTACTGACCTGATTTGGTTATAGTTTTCTAGGAAAGGCATATTTAATGGTTAATTCACTATATAACACTGTAGTTATTACAACCACATCCTGTGTGATTGTTTGACAAGAACTTGTAGAAAGTTGCTATTAGAATGAACAAGATTTGATTAAAAAAAACTATTTTAATTTTGTTAGAAGTGGTACCTATGTTACTCTTTAGATATTTGTTTAAAACAAATTTAATTGATTACTATTGATAACACAAAATTCAGTGTAGTGTATAGCAGCCTATGAATGTCCACTGCATAAAGCAGATCACATACCAGAGTGTTTGCTATTTGGGAGGCAACACAAATCAATTAGACATAGCAAACTAATTAGAACTGTTCTTTGATTTCAGATGTCAATATTATGTGTACAAGTATGCGTGGGTACCAGCATATCAGGGTCTCATAACATTTTTTGTTCTGGCCAATTTCACACTGGCCACATTCATGGACCCCGGAGTTATACCAAAAGGTAATATTATGTAGAGTAGTTTGTTTAGAAATTAACATCTTTTAAACATTGTAAGAAACATAATAGGTAGGTAGTATTTTTGACATTTACTAGTGAAGTCAGTATGTGAATAGTGAATAGGTATGTGAATCAAAATAACTTTACATAGGTACCTATGTAAAGTTATTTTGATACTTTTTACAGTAGGCATGATATTTTAAATTCCATTGTTTGTTTGCATTGATATGTTGAGGATAATAAATAATATAAAAAGTAAAATAAATAATATAAATGTGCCAAAAATAGGTATAAGTAAGCTGATTGAACCAAGCTAAATCCTTGACATCTGTTTACAAAGTAGTGTGAAAATTCTTAAAGTGATTCCATGTTAGATTGGGCTACTGAAAATATGTGTGTACATACTGTGTTATCAAGAAGTCAGTCAAAGTACACACCTTTTCTTACATAAATATTAGAATGTGTACTTACACATACTACACATGACAATTCATTATGAATTAGATTTTTTATTTTACAAATCATTTTTATTGCAAAGTCCAATGTTTAAAAGTTTTTATGTATGCAATCAATTTAATAGCGCCTATTAGGAATACCTGTTTGCAACTATGCCTCTTCCCTTCAATATGGACAAAAGTGTAATAATTTGTTACGTTAAACCAACATTGCCTGATTGTAGATCAACCTGCATAATCTATAAGTCTTTACGGTGATAAAATTGCATTTAAGCATACCGCAAGGGCATTGCCTTATCACCCTATTCATAGATAATATTTGTCTGATATTTGCTAATTGATAAGTAGATCTGATTGAGCCGAGCTGGAATGTAAATATACAAAAGCAGGTTGTATAAACTAGCTGTCTGTAGTCTAGCCAGCATCAAGGTTGAGCAACAATTTTCAAGCATTATCAATATTTATCAGTTTTGCAAAGAAACCGATTTGCCCTCTTTTAGATAGTAATTTAACAAAGTGAGAGGCACGAACCTTTACCCCGATACGAGTAAGACTGAGCCATACTCCACCACGCTGGCTCAGTGCTGGTACATGGAGGGGTGTCAGGCTGGTGACCAACGCGACTGTCAGTGATTAACAAGTTGCCCTATCAGGGGGCCTCTGACACAGCTTCACAACTACTACCACCGAGTAGCGATAGTAGCCGGGACCTGCAGCTTCATCCGAAACATGGATCCGGAAGCGTACTGTTGCCACATAGAAATAGGCCCCTATTCAGTACCTGGCCCCCGATTCTCGCGCTATCGAGATCATATCCCTAGTCGAGATATCGGTTTTGATACCGCGTAAATCCGTGAAAAACGATCTCGATTCATATTATTTATAGTTATTTATTGTGCTGTACATTTTTTATATTGTGCTGTGGGCTCAGTTCCCAAATAAACAAATATTTATTTCAATCGGAAACAGGTCGAGATATCTCCGTTGGTCGTAAGGCTAGTCGTAAGAATAGCTGTTTCTTGTTTTTGATAAAGATTTCGGTATCTCAAAATCAATATTTCGACCATGGACATGATCTCGCTAGCGCCAGAATTGTCCTCCTGTCTCGGCCGGATGTTTCTCTACCTACCCGCACGAGCGTTTCCAATGTGCGAATACCGCTCGGCCATGGAAGCTTCGTGAATAATAGTATATTTTCCAACTAGTAAATAAAGAACGGATTTAAAGCGCCATAGATGATTCACGAGCAAGAGAAGGCTCGTGATTCAAGTGTTAGAATCCTGAGCGACGCGAGTGATTAATTAGATTTTATTTCATCACCATCATTGATATATTCCAGCGCCACCTGACGAGGATCGCGAGGATGACCTGCGAGCGCCGCTGTACCGCAGTGTGGAGATCAACGGCATCACGGTGCGGATGAAGTGGTGCGTCACGTGCAAGTTCTATCGGCCGCCGCGCTGCTCGCACTGCTCCGTGTGCAATCACTGCATCGAGGTGAGTGACTACCGGCGACTACAGCAAGCCATTCACGCTACGGTCTACCGGAGAGATTGCCTGTGCAGGTTCGCCTGCGCAGGTCAACCGACGTGTGTGGGGACGTTCCGGTGTACCGGTGCGGTTTTCAGAAAGAATTGACTTTCGATCTTGCGCCGGTCGCCTGCGCAGTTCAAAAAACTGCACAGGCCTATTCCCATACACATTCCGGTCTACCTGCACAGATAGATCTCTCCGGTAGACCGTAGCGTGTATGGCTTGCTTTAGTGGGCTTCTGTGGCGCAGCAGTTGTGACTGGGCCTACCATGCAAGAGGTCCCGGGTTCGATTCCCGGATGGTGATAAAGAAAATAACAGTTCTTGCATGTTAACATGTTTTTGGTCAGATTCATTACTAGAAGTGTACCCAGTTAGACACTTGAGAAATCGTTAATCAAGTTTTAGTAAAAATCGTCACATCGTATCGCGTCACATACATATCCGACATAAAACCTATGCTCGTTCGACCATGATCACGACCCATATTCCATTGTAGGCATTTCCAGAAGTATTTTTTTCCATTTTGCAATTCTCTCAATCAAAGCTCGGCCTCTTCCGTTCGCTTTCATTGTATCGAGAGTGGGGTGTTTCGCTTGGTTGAATATGGGGGTGAGACAACAAAGTAAAAGATATAACGATTTATTGAGTGGCTGTGCTTATTCACCCGTGTTGATAATCGTACTTCCTGTCGTGGGCTCAGTTGTGTCTCTGCTACCCCGTGTGGGAAAAGGCGTGACGCTATGATATGCTATGTTCCTCAATTATTTACTGTAATCAGAAAAGAAAGAAAGAAAGAAAGAAAGAAAGAAAGAAAGAAAGAAAGAAAGAAAGAAAGAAAGAAAGAAAGAAAGAAAGAAAGAAAGAAAGAAAGAAAGAAAGAAAGAAAGAAAGAAAGAAAGAAAGAAAGAAAGAAACGTTTATTACAAGGACAGTGAACACATTACAGTTAGACAAAAGAAACCAAAAACAGAAAGTAAGACACACACAATATCATCAATACATAGTTGAAAACACATGAAATGACGGTCGTGGTGTGTCACTGTCATTATAAATGGCAACTGACTCAGCGATATGCTGAAGGCCAGGCCTTCAGCGCTGATTTTCAGTCAGCGCCAGGTGTTGCCCCGCGAGCGTCACAGGCTGCGGCGTGGTACAATCCGAAATAAATTAAAGTACTATTAAGTGGTACATGAATATACATATACATAATCGACTTTTTAAGAGGCGTTTTATGCACAGTCATGCCCAATCACCAACAGTTAGGGGTCACTTAGCTCTTTTTCTTAGCTGTCTAGCGACTGTTTCAGAGGCCGGCCTCTTAAATTTAGGGGATCGACTAGTAGCCTAGATGAACCTTTTACTTAGGTCAAAGCGAAACAACCGGTAGGTGGCCCCTGAAAGGAAATAAAGTTAATATTTGATTGATTTTCAAAGTTACTTTTACTTTATTGCACAAAAACAGAATACAGACACTTGCTAATGGAAAGAAACATGTTCTAAGACGAGCTTATCTCTAGAGATCTCTTCCAGCAAACCAAGGATGGACAAAGTTCTTTATTTATGTATGACAACAAGAACACATCCCAAAGTCGAGGGTTTTTTCATTACTTGTTAGTTTGTTTGTTTTATAATTTACCATTTTCCCTATTTAATTCCAGACATTCGACCACCACTGCCCGTGGGTCAACAACTGCATCGGTCGGCGCAACTACCGGTTCTTCTTCTTCTTCCTCATCAGCCTGAGCATCCACATGCTGAGCATCTTCGGGCTGAGCCTCTACTTCATCATGAACAACAACAAGACGCTCATGGAAGTCGGCCCGGTTGTCTCGTATCCTTTTATGTGACCGCAATGTGCGAGCATCTTTAATAGGATTGGCCACATACAGGGAGCACTTATCCAGTAGAGAGCGCATAGATACATTTTCCTTTGAACATAACTCACCAATTTAGGGCGGGGACGAGGTAACTTAGAGAGCTGTGATTGGTCAGTTGCTTGAAAACTGTCACTAAAGCAATGGCGGCCCGTCATCGTACATAAGTTGCACACGTTGCATACAACTAATGTTTGGCGAGCCGCATTCCCTCACAGGCGCAGTCAATTGGTTATATAGTCTCTGTGCATATAGCTGGTCCAGATATGATCTTTTGTCCGATCCGTACCTTCGTTTCGCATCTGCCTCGGAGATGTTCGGATATGTTCGGTGGTACAGGTATTACTCCGATCCATAGCGAGATTCGCGAGTCATTTGTTTCGGCCCGGACAATGGCGATACTATACTACTTGCGATTCTGGAGGCGACACAAACTAAACTAAGTAAACTAACTAAAATTGGCCACCGCGCAAGAGCTGGATTCAAGGTTTTCAGTTAAGTGTCTTAGTTTAGTCGTTTTGTCACCTCCCAAATCGCCCCCATTTGTCTGGACGTAATCGCGGCATTAGCGTGAAGCCTCCAGATTTTTTGGATCGTGTCGATGTTACGGAACGGAGGTACGGAACGGACAAAAGAACATATTCGGACGCAGCTTAAGCCACACGCGAGCCTATGAGCGGCGTCTACAGTCGACAAGTTGAAGAGGTCTCTGTGACCGAAATCGGTCGGACCACATCGTCATATTGTGAAATTAAGGACAACTATGCTTCTAACTAAACAATTTTGTTTAATGATCCTTGCATAATCACAATCACCCAACATCTCCCAAGGTCACCGGACTTATTTTCCGAGGAATACTGCAAAGCTTTATGTCATTTAATTCGTAAGTTTCCACACCTCATGGAATATTGAATCACTGGTTAAAACTGGGCAAAATTGCGCCAATGTCACCCGCTACGGAAAAAAGCGTGACGCAGTGTTATTGTACGTTCTTCCCACACCACCTCCCTTAGCCCCTTGACGTTCCGAGGCATAATAAATGTTTATATCATTTAATTCGTAAGTTCCCACACCTCCACATGGAGTAATGAATCACCGGCCAAAAATGGTCACAGCCTATCTATACCCCATCCAATATAACAGCCAACTTGACAGCTAACCTAAAACTTCATAGAATGCACTTTTTACTCACTAGGGATGTTACCAAAACTATCGGAAGGAATCGAAATTGTTTATTCAGTTGAACTAACAGAAGAGTTGTCATCGCCTTCACTGCTATTAGCACTTAAAGATATTATTATTTAATTTTCAACCATATTTAAGGTAACTAAAGAATCAAAAATAAAATGTTAGACAACTTTCCGATTCACAAAATATTTAATGGGTGTATCGATTATTTTGATTAATCGATTTTTATTAGCAATATCCCCTTACTAACAGACTAAGATTAACATAATTTTTCTTCCCGCCCGCCGCCGCTTGAACAACTGTTGAAGGACATAAACACATATAAACCGTTATATAAATACATCAAAAACACAGTCCAAAAATTATAATATAAATGATTGGACAAGTTAAAATAGTACAAACTAAATACTCTCAAATAAAGACGTGGCTCAAAGGTCTTTGCAACCAAGCAATGAAATAAAAAAAAACTGTCACATTGTTGTTGTATTGGATAGGGTATAGTCACATTTTTCTGTCACCCAGTGTTGCAAAAAGCGTGACGCAATATTAACGTTGTTCCCAAACCTCCATAAGCCCCTTAACCCACCAGCAGTATGGTCATAATGGGTGTGATCTCGATCCTCGCGATCCCCATCTTCGGCCTGACCGGCTTCCACATGGTGCTGGTCTCCCGGGGCCGCACCACCAACGAGCAGGTCACTAATGTACATTGCCCCGTATTCATGTTGCTTGCATGCTTATTGCCGGTTTTGTTGAACGTACAGGCGCCTGCGCATAAAAGTGTACCAAGCAGTTTAAGCGGGATTCACTCGTTAATATGACCTGCCTGTATACTTTTAGACGCAGGCAGAACACTGGCCCAATTTTCGCACATGCGTAATATATGTAAAATATTGTAATTTTTGGATGAAATGCCGTAGACAATAGGCTTGTGGCCTGTCAAGTCAAAATAGGTACTTTTTATGAACTGTCAAAACGGAACTTCTGTTCCTGAGTTCTATGAAATAACAACAGCATGACGTCATGTGAAAGTGCCATCAAATGCTGTCTTTTTTTGCACAAAATTGACTTTATAAAATATATCTGCTGGGAAATATAGATTTCTGAGAATGTCAACCCATTTTGTACATAATGCTTCAACTTAAGACTTGTTCCTAGATTTATTGGATTACCTTGGCCACAAGCCTATTTCCACGCTTTCAATTCGCGTTGGCGAGAATCGGGCCCAGGAGGGCGATTCTCACCCATTAGACTCTCAATGCGTATTCGACAAAGGGGAGGAGCTTCGCATTAAAATAGGCGAAGGTCCTTCGCGATTGGTCCTTCGCCTATTGAATGACGAAGGACCTCCCCTTTGTCAAATTCGACAAATTTGCTATAGAGACAAGAATTGGCCTCCACGCCTCCAATACTACAAATAAATTGCATTTCTTGCTATAGCGAGGGCGCAGAAACCCGTTTTGGGCTTGTGGACCGCGCCGAGACGTGCCGGCCGGCTACAAACAAACCAGTATTTCACGCTTCCGCTATAGCAATTGGCATGCGATTCTTTTGTAGAATTGAGGACCAGGACCTAAACAGTACTGCCCTGCTGTTTCAAGACTGTGTCGCGAGTCGATTAAACAATAGTTTAGCAATGATGCCGAGGGCACATAATGCCGGTTTTGGCGCCGTCGACACACGCCCGAACTGGCATTTTGCACTCTCGCTATTGCTATTGTCATTAGATCGACCTAGCGTGGTATTTTGAAGACCCTCACTTCCCCCTTGAACGGGTCGCGTAGTGTGGGAACGTTGCATGTTCGAGACAGCTCCGGCAGGAGGTGCAGGTTCGAACCCGGTGTCCGTGTACCGATGAGATAAGTAGGTAATTTATCTTAATTACATTATAATGTACGCGACTCGCGACCCAGTCTTGACGGGGGGGGGGGGGGTTATAAATACGAGGTATAAATACGAACGTTCTAACGGTGAACGAGAACGTCGTCGTGAGGAAACCTTCAGTCTCCGTGCCTGTGGCGATGGGTTGGCCCCCTGTCACGCAAATTATGGGCAAAAAATGAGCACGTTTGTGCCTCTGCCACCCCGTATGGGAAAAGGCGTGACGCTATGTTTGTTTTGTTTTTGTTTGAGACATCACTATTTCTATAGCTTTACCCTCTTCTTCATAAAACCTATCAAGCCTTTGATAACTAAAATGTGTTTTTTTCCTTTCTCACAAACACTTTCAAACTGAAAGAGGAAGTCAGACGAATTTTAACGGCGTTTTAGTTTTTAGGTTTATTGGATGTTTATGAATTAAGGGGGTTAATCTGTATTTCTAGTATCAATCGCAATACCATTCAAGTTGAGAATCAGACAGCAGACAACATCGCTACAAAATACAGGTCTTGTAAAATAAAATAATCAATGGAATAAAAGAAATACGGAGTAAAGTTACTGGTTCCCACGAAACTGGGTTTCCTAGTATGGAGCCAGAAGCATTGTATGTGCCTGTATGTAAATGTTATGTCTTATTTGTCTGTCTGTTTGGCCCATCTGAGTAACGTGACGCGTGATATTTTGACTTGACAGGCCACAAGCCTATTCGGTCACTGCCTTGAATAACTTCGGACATGGGGTTTGTTTGTCTAAAACCAGATTTTGGTTCTTGTAAAGAAAGTATGAAGCTAACCATAGACGTCAAAATCCTTTTTTTACTTTATTTTTGACATATTGGATGTTTTTCCAAACAACACGTAAAATAATGTCATTTTTCGTATACGTCGTACACAATTTGCGTCTACCATAGTATAAATAAGAAGTAGTAAGTTCACTAGGCCCCTGTTCGAATGATAACTACCTACTCTTGCTCAAACGGCTAGGGTTGTCGCTTAGCGCCGCGGGTTGGACCGCGCCGGACGAATGACGTTGACTCGTCGCATGCATTGCTTGCATAGCCCTGTCTCGTAGCACGCGAAGGACGCGAGATTCGGCAATGTGTGCGTGTGGCGGCGCGTTCTTATACGGAATACAATGTAGCTGTGTGTGTGCGGCTGTTCTCGTTGATTTGTTTGAAGTGAACCTGGCGTGCGTCTACCCTTTCAATTCATGGGCGAGAATCGGGCCACTGGTTCACCATAGTCCAATACATGATGTGTTTGTTTTCAGGTGACGGGCAAGTTCACTGGCGGCTACAATCCGTTCTCAAGAGGCTGCTGGTACAACTGCTGCTACGCCCAGTTGGGCCCACAGTATCCCAGGTTACTATACTTGTAAAATTCATAGTCCTAACTGACTAGGCCCGTACTCCCACCTCCAATCAATGCGAATTAGCTCTACCTAAATTGATCCGAGAAAACAATACGACCGTTTTAAAACAACTCTTATTTATAGGTAAAATTAAGTTCACTATGGTGCAATCGATTACAAATGGTTGCCAAGGTTTGAATCGCATAAAAAGTTGGAGTAAGGCTGCTGATATATCAACTGACAGCCTAAACCGCTGGTCCTAGAGACACAGGTGTTATGTTTGAATCACAGATATTATACTAATACAGATAGACCACCTAGAACAAAATATGACACCAGCGTAAACTGAGATGCTACGGAAGCTTCTTTAGCTCGAGGCCACTATCGAAAAATTGAGAAAATACCACGCGATGGCGCTAAGATATAGGTATAGATTTATTCTAAGATTAGCGCCACCTAGAAGTATGTTAACTGAAACCATGGCGTTTAAAGTACAAATCTTACTCCTCACGCCATCTCTTTTTTACGAAGGGTTACTAATTCTAATTTGAATGGGATGAGCACCCTGTGGTTTGAAAGCATTTGCCATTTTTCCACGGCGTTGACAAGCCGCCAACAACAACAAACAACAGCGTGACATTTTTCCCCATACGGGATGGCAGAGGAACAATTCCACTACGCACCTTAAACCAAAAAATACCATTCTTAAATAAACAAACCAACCATGTTAACCTGCTCCGTTACCTTCCAGCCTCGTCCGGCCATCGAAGTACGTGTACAAGGGCAAGAAGCGACGAGAGCAAATGCCGCCGGGGATCCACTCGGCCAGCGCCATCTCTACCATAGCTACGGACACGCAGCACCAGGTACACACCGCAGCCAGAGATGCAGAATCGCCTGGCGATAGCTATGCGAGGCCGCAAGTTATCGGGCTGCTGAAAAGATAAAACCGGAATAGGCTTGTGGCCAAGGTAATCCAATAAATCTAGAAACAAGTTTTAAGTTGAAGCATTATGTACAAAATGGCTTGACATTCTCATAATTGTATATTGCCAGCAGATATATTTTATAAAGCCAATTTTGTGTAAAGAAAGACAGCATTTGATGGCACTTTTACATGACGTCATCCTGTTGTTATTTCATAGAACTCAGGAACAAAAGTTCCGTTTTGACAGTTCGTATAAAGTATCTATTTTGACTTGACAGGCCACAAGCCTATTTTGTGCCCTCACTATTGGCATGCGATTCGCTTACAGAATCGCATGACAGTAGTAATAGCGAACGCGTAAATTGCAGGTTTGTCGACGGCGCGTCCGAGCTGGCTACAAAGTTTTGCGGGCTCGCTATAGCTATTGGCATGCGATTCCGTACGCGTCTCGCGGCCCAGGTTGAGGGACAGAGCTCTATATAGCGCACAGCTCTGACCCTCACTTCCCCGCGACTAAACTCCAATATACAGGGTGACTGCGGGGTCGTGTAGCAACAAAGTAACCTCATATTTGCCTATTGGTTAGGAATATGCTGCAGTGTAGATGAGATCTCGCTAAGTCATTTTTTTTATACAAAAAATATATATTAAAGTGTATGTTCTATTTTGGTTCAGGGTCAGTTGGTCACCCTACACACTCTACAAGCGCAACTGTCTTTTGGCTTTGTGTTAAATTGTTTATGGCCTTTGATTTTGACACTTCTTACTCCTCTAATTACTCTATTTGAATAGCATAGTTGTGATTATTTAATTACTATAGCTTAATAGCTGAAACCACAATCATTTACCGAGTTAGAAACAATATGTTAGAGTCACGACCCAAAAGTCATCCTGTATATAACTCCAAATACAGCGTGCAGCAGAAAGTCTAGAGATGATATATTCTGAGCAACTTTCAATATTGAAACCGATTTTGGCAGCTTTATTTCTCTCCTCTATGCCAATGATTTCATGCGGTGCGTTGTTTATGTTGTCCTGTCACTATGACTTTGAGTCTTTACAATCACAGTTATTATTTTGTGTCTTTTACCATACAAGGCACAAGGACTCGTGGTTCACTTCACGCCACACGATACGAGAAATCACAAACATTCAAGATCACCTTTAGGACGGGTAACAAAGTGTTGTGTGTGATGAGTTTGAATTGTTTAATGGCTAGAATAATATGCTCGCGAAGGCCAAACACCATCATCGGGCTTAAGTTTCAGGCTGCGAAAAGGAGACAAAGCTATTGGCGTATATCGCTCCGTTCCTTTTTCGAAGCTCGAACCTTTAACAAAGACTGATAATGTAGACGTAGATAGTTTCCTGATTTACCCATGTTTAAAATATTCTTATATAGCGTAACAGATATGACACAGTATGCTATCTTTCGCCATCACACGGTTCGGTCCATACTCAGGCTAGAACATCAGTTGAATGACAAACATTTCTACCTATTTTAATTATTTAGGCTAAAACCAAAGATGAAACTCACAATCAGTAAGCTACCTCCATCCAACATACACGATGTGGCTAGTGTCTAACCTTACCGCGAGACAGAGTATCGTATAAACAGTAAATCATGTCCCTCTAACACACACCACGACGCTAGACAGGGCAACGCTCAAACAGTAAGCTATCTCACTCCAACACACACCACCACGCTAGACAGGGCATCGCTCATACAGGAACCTATCTCTCTCCAACACACACCACTACTCTAGACAAGGCAACGCTCAAACAGGAACCTATCTCCCTCCAACACACACCACTACGCTAGACAGGGCAGCGCTCAAACAGTTAGCTATCTCCCTCCAACACACATCACAACGCTAGACAGGGCAACGCTCAAACAGTAACCTATCTCCGTCTCAACACACCACTACGCTAGACAGGGCAACGCTCAAACAGTTAGCTATCTCCCTCCAACACACATTACAACGCTAGACAGGGCAACGCTCAAACAGTAACCTATCTCCGTCTCAACGCACCACTACGCTAGACAGGGCAACGCTCAAAAGTTAGCTATCTCCCTCCAACACACAAAACAACGCTAGACAGGGCAACGCTCAAACAGTAACCTATCTCCGTCTCAACGCACCACTACGCTAGACAGGGCAATGCTCAAACAGTTAGCTATCTCCCTCCAACACACATCACAACGCTACACAGGGCAACGCTCAAACAGTAACCTATCTCCGTCTCAACGCACCACTACGCTAGACAGGGCAACGCTCAAAAGTTAGCTATCTCCCTCCAACACACATAACAACGCTAGACAGGGCAACGCTCAAACAGTAACCTATCTCCGTCTCAACGCACCACTACGCTAGACAGGGCAATGTTCAAACAGTTAGCTATCTCCCTCCAACACACATCACAACGCTACACAGGGCAACGCTCAAACAGTAACCTATCTCCGTCTCAACACACACCACTACTCTAGACAGGGCAACGTTCAAACAGTTAGCTATCTCCCTCCAACACACATAACAACGCTAGACAGGGCAACGCTCAAACAGTAACCTATCTCCGTCTCAACACACCACTACGCTAGACAGGGCAACGCGCAAACAGTAAGCTAACCCGCTCTAACGCACCCGACTCTGCAGGTAAAGACGTACACGGCTGACAACGGGAGCGCGCATCGCCCGGCGGGTGAATACGTGCTGTACAACAAGGTGAGGGCCAGACTGAATGTGGGGACGGCATGGGTTTACTAAAGCTATAGTTTGCGGCCGACTGGTTCGCTGTGGCTTGGCAGTCGGCCCGCTCGCTGCCAACTAAAACTAACACGTGATATGGTTCTTATTAACTACATTTTGCTAGGTTTAACACGGTCGCAAGATTTGGGTGTCTCTGTGCTATGTGAACGTTAAGACTTCGGCACATCACTGGCGCTTCGGTTGTCAGTGTTTTCAAGTATGGACAAAATGGCCACCACATTGACACAACAGCGCTGGCCCGCTTTCAACCCGCAGCCCGCTTGGTATGACCTTCATAGAGTTAATTGTATTTGACGCCCGCTCCGCTACCGACCGAATGTGTGCCGAAGCCTATGACGTCACTAATACAGCTGCAAAGATATTTTGACCGTGTTACACCTCATGGATTCAGTGTTACGTGTGTGAAACTCATGCCTGACCTACAGCTTGCGCTGTCATCGCCGTATAGCTAGCAATAGCAAAGCACCGGCAGAGTTTCAATGTAATTGGTCCCCTATAACACCCCATGCTATATCTTAAAGCTGTAAGGAAAAGGACAGTAGATGACAAGAGGATAGCATGAAGTGTAACAATTTTTTTTTGGGCAGCTATATTTGTAATAAAAGTACTGTAGGCTTTACCGTAAATAAATAAAATTATATGTGAGCGAAAAAAAGCTGCAAATCAATTGCGTATATTTCGCGAAAATACGCTAAATAGAGGACGCTGTAAGTGCTAACTAAGTGTCATATAGGGAACTAAATGTACTAATGAAATGTATTTAAATTACCTACTAACGTAACGTATTCAATACCAAGACAAATACTAAACTCTAACCTAATATCTGTCTCTATGACGTTTCTATCTGCAGTTATCATTGCTTGTTTTCATATTCATGACCACACCCATTATGTAATTTTACATCGAGAAGAAGCACTAAATTCGCTAACAATTCATGGCCTGTATTAAGAAAGCACTCTGAGCTCTGAGCGCTATCTCAAGCTCAAAAAATACAGATTTTATACGACAAAGCCAGAGCAAAGCTGAGGCAATTCTCACAGCTGAGAGCGATTTATTAATATAGGACCTAGGAAAACTAAGCTTCCTATTTAATTTACTAAAGTGTATCTTGTTTTACCACATAGCTTACTTATGATTCACTCCCGTACGGTATAACACTATCTAGTTCCACGCTTCACGCTTCATCTAGTTCCACGCTTTTAGAGCAACTTTCTACATTTCTTCAATTCACTGCCTTATTATTTTGCACAAAGCACTTATGTACTCCCAGCAATAATTTGAAATATAGACAGTGAATTGAGGACATAAAATGGAAATGTCTGGCTCTCTCTGTTTTCTGACTAATAATAATCTGTGTTATTTTTTCCTAAAACAGTAGGACTAATCTGAATTAGTTCTTGCGCATCGAATAATGAATGACATAAATAACCGCATTGACCTAACTCGCATCACACCTTTTCAAAAACACTTGCCCCCGAGTCAGTAATTCGAGGAGGGGCTAACTTGCGAAACAAACAGCTATGAAGGTTTCCTCGCAATGATTTCTTCACCTTATCTCTCTTAGCCTATAGCTCTGGTCATAAAACCAGCCGCCCACTGCTCGCGACAAATTTTCCGCTCGCCTGCGTGGATCCGTCTATTCTTTATTTCACACAAATGTTGTAGCAGTTACATTAAAAGAAAAAACAAGTCCAAATCCGAGCTTATCACCAAAAATAGACATTGGGAATATCATCGACCCATCTTGCTGCAACCAGCTACATACTCATCACAACCACCCACCCCCAACCCAGCTCTCCCCCGGGCGTGACGAGCAAGAGATCGAGATGGAAGGCCCGGGCGCGTCACAAAGCGCCGACTGCGAGCCGACGCCGCCGCCGATGCAGCGGCGCGGCTCTAAGGCGAACCTGTTCCCGCCGGCGCAGGGCGACCACCATCACTTGCCGCACGCGCATCATTACCCGCGGCTCAGCCCGCTCAATAGGAATACCAGGTGAGGCGTTTCCCCCACCAAGACACTTTCCTCCAACGAGACGTCACAAGACGTCACTTTCCCCCACCAAGACGTAACTTCCCCACCAAGACGTCACTTTTCCCACACCAACGCGTCATTCCTCCCCAACAAGACGTCAATTTTGCCATCAAGATGGTATTTTCCCCCACCAAGACGTCACTTCCCCACACCAAGACGTCGCTTTCGTCTTAGTAGCCAAGACGTCACTTTTCCCCACCAAGGCGTCATTCCTCTCCACCAAGACGTCACTTTTCCCCCACCAAGGCGTCATTCCTCCCCACCAAGACGTCACTTTTCCCCCCACCAAGGCGTCATTCCTCCCCAACAAGACGTCACTTTCCCCGTCAAAATGATATTTTCCCCCAAAAGACGTCACATTCCCCGACTCGTACAGAAGCAAGGCATGGTAGAACGAATAGTTAAATTATTTATTCCCACCCATTTATCTGCCGTCGTCCTTCCTAGCCAAGTGTCTTATCAACTTTTTCATTAACCAAGTCCCGGCATTCCAGCCACGGCGGCCCCACGATAGGGGGCTACCGCGCCGTGATGGAGCCCCTGCGCTACGAGGCCGGGCTCAACGGTGGCGCCCGGCCCTCGCCCACCATGCAGCAGCGCATCAAGTCGCTCGGTGTGCCCACGCCCTTAGTTGTTAGCAGTCCTGTCAGAAGGTATGTGTTGATGGTCAAAAACTAGGGGTTAGGCTAACATTCAGGAGTAGAGGAACGTGATTCTGTACGCCCATGCCAATAGCTTTGGCAATGATGCAAAATTCCGGTTTTAACGCCGCGCTACCTACAAACAAACAGGGGGCCTATGCTGGGAAACACATTGCAATTGAATCGCGACCGCTTCTTAAACGCCCGAAATGGCGTCATTTGGTATTCCGATAACATATCGCAATTGGATTGCAATGCAATTTTGAGGCATTCTCTCGGCGTTGCACATTGCTAATGGAACGCTTATTTTTAGTAGCATTGCCCCCCAGGTATTTTGTGCCCTCGTTATAGCTATTGTTATGCGATCCACGTACAGAATCCGGCCCCAGAGGTCCAGTCACGAATACATTACAGTAGCCCAATCACGAACAAAATCCAATCGAAAATACAAATGTCAGTGATTCTTATTCTTTATATATACAACGTAATTCCCTGCGTTGTCGAAAACGTTTTACGATCTAGAAAACGTTCGTGATCGAGGCTCAGATCGGAAAAGTAAGTCGTTCAGCCGTAGCATACCATGTGCGACTCGCGATTATCGCGCTTTTTAAGGCATCAAAATGTCAAAGTTCGCGACTGATCTGACTGGTCTTCGTGACATTTGTAATGCGAGTCTAGTAGATTCGCTTACTTTTTCGACGCGTACTTAATCGAGTTGGAGAATCAGCGGTGTCGCGTCTTCGTCCGTTCGCTGTAAAGTCTTGTAACTATAGAATCCGCCGGGAGCTTCTACCCCCTAAGCTTAGCAGTGAGATCTGCCCCCATCTCCCTCAAGATGGGAGCTGATTCGGGCGTCTGTGTACCTAATGTAATGTGTTTTGAAGGCACACTAAAAGTACCTGCTCAGGACTCTTATTAACATGTCTTCGTAGATGTTTTTGGTATGGTTGCATTTAAGCTTAATAACTAAAATATATGCTTGAATGCCGCCAGACAGATTTAGAAATACTAAAGGAGATTGCCATCATAATTAATGATCTCTTTACCATGATTAGCTCAAAATTGTAACGAAATGTCTCAATTGGCGATGAAGAAACTTAAATCATCCATTGAAATTATTTGAACGAAAATCTATAGGTATTTATATGAATATGTTCATAGCCTGTTCCCACTAACACAACTAAAACCAAAGAACTGTGTGTCCCCTGTCCCACTCAAAATGCATTGCTTTGTTCGACTTTTTGTTTCAATGGAGTGTGTTTTTAGCAATATTTTAATTTGCATGTACGAATTGTTTGCATACTCACTACGGTCCTCTTAAAGGGACTATCTTACTGTCCTGTCTTGAGAACACTAACTTGAGTGTCCCCTGTTTCCCCCTCGATGTCAATCTTGGCTTATTTATTCGGGTTTGCTTACATTAACACCATTATGTTGTTGAATAAATCACTATTATGTTCATAGGTAAAATTAAATGTTACTTACATGCGGGTTTCAAGGGGAATGGAAGCAAACCTATGCCATACCTATACTTGAATGTTCAAAATTTCACCGATTGATTGCTTATTTTCTGTTATTCCATTAAATGATCACTACACAACTGATATATTCACCAAATGCACCTTGTCACAAATGTCAACTATGTATAAAAACTTATGGAACCACTGCGATTCTGAACTTTTAAAATTATAGGCCGACATTCATCATCAAAATTATCACCCGTGATCCACGTGGGTTGCGGGGAGGGGTGAAAGAGGCGGAGTGGGGAGAGAGAGCATGCAACACCACCCGTTTCCCCCGTGGATTAGCACATTCGGAGTGTAATTTTATCAAAAAATCGGCATTTAACTTAACTAGACTTAATTCCCGCTCGTACGAAAATACGCAATCAAATCGTACCCCTGTACTGACTGTACCACCCTATAACCCTAATCTATACCTTTATGTGTAACAGTATACAAGTTGAAATTTAATTAGCTGACCATATTTTGGGAGAAAAAACACAAATATTTACGACTTTCGCTAGAGAGTTTTTAAATCACTAGTTAGAGAAATATCTTAAATTAGACATCTTGAAGTCTAGCTCGACGATTCCATAGCCGTTAGATTTAGTTAGGTTTTAGAGAGTGCAAGGCAGAATAACGGTCACTGCAATCCCAAATATAAACTTTACCCTAAATATGGTTGTCTATCGGCCGACATTCTCACAAACGATAGTCCCATGCCTCACGGAAGTGTGAACGTGAGTTTCGTCTTTGAGAGTGTCAGCTACCAATTAAATGTCACCTTATGTAACGAGTACCCCCCTTTCGATACGCTTCGCTTACCCAAGATGGACCTAGCGCGTAGTGACGACGTCCCCCGAACGGTAAAATATGGCGTACACACTCGTATGGAGTTGTTTTACTGTGTGTTTGCTTCCTGTCGCTTGTTGGATTTTGAGTTGGCGTATGTAAGGGTTGTATTACATTAGATTTCGATTTGAAATGCTATAATTTAAGGAAAAATTAAACCGACTTCGATGAAACATTATTAGCAACCAAGCAAAAAAAGTTTTGAAATGGGTCCATGGAGAAAGAGAACCAAATAGATTATGAAATATGATAATAAAGGTTGTCTGTGTATCCTGGTCACGGCACCCAATAACAGATTTATCGGACCATTTTTAGATCGGCCGATAGAATCTAAAACTCAAGATTCAATCATAAAATTAATATGGGCAACATTATATAGTGCCTGCATTCCCGTTTAGTCACTAACAACTTATTGTTTGACCCTTTGACATCCTATTACAGGCCCGCAGTAGATCTGTCGCGATTAAAAATTTATTGGCTTTTGTAAATGTCCCCCTGTGAATATTTTTCTTCAAAACTTCTTTCTATCGAGGTATAACTTGACAGTAAATGCTAGAAAATAAATTATGGCAACATTTGTGGACTACTGCATGTTTTTTTAAACTGAAATATTTGGCTGTCTCTTGAAATTGAAATTTATTTTGTTTCACACAATTAAATTTTACCTACAAAACGAATAGTCGGCCCTGGCTACTAAACTAGGTTATAGCCTGTATTTTAGTTGCCAGCTCCAGTAATCCGCTTATTTGTCACTTATTTTGCCATCATCCCTTTTCTAGCAATAGCTGCCAAGGAGTACTTTCCAAACACATATTGTGCGATAACTTCACACCCAACTGGCTATTACAATTACAATATATTTTGCAGATGGTTTGAGCATGACTATTGTTTTACAATACAGAGTTGATTTTAATTATTTTGATTTTAGACAAAATAATTTTGTCATCTCTATTAGCTTGAATCACCGAGTAATAGTTATTCTATTGCGTTAAATATTTGTTGGAAATCTTAAAAAAGAACATTACAAGCAAAGCTAACAGTTTCTTTATGATTCAAGTATGTAAATATTTGGAATTTGATTTGGATTTTCTTGGTACAAAAGTACATACTGAACTGCCTTTTGTCTTTTGTTTCCAAGTTGTTGCCAAGACACCGACCAGCGATCGCTCAATTCCACCATGATTGCAAATGCGTACCGTCTGTTACCGACGACGATGGTCGAGTTATGATCTGGTACACGGCAACATTACTGCCAGTGTAGTCTGCCAGATGTCATATGTTGTGGACATCAAACCGTAATCTTTCATCGTGTTTGTTTCTGTTACCTATTTGTCGAGATTTTTTGGTAAGCCCTGGGTACTCTTAAATTTTGGCATACTTTTTAGGGTTCCGTACCCTATTACTGAGACTTCGCTGTCCGTCCGTCCGTCCGTCTGTCCGTCCGTCCGTCCGTCCGTCCGTCCGTCCGTCTGTCCGTCTGTCACCAGGCTGTATCTCATGAACCGTGGTAGCTAGACAGTTGAAATTTTCACAGATGATGTATGTCTGTTGCCGCA
The DNA here is from genome assembly GCA_963457715.1 of Argyresthia albistria. Classification (NCBI taxonomy): domain Eukaryota; kingdom Metazoa; phylum Arthropoda; class Insecta; order Lepidoptera; family Argyresthiidae; genus Argyresthia; species Argyresthia albistria. The sequence goes on along the minus strand of OY735266.1, from coordinate 1,788,785 downwards.
AATACTAAAAAACAAAAGAAAATCAATAAGGGGGGCTCCCATACAGCAAACGTGATTTTTTCTCATTTTTGCTAGAAAATTGATAAGGGTAGCAGGTAGACGCTTAAAATGTTCACAATATATTGAGTATATTATTTACTTAAAAAATTAAATAATATTTAGGGGGGCTCCCATACACATGTTTTTTTTTTGCGGATTTTTATAGATAATGGTACGGATCCCTTCGTGCGCGAGTCCGACTCGCACTTGGCCGGTTATTATTATTTCTGCCGCAGACCAGGTTTGATTACCCGTCGGTACCCAGATTAACCTATAATTTGGTTAGTACCATTTCCAGCCATGTGGAACCTATAATATACGCTAGTGCGAAACCTTGCGTCAAGCTTGATTTAATTTTATGTAGCAAAATTTTGATGCGGATTTTATCCAAATGATACCACTTGTATAATTGCTACACGATTCGCAGTATTTTAACAGTGTAGTATGTAGTTCTGTACCATGTTGTATATTTGTGTATATTGAGGTTGGTAGCGTTGGCATTGGCATGCATCCCGCAAACGTAGACGGTGGCGCGATACGTCGCTCTAGCGGACGAATCACGAACTAAAGCTGCCCATTATGTCAATTCTGCTAATATCTATGTTGGGTTGCATTTTGTGAATACC